>JBBPBT010000850.1:10567294-10596607 GCA_037974875.1 Cicer bijugum
AGAATTTTTATTATAATAAATTGTATATTTCAAAAATTATTTTAACGATTGGTTAACTAATTTGAATTTTTAGTTAAGTAGAGATCAAGATGATATAATCTTATTTTTTTCAAAAATTAAAATGATTTATCCATTAATATTTTGTGTCATATGGTAAGAGTTTGACTTTATAATAAAAGAACATAATTCAAATAATTGTAAAATAACTAGTAGTATCTTTTATTTATAATTAAAAAAAGTAATAATATTTTAATAAAAAATAATTCTCCTTATATCTTATTATGAACATTTATAGTAGTAATTTGTATCAAAACGGGGAATAGACAAATTCTTGATAAATTAATTCGATAAAGTTATTATTTTATTTTCTTCTATTTATTGCTTCTCTCTTTTTATTTTATTTATAATTCTCTTTAATAAATTAATTTGTATAAAATAAAATAAAGTAACCAAATGTTAGGGTGATAGTGATAGTGATAGTGATAGTTTTCCCTCGTGATGATAAAACTTTGGATTGGATCCCAAATTTGATAATTCAACTCAAAATTGTTCAGATTTCACTTCACACTGTAATCAACAAACGAGTCTTCGCAGCTCAACTCAACTCACCCAGAAAAAAAGGTTCTATCATTTGACTATTCTTCTTTCATTATCTGCATTTTCAAGATCCATTCAGCTAAATATCTCTTTGGTTTCTCTTTCTGTTTCTGCTTCAAAAATTAAAGAATGGTTTTTTCTCTTGTTTTTCTCCGCCCCAAGAAATAAATAAAACTTGGGTTCTTGTTTTTTGATTAATTTTTTGGTTGTTTACTTGCTATTTGATGAAATGCTTCAACTATCTGAACTGGGTCTAATCTGATCTGAACTGATTATGTTTTTCTTCTGCAACTAGGTATTTTAGGTATGAACTTGTTTCACATTAGGAATGAGTGCATGATTTCAGTTTCAGCAATGCATGATTATAATACTAAACATTTTCACTTTCTGAGTTTTGATTGTATAATATATGCAACTCTTCATTTTGCAGAAATAGTAAAGTTGCTCAAGTTGGTTACAGTTTCAGTGTAATTGTTGATTTATTAGCCATGGAAGAGTAAGTTTCTCTTTGTTCCTTCCTTTGCTAGTTGTTTGATTAATGGTACATATCTTAGGAGATGTAAACCCCTTAAATGGATCTTAGTTACCTTGAGAGATTAATCTTTGAAGTTGCGCCTGGGGATGCCTTGGTTTACCAAAAAAGGATGGGAAATGCTAACATGTGTCTGGAAATGAAATTTTGGAAATTGTGAATTTAATACTTTGGAATTGTAAAAATTGAAATTTTCCACTGAAAGTTCTTTTTTATTTCCTTAACAAGGGCCCTGAGGGCAAGGGCACTTGTTAGAATCATCCAAAAAAGATGAATGGTACCTAAATTCTGATGAGTGATGTTATCATGTAACCTTTTAATTGTGGTGATTTAATGAATTTCAGAGAGAATGCAATAGATCTTCTCCAGAGATATAGAAGGGATAGGCGAGTACTTCTCGACTTTATACTTTCAGGGAGTTTAATCAAGAAAGTTGTAATGCCACCCGGCGCAGTTACGCTGGATGATGTCGATCTCGATCAAGTCAGTATTGACTATGTGCTCAACTGTGCTAAAAAGAGTGAGTTTAATTTGGTCCCTCTGTGTTGTTTGTCATCCTTTTTCTTTTGCTTTCCTTGTATTCATTATATATTATTATATACAGGTGAAATGCTTGAGCTTTCAGAAGCTATTAGAGATTATCATGATCATACTGGTTTACCCCAAATGGTATGTTACTATAATTGGTATTTTTTATGTTTTGAGCAATGTTTGTCATTTGTATATCCATGCGCTTTTATGCACATTTAAGTATTATAAATGATGTGCTGATATGGCTTGTGCACTATCTGATGACAATTGTGTATACCATCTTAGAAAATGGGTTGAGCCTAACTCAGCCCTACAAAACTGATTTTTAAGGTGAGGGGTGCTTCCACCATATAAACTCATTTTGAGGTCATAATATCTCATCTAATGTGGGATTCTTAACACCACACACACCCGTGACTAGACATATGGAGCATGATCCGCTAGTGGGTGGTCCATTGAATCATTTTAGGCTTTAATATCATCTTAGAATTTGGGTTGGGCCTAACTCAACCCTATAAAACCGGCTTTTTTAAAAAGGGCACACCTCGAACTTATAAACTTATTTTCAGGTCATATCTGATACAATGTGTGACTCTTAATAATATTCTAACTTAATTTTTAGCTTTTTTTCGATGTTTAGAAGTCATTGCTGCATATTTTTTTTAAACATGTAATGATTGGTCTTCATGCTATTTCAATTCTCTTGTTCAATTATTTGTGAGGATTTTGTTTGAATGTTAAATGCTTCTGGCTTTAACAGAGTGACACAGGTTCAGTTGGTGAATTTTATTTGGTCACTGATCCTGAGTCTTCAGGTTCACCTCCCAAAAGGCCACCCCCACCTGTTCCTATTTCTGCAGTGCCTAATATCGCTGTTTCCGCTCCACCTCCCGCTTTTCCTTCATCTCCAATTGCTTCTAATTTATCAAGATCAGAGTCTATAGACTCAACACACGAAAGGGAGCTAACCGTCGATGACATTGAGGATTTTGAGGATGACGGCGATGCTTCAATGGTTGAAAATGTCAGGGCTAAACGGACATTAAATGATGCTTCTGATCTGGCTGTAAAATTGCCTTCTTTTTCCACAGGTGATTGTTTTTTGAAACTTATTTTTGGATAAGTTCTTTACATTCCTGCTGATAGAAATCAAGAACCACTGAAAAACTAAGAAAACAAGAGAGTTAAAGAAAAACTTAGATAGAAGCATGAGAAAATTTCTATTCTGTTATCATAACTGAATGAAATTGTAGCATATTCTGTTACATTATACTTAGGATTCTTACTTAGATTCCTAACTGAAATCCTAGGGATTATAACTGCATGCCATCTAGGAAACTGAGTATTACTCTAACAGCCATTGAATTTATAAAGTTTGCATTTGCAATAGGACTTGTTTGATCCATTTAGTCAACTTTCCAACAGTGGAAAAAGGCTGAAGTTGTTGTTGTCATAGTATTTAATAGGGTTTCGTATCATCATTCTTTGTACATTTTTGCAGTTTATTTTGATGTTTTTTTTTCTTTTGTAGAAAATACTAGAATATAAGTTTAGGATGATTTATGCATTAAACTTCAGACGAAAGGTTTGAACTTAAGTCATCACGAATTTTCCTAATATGTGGTGTTACTGCTTTTAGGTATCACAGATGATGATCTTCGTGAAACTGCATATGAGGTCCTCTTGGCTTGTGCTGGAGCCACAGGGTATGCTGTTGTGATATTTTTTGTTTGACGGAATCTTTCTTTTTTTTCCTTTTTATGTGAAAGGTTTCCTAGTGGATTGTGTTTTCTAAATGTGAAATCTCTGATTGGTTTCTTTTGTAACAGAGGTTTGATTGTCCCATCAAAAGAAAAAAAGAAAGACAAAAGGTCCAGCTTGATTAAGAAACTTGGGCGAAGCAAAACTGGAAGTGTTGTATCCCAGTCTCAAAGTGCTCCTGGGTTAGTTGGCTTGTTGGAAACCATGCGTGTTCAGTTGGAGGTATTCTTTGTTTGATTTTTCCCTCCATTTTTTTGTAAAGTAGCTTGACGTACTCTTCTAATAAGCAAAGACCTTTGTTTCTTTATCCAGGATTCATAAATGTGAGCTTATTTTGTCTACAAATTTATCTTCTAAAACTATGCTCATAATTGTTCCTATACAGATGACACATTTTAGCTGTCTAACTATTATTTAACAGGAATGAGACAGCAAATGTTTGTAAACTGTGAAAACCTATGATGAAATCTTAAATTTGTATTTGATTATGTTTTCTGGATGCAGATATCCGAGGCAATGGATATTAGAACAAAACAAGGGTTGCTAAATGCTCTTGTGGGGAAGTCAGGGAAAAGGATGGATACTCTTTTGGTTCCTTTGGAGTTGCTTTGCTGTGTTGCACGCACAGAATTTTCTGATAAGAAGGCTTTTATACGCTGGCAAAAGAGGCAGGTAGTAAAATCTGTTCTAGACTTTTTTTTATCTCCTTCAAATACTTCATTAGCCTGTAATTCTGTTGATGGAAAGACAATGATGCCACTGTCTTATATATATTTTTGTCTACGTTCGACATTTCAAAATTTGTGTCAACACAGCTAAAAGTTTTGGAGGAGGGCCTTGTTAATCACCCTGTGGTTGGATTTGGTGAACCTGGGCGCAGGACAAATGAGTTGAGGATTCTTTTGGCAAAAATTGAGGAATCTGAGGTGTGTGATTCTTCTCTGTGATGTTTGATATATTATATACTCTTTTTGGTCCTTCTTATAAGAGACAGTTAGGTTAACACAAGTTTACCAAATATATCAACTTATGTTGACCCAATTGTCTCTTATAAAAAGGACTGGGGATAATATTTCTTTATAGTACTAGACTTTAACAAAGGCCAGACCATGCCTAAAAGTAAAGCCTATGACAAGTAATTGATCAGACTTAGACCTTGAATTTATTAAGCAGGCCATGCCTATTTTATTCAAAGTCTAGCTCGGTTCAGCCTATTTCCACCACCAACTATACTACCTGTTAGCATTAGGTCATAAGAATCGGCTTACTTGTGCATTATTTCTGATTGGTTAGCTCACACGATTCTTATAACTATGCTTGTTCCGATCCATTTTCTATTTTTGTTCTTCAGTTTCTCCCATCTTCATCTGGTGAACTTCAAAGGACAGAATGCTTGAGGTCGCTAAGGGAGATTGCCATTCCACTAGCCGAGAGACCAGCTCGGGGTGACTTAACTGGCGAAATATGCCATTGGGCAGATGGTTATCAATTTAATGTCAGACTTTATGAAAAATTACTATTAAGTGTATTTGACATGCTAGACGAGGGAAAGCTGACAGAGGTTGGTTTCTTTAGCTTAAAAAATCCATTATATCATGACAGTTTGAGCCATTAAATTTGTAAATTGTTATTGTGAAACTATATTTTATGGTTTTTATTTTTGGCAAGTGAATTTTGATTTAGCCTTGCAGGCTGTGTAACTGATGCAGCATTTTAGTATAAAGGGAAAGGAAACAGAGTTATGGTGGATGATATAATTAGTTGCAATGTGCTGCTTGGAATAAAAATCTACTTTATTAAGATAAAAAACAATTGTAATGAAACTTTGATTTCATAAACAAATAAAATAGAAATGAAAGGCGCGTCTGATACACATAGAGGTATAGGACAAAGAGAACGACACAAGACAAGTGCTTGAGTCACAACACATCTCTTTGTCCTATACATTGTTTGGTGCACACCGGACAACAAAAAAGAAATATGAAATTTACTAAATACCCTTTGGAATATATGATAGTAAATATATTATAATAAACTAATAATGGTTACAATATAGAGTATTTATTGTGTTGAAACATGAAAATAAAAATAGGTATTTATGTCTTTTGAATTGTTTGTCCTTGAGACAAAAAGCTGTTCCATGGTTTGTTGAGGGACCAAACTTTGAATATTTGTCCTGTTCTTTCCCACTTGTTTTGTCCAGTACTATGAACAGTTTTAAAATCACATATGGAACAACTGGTTTTGTCCTGTCTAGTTCCTTCCATTTAGGAAAATCAAACACACGCAGATTTTATATCTCTGAACCATTTCTTTTGTGGCTCACCTTATTTTCAGGAAGTAGAAGAAATTCTTGAACTTTTGAAGTCTACCTGGCGAGTTTTAGGAATCACAGAGACAATCCACCACACCTGCTTTGCATGGGTTTTATTTCGTCAGGTATATCCATTGCATTTTCTAATTTTATCATAAAGAATTATTTTCAATTTTATAGTTTGACTGTTATACTGTATTTTAGATTTTAAGTAAATATATAATTTAGCATAACCTATTTTCCTTGAATGTTTGCTTCAAATGACATGATTTAATCAAGAAAAAAAGGTCTTTATTTTTCTGATAATTAAGATTAATGTCAATTGGTAAAGATTCCACCTTTGGGATATGCTGAGAGATGCCATTTTCGCTTGATTTTCTTCGCGGATTGGCTATTTTACCTTTATTTTGGTGAAGTGATTACGTACTATTTAAGGATTTGGCTCCTTTAATCTAAGCAATTCATGGTTAAGTAAGACATTTCAACTGATGTTGAAAAAGAATAACTCAACATTACGTGCACATACATGACAGATCATGGATGTCTTAAAAATTCAATAATTTATTTTGTCATCAACGGTTGAGGTATCTTACTTTACACTCTAAAATGAAAGTTCACTCTAGAGGAGCAAAATCTTCTATTTGAATGGATAATATTATTGAATAAGGTGACTCAAATTTCTTATTGAAATCATTATTATGTTTAATTATTTCATTGTGGGGGTTACAGTATGTTATCACAAGGGAGCATGGGGTTTTGCTGCATGCAATAGAGCAGTTAAACAAAATACCTCTGATGGAACAACGAGGCCAGCAGGAGAGGTTGCACTTGAAAAGCTTGCGTTCTGAGGTTGAGGGTGAGCGAGATATGTCTTTCTTACAGGCTTTCTTAACACCAATTCAGAAATGGGCTGACAAACAGCTTGGAGATTACCATCTTCATTTTAGTGAGGTTTGTTGAACTGTTTAATTTATTAAGTACTCCTTGTTCAGATACTTGGTTATTTATGTGTCATTTTTCTGATTGTTGTAGAGCTTTTCTAAAGTAATATTTTGCATTATTCTTCTATTTAAGTAGTGACGATTTTAGGAGGATTTTCATCTACTTACTAGTTATCATTCTTACATTTTGGAACATGTTTTGGTACTTTGAATTGAATTGGACTTGAGAAGCTCGCCAATCACAACTACATAGTATGTTTGGGTTGACCTATTTTAGCTTATCTACTGACGCATGCACTTGTGAGACTGTTTGGAAGAGCTTATAGAAACAACTTATCACATGTCTACAAACTATTTTCAGCTTGTTTCCATAAGCTTTCCAGGATAGTTTAGGAAAACAACATATAGCTTATATATGAAAATAATTTGACTTTATTTTGTCTTTGTTATAGAAATAGCTTATACATAAGTACTTATATGATAAGCACTTATACTATAAGCACTCAATTAAATTGTTTGTTCAAACAGAGTGAAGTTGAAATCTATGCTTGCATTTGTGAAAACACTAAATTACAATAATTTGTGGGAAGGTTCTGTTCTGGTCTCTAAAGGATTCTCCTCTATTTTAAGAATTTGGATTTCCTGCATTCAGGACATTGGCAACCATTCGATCTTGATCTGATGATCCAAAAAAATGCAGACCTATTTTATAATTCTAAATGCTGAGCTTGAATCACAACTGTCTGATCTTGATCGAACGACCATTGATGTTTCAAATGCGTGATTTCTGATGGCAGGGGAGCCGGATCCCTATTTTAAGCAGCTGAGCTCCCTTAGATAAACAAAGTTAATTTCAGTTCCTATCAGTTTTGTTATGTGTCTTTCAAAGAAATACTTTTGAAGTAATTTCTCCTCTTCTTTTCTCTTCAAAACTTTTTATGATTTTTTATCAATTAATTCTAATATATTGAGTTGGACATTTAATTTTGTTTTGAAAACCTCCTCTTTACCTTATAGGGTTCAGCAACTATGGAAAAGATTGTAGCAGTTGCGATGATTACCAGGAGGCTTCTACTGGAAGAACCGGAAGCTGTATGTAATTTAGTTCCAAGATATCTTTTCCATTTGGATATAATTGTTGAAAATATTACAGTAGGGGTCATAAATTTCTTTTATTGAAAGTTCCTTATTCCGATTTTTACAGCAGACCGTGCATTCCTTGCCAATTAGTGATCGAGATCAAATAGAGATGTATATATCATCATCAATTAAGCATGCATTTACAAGGGTAAGTGTTCTGGGCATTGATAATTATTTCTGATAATGTAGTTTTTGTTGTGAAGATGTTTGAATATCTATAGTTTTTGCCTTGTCAATTTCTGCTTTGAAATCCTTACCGACTATTCTGGTGTTATCTTCCACTTGACCGATAAATGACAGACAACTAACAAATTTTCATACACTAATATTATTATACATGTTTGAATTTTTTAGTCAACTTTTTTTCAAACATTATCAACTACAAGATTGTTTTATGAATCTTTGTCCTTCTGTCTGGTTCGTATGTGCACGGTATCCTTTGCTTTTTTTCTCTTACCTTTTTTTTCATAAAAATTAAACTACAAGATAGATAGGAGGATCTTATTTTTGTATTCCATTTCTATGCCAATATTTAATGAATCTCATTACTTCTGCAGATATATCAAGTTGTTGAAAGAGTAGATATGTCACATGAGCATCCCTTGGCATTGCTTGCAGAAGAACTAAAGAAGCTCCTAAAAAAAGATTCAGCAATTTTCATGCCTGTTTTACAACAGAGACATCCTCAAGCAACTGTTGTATCTGCATCATTAGTTCACAAACTTTATGGCCACAAACTGGTGAGTGTACATATGATTTGTTTACATTTTTTTTCCTAATCACGTTGTGGAATGTATCTTTAAAATGACTACATTTTTTTTATTGTATTTTCAGAAACCCTTTCTAGATAGTGCCGAACATTTAAGCGAGGATGTGATATCAGTATTCCCCGCAGCTGAAAGTCTGGAGCAGTTCATAATGGCACTTATTACATCTGTATGCCATGAAGAAAATTCTGATATCTTGTTGAGGAAATTGAATCTCTACCAGGTAGGTGGTTTAATTTCTTTTAGAGGACACACAACTTTCTTCCTTGGTGCTGAAAAGGAACTTAGCTCTAACTCGAAAAGTTGAATCTTCTTCCTGTGTTTTCTCGTTATCTACGCATAACAACTGTCATGAAGCATCAAAATGAGTAAAGTGATTTCCTACTTGTATATTCGATCAAATATATTTTGCTATCACTTTTACGGAGGAACTCTGTTCACACACGCCATATGCTTTATCCTTATACTCGTTAGAAAAAGATTTTATCTAATACCCATAAATAAAGGGAATACCAAATTTTGGTGGCCATTTTTTCTTCCAATTTTACCCTTCATTTGAACTATTATTATACTTTCAATTTTGTCCTTATTTACCCAATCAAATAACTGGGTTTTTTTAATTAACCAAATAAAGTTTTGTAACTTACATTATTTTTACCGTAAAAAACGAACAGACAGAAATAAAAGACTTTCTTATGTGTCATGATTTATCGGTGAAACACTGTGTCGCGGACGAGAGTTGGTGGACATAATGTGGATCATCTAGTGATTAGTTTGCTTTCTATTGTCATTTAGGTTGATGATTACATGTTTGTTTCAAATATTTTACAGTTGCTATGATAGTATTTTGTCACTTATAATCCTATCATTATTCATTCTAAGCTTTTGGCCTTGTCCTGCTCTTTTTATTGCTATAGATTGAGACCAAATCTGGAACATTGGTGTTACGCTGGGTGAATTCACAGCTTGGAAGAATATTAGGTTGGGTGGAGCGAGTTGCTCAACAGGAGGTAATCCCCATTGCAGCAGTGCTTTACTGTCAAATTGAATTGTTTCTCTTCTTGACTAGAATATATTTGGAGTTAAAAACAAATGTAGAAGATGACTAATGTTATGGTGGGAAAAGGAAATACGATTAAAAATATGACGACTCAACAGAACCGTTAAGTTTTCAGATTTAAATTAAACTACCTTTACCAACAGAATAGGTGTAAGACTTGACACACACAGTTACATATTCTAATGATTTTAACAAATATTGAGCTATTGACACCTTTTTTCTTTGGAAAAATGGCCTAGCCCAAGCAATACCCGGCCGAGCAGAGGCATATGCCCTTTTTAAACTTTTGTGTATATGCTGTGTTTATTCGTCTTCTGTCCTGCTTTTGTTAAGCTTCTTCCCTGCACATATACTTAAATAATTATATGATATACTTTCACAGCATTGGGAACCTATATCTCTTCAACAGCGGCATGCTGGTTCTATTGTAGAAGTTTACAGAATCGTCGAGGAGGTAAGAATGTGATAGTATTTCTGTGATTTATCCTAAAGTTGTAGTACAATAGTTTTTAATGATCTACGAACCCAAACTTCATTACAATGTAAGTTATGTTCGGAAAAAAGGATGATAATCCAGCATTTTCATAGGCCTGTATCTTTCGTTCTCTTATGTCGTGTTATCTACTTCATATTCAATTCATTTTCTATTTTAATTTTTGCAGACGGTTGATCAATTTTTCGGTCTCAAAGTTCCAATGAGGTTTTCAGAATTGAATAGCTTGTTCCGTGGCATTGACAATGCTCTTCAAGTGTATGCAAACCTTGTTGTTAATGACTTGGGTGAGTAGATACTACATACGTATTTTGATTTGTAGACAAATCTAATTGTACATAATTGAATTTAATGATGGATCAGAGACTCACCACAAAAATCTGAATAATTTTCAACGAGAGATTTGAATCAACTTATTAGCTTTGCTATAGTGCAAAGAATCCAAATCCTTAACATAGCATATTTAAATGTTTGCATTTCAGTCTTCATAATTATAAATATTGGAATGACCTAATTTTATGCTGTCTTTTTAAGATTTCAAATACATTCGAACTTTATGCATATTGTTTAGAACCTATATTTGTATTAATCCTAGGGTTCCCTTTTGATTACGCAGCAAGCAAGGAGAATTTAATTCCACCTGTGCCTATTCTCACGCGATACAGTAAGGAAGCTGGAATAAAAGCTTTTGTAAAGAAGGAGCTATTTGATAGTCGGGTACTCGAGCCTCAGGAGACAAGGCCCCGTGAAATTAGTGTCCTAACAACTCCAACACTTTGTGTTCAGTTAAATACTTTATATGTAAGTTCAGGCTAACTTGAATTGTTCCTGGATTGTTTTCACTTTTGTCTGTGGATTTATGAGGATGTCTCTTTTAATATTTGGATTGGAATATTTCATTCCTGGTTAAAATGTTGTCTTTATTTTTTATACTTTTTACTTGCTTTTGTCCTTTAACAAAATGTTATTAAATTTTTGACATTTTTCAATAGAAAAATCTGCAGTTACATTGAATTCCCCTAGTCCTTTCTGGACAATATTCTCTTTTAATACTTCCCTTAGGGTTTGTTTGAATGAGAGATTTTGAAGGGCATGGGAGGGTAGGGGTTATTGTTCTTTTCTAAATTAAGGAAGCTATGAAGTGTTTTCCAAAGTAACAATACAGACTTAACCCTTCAAAACCCTCAATCTAAAAATACCCTAATATTTGTGCACAATATGCTAAATATTCTTTTATTATGTTGTATCAATAAATTATTGAGTTTTTTTTTTTTTGCAATCTCTAGTATGCGATCAATCATCTGAATAAATTGGAAGATAACATTTGGGAGCAATGGACAAATAAAAGATCGCAGGAAAAACTCTTAAGTACGTGGTGAATTGTTATAATATCTGTATCAGTTGTGTGGTTATAGAATACTGAAAAGTGTTTAATTTTCTACGCTTTTTGTCTATAGGAAAATCCTTTGATGATAAGTCCAAAAAGGATACCTTTGATGGAAGTAGAAAAGTATTAAATGCTGCTATGGAACGTATTTGCGAGTACACCGGTTAGAATTTGCAATCTCATCTACTTTGTTGCAAATCAAACTTGTCTAATTGCTATGTTGAGTTCATGTTCAATTTGCAGGAACTAAAATCATATTCTGCGATCTTAGAATTCCTTTTTTGGACAACTTGTATAAACCTAGCGTTTCAGGCTCTAGGGTCGATGTTCTTATAGAACCACTTGATATGGTAATTTTTGTCTCGTTGGAAAAATGTCATTATTTTCTTATTGTACTTGTTAGCTTCCTCTTAATTTGCTAATACAATGTGAACAAATTTATATATTGCCAAATGTGAAATCGCATATTACATCGATCTCATTCAAACTTCATACGTGATGGAGCTTATTCATTTTATTTGGATTCAATGTAGGAACTTAGCCAACTCTGCGATATTGTTGTGGAGCCTCTTAGGGATCGGATAGTGACAAGTCTTCTTCAAGCATCATTGGTTGTTACTTTAATCTTGCTTTTGATAAATTCATTACTTTTATTGTGATTTTAACATTTGCTCCACTTGCAGGATGGTTTACTCCGCGTTATCTTAGATGGTGGTCCTTCAAGAGTTTTCTTTCCTGGTGATGCAAAATTGTTAGAGGAAGATCTGGAAGCCGTAAAGGTAAATCTTACCTTGTTATTTTAATGCTAAAAGGATTCTGTATCCGTAATTTGCAACAGGCTAATCAGACCTTTGAATTTTATTACTTATTTTTTTAATAATAGTGAGTTTGAGTTTTAGGCTAATGGTTCAAAGTGAGTGAATTTATTTACTGGTAATCGGTCAAGCTGTAAATGAGATACAATTACGATTGAATCAGTATGGAGTATTTGAGTTCTATCTCTGGTTGGAACAACCATTAGCTATATTTTATTTACGAATCGAACTTCCAATTACTTGGGCTTCTTTTCTCTAAGAACCAGATGGTTAAGTCTAAAAAACAGATAGAAGTACATCATCATATTACATAGGATGTTAATTCAAAATTTCACTCAGCTACAAAAAGAATGCTTAATGACATCCCTTGATTACTCTCGCAATGAAAAATGTTACCATGATTCAAAAATGTGTGTTCTGGTAGAGGTGTTGTTGGTGTGGCTTTAGTACTTAATGGTATCAACAAGTACTTTTAATTCCCGAAGTACTTCTAACTGTATTAAAAAGTACTTTTAACTGTGTTGATGCGTCTTGTAGGAATTCTTTATATCTGGAGGTGACGGGCTTCCTCGTGGTGTTGTCGAAAATCAGGTTGCACGTGTTCGCCATGTGATCAAGTTGCATGGCTACGAGGTTAGTTCATCCACTTCTCCATTTTAAGTCTGCACAAAAATTCTGATTGTTTAATTATAGGCTACTTGCTGATGACGAGGCAAATCACATGGTAAAAGGCATATTGTTGCCACATTCATTATTATATTTGCATTCTCTTGTAAACTAGTTTCTCATTATGTGATGTACTTATGGGATTTGGATCCCCTGCTGTAAAACAAGTGCACAACTACACTCAGTATTCGATCTCGGCCATCAATTCGAGATCCGTCAGTTCACCTTAAATCTTCATTAAGTCATAACTAAACAATCTCCACCATAGATTTAAGATAGGTCGTCTAAAATTAAAAATAGCAAAACACAGTAACTCCATGTACAAATTTGTATTTTTGTATTTATAATTGATAGAAAATATTTTCATGTAAATCATTTCTTAAAATCTATATATCTTAATAACTGGAATCATTTTGCAGACTCGAGAGTTGATTGATGACTTGAAATCTGCTAGTACCTTAGAAATGCAAGGTGGGAAAGGAAAACTAGGAGCTGATTCTAAAACTCTATTAAGAGTATTATGCCATAGGAGTGACTCAGAAGCTTCTCAGTTTCTGAAGAAACAATTCAAGATACCAAAGTCTTCTGCATAAGAAGAGAATGTAGACAACAAAAGGAAAGCACCAAAAGTTTCATTTGACTCTAGCTTTCTGTGAATATTCATTGCTGCAATTTTTCCATATTTTTTCTTCGGATTTTTGAAATAGGTTATTTGGTGTATAACTAGGTGATTAAATTGTTTTTTTTTTGTTTGTTTAACTACATTGTTGTTGATCTTCATTTGTAAAATTTCCTCCATGTGAATACTGTAAGAATTCGATTAACAAAGCTCCAATTCATTTTTAAATGGATAGATTATTTCTAAAATTCAATTTTTGTTGGAATATTTTATGCAATTTATTTTTATCTCGGAGAATCTAGTGGCAAAACTCACATATACTAAGTATAGAGATGAGGTATTGTTAGTTTGAATTTATGTCTCAATACATCAAATACTATTATTTTTAGTTTTTTTAAGAGTTATAATTTATTCAGATTAATATACTTGAACCATTTTATGGATCAAATCAGGGCCGACACTTAATCTTTCAAACAAGGCCCTCAACTCAATTAGGTGGTCCTAATTGTTTTTTTTTTAGTATAAACGAACTTTAAAAATTAAATTGATATTTTAAATTTTTTACACTCTTATCATTCTAAAAGATTATATTTGTACGTTTATGTTTAGAATTCTCAAATTAAGTAGTCTTGTAATTCCATTTCTCTATATCTTCTCCTTTATCTTAATTTTTTTAAAAAAAGAATAATTATTATTCGTAACAAAGTTGCATATCAAATTATATAAGTTTATAAAATAGTTGCGATGAATTTCGTCCAAAGTTAATATGACATATATTAATAAATATATTAATTAATGTATATATTATAATATATGTTGTTATAATTTTGAATTCTATACAGTATTATATTTTTTATTTATCTATTAAAATTTTAAAAATTTAATCATCCTAATGTTTCATTTCAAGCTCTGCCACTAAATCTTCCACCGTCTATGTTTGGCATATCTAATGCTTAACGTTATTGTTCTTCTTATATCTCTTTATTTTCTAGATATTGTTATTTATAAACATTGATTAAAATGAAACCGTTTCAATTTTTAAAGTTTAGATCTATTTTTACGTTTTCATTTTTTAAATTTATATTCATTTTAAATTGCTAACAAAGAGATGAAGACTTTTATTATAAACAATTGTGATAGAAAAAAGAAGGAAAGAAAAGTTGCTAGGAAAAATATATTTTGAGAAACAATAAAAGCAATATTTTGATATTTTCAGAGTAAGAGAAAATAGTGATGAAAACAAAAAAAAAATGTGAAAAACAAACCAACCTTTAAATACTCAAATTTTATAGATATAATGCACTACGTGTTAGGAAACTAAGAGATGGATTTTTAAACTGTTCTAAAATTATTTTTAGGAGTGAAAATTAAATTTCATAGTTAACGAAAAGCACAACTTTTTATTAGAAGAGTTCATATAGCGAATATGATATAAATCATCAACGCACAATATTTCTCTTGAAATGTGTTTTAACTTTGATCACCATCGCGAAAATTACGTCTACACGGATATAAAAACAAAATGTGATGCTAGTCATTCTAAGATGATAGAGGTAATTATAATTATTTGGAAATATGCTCTTCTTCTATTTATAGAGAATGAGCCACTAAAATCATAAGACTCTTATTTTGGACACAACCAAAATAAGATCGAAATGATTATATTTAATTAAACTCTTTAAGTTTTTTTAATGAATTAAACTCTTTTAATTAAATACAAACTACTGATTAAATTAAATCATATTTAATTCAATTAATTGTCAACCATAATTTATTTAATCAAATCATATTCAATTAAATAAATTATAAGTATGTTAATGTATTAAATCATATTTAATACAATTAACATAATTAATTTGAATAATTTGTTTCGTTGAAATAATAATAATATTAAATATTATAAATAATGATTTGCATCTAGTACAACATGATTGCTACCCAAATTATGAGAAAATCAATGATACAATTTAAAGTTTACAATGACCATTATTTATTGTGCAACTTGTCTTTTCGTACAAATGTTTAATTAAATGTAATTCACAATATGCGTCGTCCTTGTAATGTTCAATTATTTATTTCTCGAATCTAGAGTAGACACGTAAACTAATGGAACCAATATCACATTTTGGTTCATTCTAGTATGACCATACATTTTTACGGTCTCACTCTATCGAGTGACCCAAGAGACAACTCTTGTTAGGTAGGAGAGACGAAATTTATGTACGTCACTCACACCCCTCCACATGGTTTATTACAAACCCAATAATCACCTTTATGATTAACCTGTTACAAACAACATTAATGACCTTAAAGCCTACAACTCTCAATATAGGAATCATAGTGACTTCAAGTCGAAGTACTACTCACTATGATCGTAAGAATCACTAATAACACTTACACAACAATTATGTAGGATCTCATGGCAGATCAATCTAGTACAAATATTGCTCTTGATATTTATACTTATATGATGACTTGATATCTCATATTCCTAACTCGTGAGATGTGGTGTTGGTCTACTCACATAATAGTTTCGATGCATTATTGTTGTCCTAATTAAAAATAATATTTTGACTATGGATACTTTAAGAATAATGTTCTAAGATTCAATAGGGTCTCACGATGAAGTCACACTAGATGTTCTATTAAATAAACTATCTATTCTAAAGACTTTATTATATTATATAGTTAATAACATAATAAATAGTGCCTTGTACATATAACCAAAATTAAATATGTGATTTAAATCCATGACTATTGATAATCTATATAAAATAGATTGGCGCTAGGGTTTACACCAACACTATGATCATATATTGAGAAAAGAGTATGAACGAAGTTTTTCCAATTACTCAATTCTTATTGATTTTTTCTTAATTAAAAGGAGATTCGTTAGTAAAGTAGTGTCTCCTAATTCCACATTGGAGATATATGATCAACAAATGAAGAGTTAAAACCACTTTGAGTACAATTACTCATATATATTTGATTTTTTCCAAATCTATATATATATATATATATATTTTAATTTATCTGCTAATTCACGCTCATAATAATGTTCAACGTCACCATCAATAATGTATTATGTTTTGGCTTTAAGGATGATTTGTTTGACATAGGGAACGTTTAGACATGGGAAAATGCCTTCTTGGCTAATTGTATCTAAAATTTTATTTCCTCACCAGATATTATGTGTTACCTCAACTGAACGATTTGGCTAAACAATACAAATAGGTTCCATATTTTACCCATTCATACCTCCAAAAATCAATATTTGATAGTCATCTTAAATTTCAAGGTCATTTGAATATATTCTATAAACCTTAACACTCGTAAGATAATATGGTGTATTCATTTAAAGCTATATATTAATGAGTGTTTGTTGGAAAATAGGTGTCTTTAGGGGTGGACAATGTGCGAATTCAGGCTGAAAATCTCAACCTGACCAAAACTGAAGCAAATAAATCATCACCCATTTTCACTTGTTTGTGACCTCAGATTGATTGGGTGGCTGTTTGAGCAGTTTTTCAAGTGTACGGGTCGATCAAATTGGTTCTGAAATACAAGGCTTGAACTTTCAATGAAGAAAAATCTAGATCTTACATTTCAAATCGCAGAAAACTCTAAAACACCACCATTTATGAATTGAAGCACATAATGATATATAGAAAATATTCAAAAGGTGCACAACATCATATTTCATTGAACTTATTTGCTTGCAATGAAAATCTCAAATAAGGGGAAGAAAAAGTATCTTCTTTATTTTGATGGCGAGAGCTTCAACAAGGAAGGAGCTGGAGAACTTTATGACGATAGGAAGAAGAAGATAATGAGTATTAGATAATGTTATTATATATTAGTAGTAAATGTATTTTAGACATTTTTATTATTTTGTATATATACACATTATAACTCTATTAACTCATATTTGGTTCATTTGTTTATGAAATCCTAGCCAATGGTTCTTTCTCTTCTTCCTCTTCTATGTTTATGTTAGATTATCATTGTTAATCTGGTATAAAAGATCTTTGCGGTCGGTACCGATTTGTTTCCTCCGCTTTCGGTGCAATTCTGCTCTTCTGTCTCCAACGTGATTACACTCTTCTATTTTTGGTGTGGTTTTGCTCTTCTGTCTCCGACACAATTTTGTTTGATTCTTTGTTGACTCTGCTATTGACAGGTTATCCCTAATTGTGTTTGTCATATTTTCCTGTCATTATTTGTTATGGTTGGTGCTAGAAATGATTCTCTTCTTCAAGTTGTTAGTGTCCACTTCAATGGACAAAATTACTCTTATGAAGTTATGTGATGAACTTTTTTTATTGGAAAAGATAGGTGGGGTTATGTTGATGGAACTTCTGTTAAGCCTACAAATAAAAAGGATGAAGCTAAATATGCAAAAGATTTGAAAATATGGAATGTTAGTAATTCAAAAATTATTACTTGGATTAATAATTCTGTTGAGTTGTCTATAGGAGTGCAACTAGAAAAGTATGATACTACTAAAGAGATTTGGAATCACTTGAAATGTTTGTATGTTCAGTCAAGCTTTGCCAAACATTATCAGTTGGAAAATGATTTAGGGCCCTTAAGCAGGACAGTATGACCATTCAGGATCTCTACTCAACAATGACTAATTTGTGGAATCAATTGACTCTTATGGAATCAATTGAGCTGAAAGTTGTCAAAGCGTACATTGATCAGAGAGATGAGCAACGTCTGGTTTGGTTTCTGATGGCTCTTCATGATGATTTTGAGGGCCTTCGTGGGGTATTTTGCATTGCTCCCCTCTTCCTAATGTTGAATCAATAGTTAGTGAATTGTTGACAGAAGAAATCAGACTTAAGACTCATTCTGGTGTGTTAGATAAGAGAATTCTCTCAACTCCTCCCTCTGTTTGTGCTACTCCTGTTCAAAAAGGAAAATCTCAAGGGAGGGTTGGGATTGGTAATGATGAATGTGCATTTTGCAAAGAAAAAGGTCATTGGAAAGCACATTGTTCGAAATTGGGGAGAACACATAAGAAGAATTTTAAAGGGCCATCGTCCAATGTTGTTGCTTCTGCTTCTCCTACCATTGGCTCTAGTTCTGCTTCTATAGACTCATCTGATACTGCTTCTCAAATATCTGATATTGCATAACAACTTCAAAAACTTTTTACCACTCAATCACATCCATGTGTGCCATCTATTCGAAAGGTTTGAACTCCTCTAGTATGTTAGGTATATCTATTTCCATATGGATTTTTATTCTGGAGCATCTCACCATATGATATATGATGAAAAATCTTGTGTCTATGAATCTTGCCTTGTATGTGTCGGTTATGACTGTTGATGGTACTCATATGTCATTAGCAGACATTGGTTTTGTCTCCACACCTAACTTGTCTCTTTATGATGTTTATTATATTTCTAATCTCACTTTGAGTCTTGCTTCTATTAGTCAAATAAGTGATTTCGGTTATTCAGTTATATTTTCTACCACTTCTTGTTATGTGCATGATCCACATTCCAAGAGGCTGATTAAGATAGGCCATATACATGGAGGACTTTATGTTTTGGATGACCTGCAAGTCCCATATATTGCAGCCTCAACAACTATTGTTGACTCATTATCTAGTTTTCGCTTGAATTCTTCGTCTTCTAGTTTTTATTTATGACATTCTCGCCTTAGACATGTTTCTGCTTTTATAGTAAAATATTTGGCTTCTACTGGAGCTTTAGGAAAGTTACAAACCAATGATATTTTATATTGTTGTGGTTATAATTTCCAACTTTACCGTTTGATAAAAGTGTTTCAGTTTCATATGCGCCTTTTGATTTAGTTCACTATGATGTTTGAGGTCTATCACCGATTCTCACCCAATGTGGATCTAGATATTATGTTTCATTTATTGATGATTACACTCGTTATTGTTAGATTTATCTTATGAAAAATCGATCTGAACTTTTTGACATTTATCATATATTACACTCGTTATTGTTATTATATATTAGTAGTAAGAGTATTTTAGACATTTATATTCTCTTGTATATATACTAATTGTAACTTTATTAACTCAAATTTGGTTCATTTGTTTATGAAATCCTAGCCAAAGGTTCCTTCTCTTCACCTTTTTTTCCCCTATGTTTATGTTAGATTATCGTTGTTAACAAGGAGAAGGAAAGAGAGTTTGAGTAATAAAAGTGACGTTGGAAATAAAATGAGACAAGCGAGTTAGACATTTGATTTGTAACTTTTTAGTGAATAATAAATGAAAATGTAATAAATTGATTGATTTTGTCTCATTGGGCAGTGGGACATGAATAAAAATGGTGGAAATGCTTTTTACTTGCTCACTTTTCTAAAGTTATCATCTTATTCCTTCATTTGTTAGTGATCCATATGATTATAATCGATTATTTCTAATTTACTAGACAATATGACTTGATACGCTGATGAGAAGGAAAAACATATCAACATCTTAAGGAGTATGTTGATGGTTATGTGAGGGGATTTGATGTATGTTATTTGTGATTAATTTCAATTTCTACGATTTAGCTAAAGAATTTGTACATTTGAATTTTAAATATGATTATCCATCTATCTATCTATTTGTCTGTCTATTTTCTATCTATCTATTTCATGTTTATCTTCTATTTGTCTGCTATGTCTATCTATATCTCGAATCTAATAAATACCTAAACTTGAAATACAAAAATAACTCATTCATCGAATATGAAAGAACCAACCACAATTCTGGTGACAACGCAACTAACAGAGATGACAATAAGCAGGAGTGATCAATTAGTGTGTGGTTTTTGAGAATACCAAAGCAGTTATCTATGATAATTTGGTCCTTGGAATGTGGTAAGGCATAAATCTCACAAGAAACTAAAGGAAAATTCTCAAGTAACTATCAAAGAGAATTTAAAAGAGGAGATATCTCCCTCCATGGTAACAAATCAACAACTGGTTACCAAATTCAATAAAAAGCAACTCGATCCCTATAACAAAGGTGTGATATTAAATGTAGGGAGTCAACAACAATGATCTCATGCTAAGAATATTCACAACATTAATATTAGTATGCCAAGTCAACAATATGGAAGTCAATGTATAAGGAATTGTGTCGATGGAAAAATCCACTAAACATGGGATGTATGCAAGAAACTAACATCAAGACTAAGCCTTCTAAATCAAACAAGAAAACACAAACTCTAATATGAAAAACTTACTTCATCCTAAGGTAAAGGTTAATAAACCAGTGTAGATGAACAACGAATCTTTCTTCACTATTTTATAAAGTATTAGGATTATGTAGAAAAAATGTCTCAAAATTGTCTTTTCCTCCATTAACAAAGAACCGTTAGAGGAAGTGCTTGATTCACGTGATAATGATATGGTGCTAATTCAATTGCCAATTCAGTCTTCATACCATTATGACTAATATCCAAGTCAAGCATTCTTGGCACCTCTCTAATGTCAGGCTCTTGCATCTTTGTGATAGGTTATGGGACGGGTACAATTCTATTTTGAACCAAGAAGAACTAACTATATTGGTTCCATCAAGATAGGAGAAACTAGGTCAAATTCGATGATATGAATACTAAGTTCTTTCAACAAGCAACAATTACTCGTGCTAGGTGTAATTAAATTATTGCCCTTAAAAGTTCTAGATGTCCAATTGGAGTCAATCCAATTGCTAATGAAAGCTAAGATCCATATCTACAACTTTCATGAAGACACCGGGACCAAATTCAGATTCGAAAGATGAGAAAAATGCAAACTACGTCAGACAGCAGATGCTGTGCGCCTGGAGCGCGCCCTGCGCGCCTGGAGCGCATTTCCCGCTGTTTAGTACTGCCAAGGCGCGCCTGAAGCGCGCCCTGCGCGCCTGGAGCGCGTGACGCGCATCAGCAATTATAAAAACGCAATTTTTTACTGTTTTTTGGATCTTTTTGACTCTTGGGAACTTGGGAGACTTGTGCCCTAGCATAGAAACTCAAAGACGGCCGTTTCTAACGCCATTGAAGCAGTTTTATCAAGAATCATCCATGAATCATTCTTGTAATTCTTCTTTAATCCTTATCTTTTGTATCTCTGTCATGAGTAACTAAACCCTATTTGTTAGGGATGAGTGTAACCAGATGAAACCCTTATTTTTCTGATTTGATTTCTAGTTATATGAATGAGTTTATTGAATTATTTTTCTCATCTCTATGCTTAATGCTTTTTATTGCTTGATCAACATTAAAATGTTCTACGATTTGTATTTTGAAACGGAAGTGGACTTTACGAATGCTTGAGATGAGAAATTCATGAATTTGTAGTCTAGGGATAGATGCAGGTCATGAAACCAATTAAATTAGTTGCAAAGCAATAATTTACAAGAGAATTTCTATACGGTAATGCTTAATTCTAATCCTAAATCTACTAAGGAATTAGGGGTTACTTTGGAATTAAAGGTTTTGTCACTAAGACATTAGGGCATGAATAATAAAGAGAATTCGGTAATAATTCAATAAAGGAATTCAGTAACTAGGATCAAATTAGACACCAAGGTTGGATTCGAAGTGAAACTCATCCCTGACATTTTTCTCATTATAAAAGATCAATTTTATTATTGTTGTTAATTTTAAATATTATTTCAATCAAATTGGGAACCTTTTGTTCAATTTTAGTAATTAAATTAATTCAATAGTAAAACGCAATCCTTGAGTTCGACACTCGGTACTACCGTTTTATTATTACTTGCAACGATTCAGTACACTTGCTGAAACGCTATCATTGAATCATAAAGAACTAAAAAAGGCAATAAGTAAAAGATAGTAAATAAACACAAATATTTTTATACTAGTTCACAACAACTTGTTGTTACCTCTAGTCCTCTTCTTATAGAGAGATTTTACCTTAGTATACTCGATGACTTAATCTATTTTCGTTAAATAGTTGTACAAGTATTCTTTACCCTACCTTTTTAGGCTTTGAGTATTTTTCTATAGTCTCTTTAGACTTTAATTCCCAGAATCATTTTTCAACATAATGGAATCCTGTTGTTGAGGGTCATCGTACCTTTTCAAGTATCTCTTTGAGGAAGACAAGGTTGTGCGATTATCTGGTTGATTTACATTAGTTCTAGTTTGTGTTTGAATTACACCGTTTTTGTTAGGATTCTCATTCTCATTAAGAAGATGTTACATATTCAATCCTATATTAGTTCAAGTGTGTGAGAACACTTTGACTAATTTACATCAATTCTAGTAACTCTATACTGAGAGGATTTTTCATTTATGATTTTTGATGTGTTCTTGGCTTTTCCATAATTATATTTTTTGTTGATTTCTTCTCTTTAGTTTCACCTTTTTGATTGAACCGTTTCATCTTAAATACAATGCAAAAATGTATGTTGAGATGTTTTCTTTGAAGGTCATTTAGGATATGGCCTTTGTACTCTAGAGCGAGACATGTGTACTTCATTTTGCATAAAAACATCTTGTATCTTCATGAATTTCAAAAATTGAACCATTGCAGATAATGAAGGTGCAAACACAAGAATGGAGTTAATTGTGTTTTCCTAAATTGAATTCTTTTTTAATTATTTATTTAAGAACTAATCCAAGATTTGTGATTTTAACTAAAATAGAGGCAATAACAATCAAGCTTAAGTAATTAGATGTAGCAGTAAAGTAAAAAGTGTAGAAGTAAAGTGACACAAACTAATTTATCCTAGTTAACCACGAACTTGGTAGCTACATTCATTTCCTTCACTTAGAAGGATTTTCCATTAATTCAAATCATTTAATTACACAACATTTGATCCTACAAGTCAATCTTCTCAAAACAACCTAACACCTATAAACTTTTTGAGGCAAACAAACACTTTGACCCTACAGCTCAAGTCTTCTCCACACAACCATAAAACCACATATTGTTGAAGACAGCTGCACCTTAACCCTACAAGTCAAGTCTTCTCAACACAACTTGAAAACAACAGATTGCTTGAAGAACACTGAAGCCACTATCAGGTTGAGTTACACAAGTTTGGAACCAATTGTGTTTTGCTTCTACTAAGCAGATTGTTACAATTGATTCTCACACTAAAACACTTAGAAAATATTTCTTTGAGCAAATGTTTCTCTAGAACTTAAACCTTTGAACTTTGAATACTTAGAAAATTTGAGCTATCAAAAGTTCTTCTGAATTGTATGGATTTTTGAGTTTATGAGTTCGTACTTTCTTCTTCTGTCTTAAGTATCTACTTGTGGAATAGATTAAGTTTTCAATTTTGTCATTGTTAAATTTGGATCATATCTTTCTTGTGAACAAATTCTGAATATATCTTCTTGTGATCAAATTCTGAATGTATCTTCTTGTGAATAATTCTGAGTGTTTCTTCTTGTGAATAATTTTGAGTGTATCTTCTTGTAAGAAAATTATGAGCACAACTTCTTGTGAACAAATTTTAAGCATATCTTTTTGTGAACAAGTTATGAGCATATCTTCTTATGAATAATGTTTGACCATATCTTCTTGCAAATAAGATTTTCAACCATATTTTCTTGTGAACACTATTTTGACCATATCTTCTTGTAAACAATATTTTGACCATATCTTCTTTTCACCTTGGTCAACGATTTCCTTCAATTATAATTTTGAATTGTACCTAATTTTAAATTGTGTTAAAAAACTTATTCACGCGAATCTTCCTTCATGGATTCTGGCTTGTTCTTGAATATTTAAAAAATTTGATTCGACTAAGTCGTTTCTTTAGAATGAATTCTTTCAATCAGAGTCGTTGACTTTCCATCAGAGTCATTAACTTTTTTTGTTGGAGCGGGATGTTGTCTTTCTTGGATAATAAAATTTAGATGTAGAATTGTGTGACTTAGAATTAGTAGCTTTGGGCAATATTCTTGAATCATCAAAGTCGGTGCAACATAGAGACTGCATATCAGAAGCAACATTTTGAGTGTGTTGCAACTTTTGATTAGTGAAATATGAACTTTGAATGCATGTCTTGAACAATCTCTTTAGAGGCATGCTGAGTTTGTGCACATCAGAGGCATGCTTCAAATTTAGTCTTCAGACCCAGTTTAAGAGCTAGTCTTCAGATCTAGTTATCAGAGTCATTCCTCAAACCCAATCTTCGTAACCTTTAGAGGCCTGTTGCTTTCAAAGACATATGTTTAGAGGAAGACACATATGCTTTTATGTTCTTCTAATCTCATCTTATGGTAGCTTCATCTGATACCTTCCCCTTATTTTCTTGTTCTAACTGTTGCACACTTAATAAAGTCATTAATCCAAATAAATGGTTCTCATAAAATACCTTTATTAATATCAAAATCATAAGAAGAAAATCAACTTTGGTTCTAACATATAAATCTATTTGTTGAGCTCAAAACTAACTCCCATAAATCACTCCTTAGAATATGTATGTCAATTAGAGAAACAATGGGTGCTAGATCTAATGACAAAACAATAATAGTTTTTTCTTACAGACCATCAAGGCATATGAGTGTTCATGGGAACGGCTAAACCACGAACCCTGTCACCTAAACCAATTCAACCCACATTTTAACCTAACCCATTCAAGTTTAGGTCTAACCCGAACCAGCCCATTGAAACACAATTATGTTCGGTTCAAGTAGCGAATTTAACATTTTGAGCCCACGAATCCAACCATTGACGTGACATATATTTTTATTTATTTTTTATCAGTAATATATAGTTAAAATTTAGTTGTTGGACTATGTTTGAGAATTTGTTGTTGATTTAATTAATTTAAGTTTTTTGTTGTGTTTGTAGATGTATTTTAAGTATTAAATGATGTGTTGTGATATAGTTTTATTATTTTTTTTACATGTTCAAGTATTTAAATTTAATTACATATTTAAGAAAAAAAAGAAATTTTTTGTTATTACCCGTGAACCCAATCCAACCAGCTCGTAATCCGGTTGGTTTGGTTTAGGTTTAATGTAAAATTCATGAGTTGAGTGTTCAACACAACCCAAATAAAATTGACCAGTTCGGTTATCAAATTTGACCAAAAACCACTCAACTCAACTCATGTACACGCCTATCAAGGCAAGTTGGTTATCAGAGGATGCACATAGATAGAGGATATAATGAACATATGATGTTTTGTAGATCACCAGATCATTAAATCTTATCAAAACATTGACTTTTCTAGAGGCATTGACTTTGTTAAAGTGTTGACTTTGTCATAGACATTGACTTTATTAGAAGGTTGATTTTTCTAGAGGAATTGACTTTTGATGAGATTATCAAAGGTAGAGCCAATCGCTTGCTCGTCATGCTTGTCAGAGGCAAAGACTAAAGAAATCTTGTTACGTTTGTCAAAGTAGAAGAATTCTTGTTAGGTTTATGTGTCAGAGGTAGAGGAACATAATTCAATTAGGTTTATTAGAGGCAACCGAAGTACTACGTTGCTCAATCCTACAGTCAACTGAAGCTTGTGACAACACTGGCGCTTGTCACCAGATTTTACATTATCAAGATGAAGTAGAATCTTGGTTTCTTTTGCTTTCGCCTAGTCATCAGATGATAAACCTTTATATAGTGAGACATACTTTGTTGCGCTTGTTTCTACATTATTCATTTTACATTTTTGTCTCTTATAATATCTTTAAAGTACTTGTGATGTAGGCTACTTTGAATAGTTATTATCATAAATATTATATTCTTTATTTATATGTATTTGTTATCATCAAAATATTAACTAGAGGATTGTATTTAATAGATACTTTTGCACTAACAACTATTGGATCATCCTTCCATGATAAAAAAAAAATGCAAATTAGACATTTATAACCCTCATCCCAAAGTGTGAGGATTTTGAAAAAGTGTCTTAGTTTAGACCAATTGCTCTCTCAAATGTGGTTTATAAACTGGTTGTGAAGATTATTTATCAATGCCTCAGGAATATAATGTCTCATGTGATATATGAGTATCATAGTAGTTTTGTATAGGGTCACACTATTATTGACAACATCATTCTCTAGAAAAAACTTATTCATTTATTTAAACATATTAATGGTAATGGTAAGATTGACCATATAATCACCAAGTTGGATTTAGAAAAAACTTATGATAAGATGGAATGAAGTTTTATTATTGATATTTTTGACAAGTTAGGTATCCCTAAGAACCTTCGCTCTCTAATTTTCTATTATATCTTCACTACCTCAATTGGAACGGAACAATTCATACCATATCATTTATTCTAGAAGGATTAGGCAAGCAAATCCTTTTTCCCTTTATCTGTTTGTGCTTTGTTTGGAACGCCTTGGGCATAAAATCATTGATGTTGGGAAATTTGTAGATTGGTGCGCCTTTCAAATTTGATAGAGGAAATTGTCTAAAAATATTCCCTATGTTTTTTACATATGATTTGATCTTTGTTATTGAAGCCTTTTTGATCCATATGCAATTAATCTGAGCCATTTTATATTATTTTTGTGATATCTCTGGACAACAACTTAATTTCAACAAATCTTAGGTTTTCTTCTCTTACAATGTGGTTGGGGTGATTGCATATAATTTGAGTGTTAAATTAAAATAATAGATTACAAAGGATCTTGGAGCTTATCTGGGAGCACCTATCATTCACTAGAGAAGCTTAAAACACACATTTTATTTTATTTTATTTTAGGTACGATGAGAAAGATGGTAAACAAACACATTGTGTTTTGCTGGTCGTATTATTTTGGCTCAATCTTCCTTGAAAAATATTCTATAATATGTTTTACAATGGACTCAGATCCCAATTTGACTTTGTAATAAAGTAAAGAAGATTTGGAGGGATTTCATCTGGGGATCTACATTAAACCACAAGAGAGCCCACCTTGTGTCTTGGGAGAAGATTTGTAGGCCTAAAGATGAAGGAGACATTGGTTTCATAAATTTGAAATTACTTAACAAGGGGTATAGATATGATGAAGTTGGCTTGACATCTTGCGCTAGCCCAAACAAGCTTTGGGTGAAGTCAATAAGGGCGAAATACTTACTTGTGTGGTAATTTTTGTATTCTTACAATAGTGAACCATAATAACTCTTTCATGACATGGAAAGAAATTATAAATTTTTGGGATTTAGTTTAGGAAAATATCATATGGATCATTCATGATGGCCAGGGTATTAGGTTTTGGAAAGACTTTTGGATTAAGGATTCCAACAGTCTCATAAATAATTTGACTAATATCATCCTTTCTCTTTAGGAAAGATTTCTCAATCTCTAACTATGCCTCAAATGGTAGTTGAAGATGGGACATTATTTCTAGGTAAGTACCTAGTTCTATATGTGATAAAATTGTGATGATTAAACCCTATAATCTACGGAAGTCCAATTTTCGTTGTTGAAAAGCTACGTCTAATGGATACTTTTCTTTAAAGTTTTCTTATGATATGCTCCATTGTAGCTCTTAACCAAACACAAGTAATGATGAAAGTTTTGCAAAAATTTAGTTTTGGAAAAGATCGACTAAGTATAGGGCATTCCTTTGGAAATTGACACATGGAAAGGTCCTCACAAATGTAGAGATAATTATCTTTGGAATTGTGAAGAGGCTCATAAATTTTGGAGTGATCTCATTCATCCTGATCATTGGAGTAAATTATTCAAGATTGGTTTAGATCATTGGTCGGATTGGAACCTCTCAAAGTCAAATAGCAGTAAAATCCATGAGAGTTGAAGCATCTTCTTTGGTGTGACTTTATGAGCTTTGGAAAGACATAATTAATTTAGTTTTTTCTCGACATTTCATCTCGAGTACTACTTATTTTCAACCAATTAGACTTATTGAAACAATGGGTAGGAATCATTATGGGAATACGAGACCTTCTTCTAAAAGAATTATTATGATAGCTTGGCAACAACCACCTCAAAATTGTTTTAAAATAAATATTGTTTGGTCCCATAAATTAAGATTTGGGTGTTCAACTTTGATAGATTGATTCGGGATTCAGAAGGACATTTTATTAAAGATTACTACCGTAGATTTGGATCATTTAATTGTAAATATTATGTATTTGAGTTGGATTCGATTGCCATTGTTAGTATGGTGTGCATTTGGATTTTTCTATAAATGTTGCACTTCAACCTCTTGTCCAAAAGACTATTTTTCTCAACTTTCAAAACACATAACATATGTGGTTCACTTCTATCGAGAAATTAACTCTTGTGTTAACTTTCTAGCTTATCTTATGCATTCTTCCTCATCTTTTGATTGAGGTATTTTAAATTCAATCTTACCTAGTTTAGGTATTTTACTAGTCGATGATATAAGGGGTAAGATACTACCTCATAATTTATTTCCTTTTCTTATAAAAAAAATGATAGTTGAGACTTGAAATTGATACTCATATGTTTTTTTTTATACTTAGTCATCTGATATTAGTAAATTAATTTTCTACGAGAACTAATTATGTGAATAGATAAATATAAAAGGATCAAAAGTTCAAATATATCAAAAATTTATTATTATACTAATTTTTGTTAAATAAATCTAACATTTCACATTTAAAATTTTTAAATTAATAAAAATAATTTAAATGCACTTTTAATCATCTTATTTAGTTCAAAATAAATTTTTAGTCCTCTCATTTCTAAAATCGATTTGTTGGTCAAATTTAACTAATTCTTAATTTTTTTTATATTGTTCTATTTTTTGATGATGTGAGACTCTT
>JBBPBT010000850.1:10637217-10652783 GCA_037974875.1 Cicer bijugum
GAACAGTTTCTAATGAGTAAACAAATATTTTATCGTATTTTAATTTATTTTATAGTTTATAATTATTTAAATAAAATATGTTGATATGATATATTGAATTTTATTTGTTGAAGAAAGTGTTGTGCTCTCATTTTTTTTTTATATGCAAAAGATTGTCTTTCACATACACATGTAATAATGCAAAAGATAAATTAAGCCTTTAGAATATCTATATAAAGTTTTATTTATAATACAAAATTTTAAAAGATATAATCGACTATTATTGATTTAAAGAGATTAAAACAATTGAAATACATATCATTGTAAATACAAAATTTACAAATTATATTAAAGTATGTTGTTGGTAAGACCATCACTAATTTTTTTTTTTTATGTCAACATATTTTAAAGAGCCTAAAGATTCTACAACAAATAATTTTCTTTTTTGTTATTAGTTCCCACAAGATATTGGCAATTTGAGAGAATGAGTCTCTCACATTTTCTAGAATACACCGATTATATGAATCAACACATCAATCATAAACAAAACGGTGATATATGTTTTTTGTCAACTCACAATCATAAGTTTGTGAGATTGTCGCATCAACTAATTTGACTACAAAATCTCTTTTATAGTTATTTAGAAAGAATTTGAAAAATACTAAATATTATTGAATTGGATATTGAACAACATGTAACATATGTTCATATGCATAAATGGACCTGAAGATCCTTTCTTTAGATGTCTGAAGTTAATTGTATGATCAATACTTATGAGATCGTAACTTCTAAATTCTACTTTGCAAATGTACAATCATATATGTTGAGATATTGATTGGTATCAAACCAACAAGTTAATATATGTAAGTCCTCCCTTTAACTTACAATCAATTTATGGGTTGATACTCTAATATCCTCATCTAAGACATTTTTGGATGTTTTGTGCATGTTCTAATTGCTCCGATATAATGCACTAAGATGGATGGTAAAATATTATTGGGAATACATATTGGATATGAAATCTTCATTTATAGTAGTATATTGAGCCAATAAATGGGATACTTGTTTACAAATGAATTTGTTGATTATCATTTGATGAATTAGTATTCTCAATATTAGAGAGATAAAATAAGCAGCTGAAAATAATTATGGAAGTATATTATTATTTCATCTTGATCATCATATAATTTAGTTTGAATCATAAGTTCAAAAGAAGACTCGCTTGTAAAGTTTATGAAACCAATTATCTCTGTTGATAATCTAATATTGTAAATGAGGCTTAATTGTGCATGAAGTGTGGTAGGCAAGTCGATTCCAATGACAAAAATCCTTAAGCAAAGAAAATGAGCCAACAAGAAAGATGACTCATACGGGGATATCAAAATATCAAAAGAATACTTTAACATAATTTTTTAGTTCTAGAAGAACTGATCAGGTACATGAAATTTATGAAAATAAAGAGATCTCAATAAATTAAATTATGTTAATAATGAAATATGATGGAACTGAAATAAAGTCAACGTTGACAATAATTTTTCTTATAATTTAGTACTATATGTGATAAATAATAATGAGTATCATGAGTTAAAGTTTATCCATGATTATAAAGAAAGAAAAAACTTGGAAAATAGAAAGAAACAATAGAGTGGAATTAAGCTCGCTTTGCAAAGTGAAATGTTTTTGGACTTGAAGTCTGCTCATATGAAGAAATATATTCAAAAAGAAAATGAGAATGGTGAAATACATATATTCAAAAATATTGGCAAAAGAGTATAATTGATTTTAAAGATATATATTCACCTGAAGTGAATTCAAAAACTTTTCCATACTTGATTAAGTTTAGTTGCACAAAAAAAATACTCAATTTACATATGAAAAATTCATTACAATGTATTTATATGGATAACTTGATAGTGATAATTATATGATAATCCCTGAAGGATTTAATTTTTTATGAGACATACAATTTGTGTTCTTGAAGAGATTGCTTAATATAAAAGACCAAGTATCTTTATGCTCTCAAATAGTCTAGATGAATATTGACATCATTTATTCATTTTTAAGAAAATATTTGAAAATGAATTTGATATAAATAATGTCAAAATTCCTAAAGAGCTTCCAAAATCAGTTTGATTAAAAAAAAGTTTGAGATGAAAAATACGAAGTAACAATGTCAATCACAAAAAAAGGGGGTTTGATTTATGATTTCACCTTTTTAAAATTTACAGTTAAAACTTAAAGAATTTAACTCAAGATTAATTTTGGTTATGAAAATAGAAAACATAGAATGTTTTTGGTTAGTGAAAAACACACAATTTAATTTATCTATTTAATTTGATAATAAAAAGATTAGAAATAAATCGAGATAAGGGAAAAGATATTACATATAAATATATCCTAGTTCACCCAACTCAGGTTACGCTCAGTCATCACAACCGTGAGATTTTTCACTAATTGTTCAAAACAAATAACATTCTTGATTTTTACACCACCAGTCCAGATCAACCTTGATCTGTACGATCTTCACCTTTCAACTTAGAAATGATTTTTACAATCACCTTTCAGCCTTGAAAAGATTTTTACAAACACATTCAATCTAATATAAAAGACAAACTTGAGTTACAAATGATGTGTATGATAAAAATGTTTGGGATCTTGAAACTTATCAACACTTGTTTGAGATAAATGAAAGATAAACTCAATAAATAATGATCCAAAGGTATAGTGTAAAGAAATTGAGTTTTCTTGAAGAGTTTTTTGACTTGTTACTTGAACAAGTGTTGGTAGATTTGTAAATTTAACTCTTGCCTTCATCTTCCAATTGATCTTTAATTTATAGATGTTAAAAGGCTTTGAATATTCACTTTAAAATGAATATAGTCGTTGGGAACACTTCTCAAGTGTTAGATATATTTTAAAGCAATTAAACATGTGTTTATTTATTGTCCAAAACGTTCTTGGCAATCGAAGAACGTTCTTGCTTTTGGGCTTGACGGGAAACGTGAGTGAGTGAGCTGTGATAAGCTAGAATTTATCTATTTTTATAGCTTTATTTGATAGGTTAATTTGATGTTTTAAATTCGATTTTAGTTATGTTTTACTACCTTTTGTTTTGTTTTGATTGCAAGGAGAAGGGAAGCAATAAGTGAAGATTTTTGGAGCAAAAGAGCCTTGGAGTCAAGTGGTGTGGTCATGGTGCATCATGATCAAGAAAATGAAAGAAACTCAAGTTCCATCAATAATTGCTGCTTGGCCATAATTGTCATTACAACCATAATAGATGAACGATAAAAAATAAATATAATAAGAATTTGTCAATTCAAGTTAGCAAGGATTACTGCCTGACAGTAATGACCATTATGGTCATAATTTGTTCATCTTATGTTGTTGCACCTATTATTGCTGACAATAATGACCATTATGGCCATAATATGTTCACCTAAGACTATAAAAAGGACCAAAATACTCAATTTTAGGGACATTCTTACTCAGAATCTCTTACTACTCTTTCTTTTGTTCTTGTATTTCTCTTAGAAATTTTCTAGTTTCAATAATATCCAATTTTCTATTTTTGTATTGTTATTTTATATTTCCAATGTTTTTATATTTAACTTTGATTCTACTATGATCATATGTAAGTAGATCTTTTTGTCTTGGGATTGTAGGATTTCCAATATTGGATCTCTAACAATTTCTATTTCTTTTTGTCATGGGTGTTGATCTTTTAATTCAATCTTAGTAAGAATCATATTCATACTTAGCTATCAAATAATATACCAAAAGGTAGATTTAATATCGAACCCCTAAGATTGGACAAGATAATCAAATCAAGAAAATTGATTTGGATTCTTTTGAAATCATTAAAGATATTTTCTCTTAAAGGATTTTGATAATACATTAATCATGAAAATAGGTTGGTTATAAGTTTAAAATACACTTTTGTTCTTTGAAAAAAGGCATTAGTTACAATTATTTATCTGATGTTTAAGAGTTTTACACCCATAACTCATATAAGGTTAATTTTATTTATCCATCATTGTGAAAACTAAAATCCCAAGGCTTTATTTTTATTGTAAATTTTAAACTAAAAATCATTATCAACCTTTACTATTTTAGCTCATAATCATAGTAAAGAGACACTATAAGTACTCCTAACAAAGTTCTTGTTGGAACGAAAAATTTTACTACGCGATAATACTATACACTTGCAGTCTTATCGAGTTGTCAAATGTCACTTTTGATATTGTTTTCATGTCATACTTATGCAGAGCTTTTTGCATAAATATTGTAAGTACAATGTACTTGTGTCCTTGCTCACAACTCATCAATTTGAAGATCAATCTTGAGGTTGTTTTTCTCATTAGGGCATTCAGCTCGAGTTCTTCGCTTCACCAATGATTTGACTAGTCTTGATACTCTTTAATATATGGTTTATATTGTGGCAAATTATCTGTTTAAATTATGTCTTTAAAAGATAATTGAAACTAGAATGTTCTTTTGTAAAAACAAGAACATTTTTCGTTTATGTTTTGTATGAGTATTGAATTTTTAAAGTTAGTCCATTGTCTCATAAACATGATTTGCTTTATGTTGATCCTCTTTGAACAAATCTATCCAAAACAATTTTGTGTATATTATTAAATTCCTCTATAATGAATATTGATGTTTTGCAGTATAGATAGATGTACTTTCGTATCCTAAATCGATCTTAAATTACAACATATTTTGCTCTTTGTAAACCAGAATGTTCTTGTATTAAAACTATGAAAATGGAGAACATTATTTGTTTCTGTTTTGAGTGATTGTTGAATTTTGACAATTCTGATAGTTGTTGCATGCCAAGCTTTTCTGTCTGTACATGTGTTAGTGATGCAGTGACTTTATCATTTCTGTCCAGTATGTACTTGCTTACTTTAGGTATCAACTTTGAGGTTTAATCTTGCTTCTTATTCTCGATGTATTCCTTTGCTTTTTGTTTATCTTATGGAAATAATATGTCCAAAATAATCTTGAGTATATAATTATGTTCCTTTGTAATGAATACTGGTGATTTGCAATGTAGATTGGTGTATTTTTGTTGTCCAAATTGATCTTGAACTAAAGAAGACTTTATTCTTTGTAAACCAGCATATTCTTAGATTAATGCTGTCCAAACCAGAACATTCTCCGTTTTTGTTTTCTCAAATTTGATCTTGCTTTTTTTAAATGAGCTTGCTTGTTTGAATATTCAATTCATCTTCTTTAATTAAAACTCAAGTGCACTCATTAGTAGATCATCATAAAAATGAATCATTTATTCCATAAAGCTTGTTGTCATTAAAACATGCATAAAAAAAGTTTTTGCCTCAACAATTTGTTTTGATTGAATATTTAAAAAATAGTATTTGAGAAAATCATGAAGCTTATATAGCCAAAGTACTAATATGGTTCTATATGGACAAATGACAATTTTTTTGTGTGTACTTCAATGGTTCTAAGGTCATTAGACGTCAACAAATATCACTTTTAGAACTTGAGAAAATGATGGAGAACTAATTAGTCCTGAAGTAACATATTTTAGTTCGATTTGGAGACAATATGGAACCTTGCTAACTGTATATATTTTGATATATTATTTGTTGACATTCTATTAACAATATACAATTCTTCACCACACAAAGACATTGGGATGAAGTCAAACATATATTTTGTTACCTTAGATATGCAGATTATTTGTCTAATCCTCATAAGACATTTTATCATTGCATGAGGCAAGTTAAGAATGAAATTTTGTTGAAATATGTGGCTCTACACATACAAAAAACTTGTGATTTTTCTTCTAAAAATGAGTTATTTCAATAATTCAATATGAAGATAAAAGCGCATGCACAAATAATTTGGAGAAAAGTATAATAAAGAATATATAATAAATCTTTCTACAAAATCACCATCAAGTGAATCTTTTGAGCAACTAGTACTAAATATTAATTGGTATTCCTTGTCTCAGATATAATTGCCTCCATGAGTTGGAGAAATAATTGTGTTATGCACTCTTTTTTCCTTTACTGTGATTTTGTTCCACTTAATTTTTCTAGTAAGGTTTTTAATGAGACGGTTCTCACAAAAGAATGTTGTACTCTTTTTCATTCACTACGGTTTTTCCTAGTAAGTTTTAATGAGACATATAATTAATGGACATCCAATAGAAGTGTTATGAATATTTGGTGGATGTGTTTTTTAATTTCCATGACTTAAAGTCTTAACCCTTAATGTTAGTGGAACCCTTGATATTACTGGATCATTATGATAGATCATTCATCTACTTGTAAGTTACAAGATGTATGTTCTATAAATAGAACTCATGTGGTATTGTAAACGGTAGATGTTGAAGATCGTAATACAAGTCTTAGGGCTTGTTTAATTCAAATTCCATAAACTATATTTTAGTATTTTAAAATTTTAAAATTAAAAAACTTATTTGGATTAGTTGTTTCTAAAAATTATTTTTAATATTATACTTTTTAAAACTAAAAAAACAAAATAGATAGATGGTGTTTTACTTTTTATTTTTTAGTTTTTTAATTCTATAGTCAAAAACTGTTTTAAAAAATTAGAATTGTAAAACTATTTTTCTTTAAAAACAATTTTTTAAAATTTATTTATGAAATAGTTTTTAAAAATTAAAAAGTAAAACAAAATCAAACAAGCCTTTAGTCTTTCGTTTTATCTTCCTCGTTTCTCTCTGATGGTTTATATTCTGCTATAATTTTAGTTGATTTCATAACAAAAGCAATTTTGTGAAACTACTAAAATTGTGCATTGTACTCATGATTTATCTTATTATAAAAATTTTGTATCATTAAAAAATGAAAATGTCACTTCAAAATAGCAAGTTTTAGAGGGAACATTTTCGCATAAATAAATCATTTTCTAACAAATAAAATTTAATATATGTTACTTGTTTCTAATGCCATCAAATGAGACACACTTCTTCCAAATGCTTTATTAAAAAATTTGTTGTAACAAGTGGAAGAATGGTGTGATACCAAAGAAAAACAATTTTAAATATAACATTCAAGAAGTCAATAAAAGTTGAGTAATTATTACTATTAAATAATTTTGTTTGTAGGAATATTTATGAGCATCAACAAGCAAATCGATGCTCCATATATTAATGTGAATGATTGATCATTTTTCACATCAAAATTTAAAGGTTTGATCTCCTAAATTATTCTCTTAAAAGGTAAAATTTGTAAGCACATAAATATTCTTTATCAGTGGTTAGGGTGTTTGGTATTAAGGTATAGATATGCTTAAAACTATGGTTTAATTGCACTTTTGGTCCCTCTATTATAGGTGAAAATTGAAAGTAGTCCCCCCATTTTGTTTGTCCCCAGTTTTAGTCCCCCAAACAGAATTTGAGCATGAGCTGTCATATTTTTAATGACGTGTCAATAAATTGCTGATGTGGCATACGCTGACATGGAATAAAGTTATTATTTTATTATTTCTGATTAAAAAAAATAAGTTTTATTTTAAAAAATCATTTTAATAATTATGAAATATTTATAAAAATACAATTAAAAATAAAATTAAAAGAAAAACCTAAAATCCAAACTCTTCGTGAAATCAAAGAAATTCAAGTCATCGTCTTCTCCGTGCGTTCATCGTCTACCCCTGCGTTCAAAGCCCTGCGTTCGTCATCGTCTTCTTTGTGCGTTCATCTTCTCTGTGCGTTTGTCTTCTCTGTTCATCTTTCTTTTTCATCAGTGATAAAATGGCGAGTGGAGGTCATTTCGAGTTCTCTCCATCTTCACATAGGAAAGAAGATACAAAGTTTTGTGCTAGGTATGTGATTTTAGGGTTTTCGATTTGTTTTGTTATTAACATTATTAAACTCTGTTCGATTTTAGGGTTTTTGCTTTGATTTTAGGGTCAAAAGTTTTTCTCTACACTGTTAACAGAACTCAATGCCTTTTAATAATGTGGTCCATATGCTCTATTGTATTATTTTGTGGTGCATGTGTAGTATAGGCCAGCTTTGATTTATTCAATGGTTTGTTTTGTTCAATGTGGTCCATATGCTCTATTGTATTATAATGTGGTCCATGTGTTTTGTGTAGGCCAACTTCAGTCGACAGAGTTAGGTTAAGAATTAACCATGGGGGTAGTTTTGTAAACCACCCAGTGAAGATGTACGTTTGTGCCCAAGTGGATGAGATGAATTGGTCTTGGGATGTAGACTTAATGTCCCACATGCAAATTATTAAAATGGTCAAAAGTTTGGGATATATGAGTATTAAACATTTGTGGTACCAGCATCCGAAGTACTCATTTACACGTGGACTTAGACCTCTCAACAATGACGAGGATGTATTAAAGTTTGCTGAAGATGTCGAAGGGTTCAATGTAATTGACGTCTTTGTGGAACACTGTATAGATAATCCTGAATGTGAACCAGATCAACCAAATTCTGAACCACTTCAACCTGAAGCAGAATCTGAATCTGAATATGTACCTGTTCAAGCTGAATTTGAAGCTGTTCAACCTGAATCTGAAGCAGTTCAAACTGAACAAGATAAATCTGAATCTGAAGCAATTCAAACTGAACAAGATAAATCAGAATCTGAACCAGTTCAAACTGAACCAGATCAACCAGAATCTGAACCTGTTGAACCTGAATCTGAAGCAGTCCATGGTGAAGATTATCTGAGTGAAGAAGATGAAGATTATGTTGCTAACTCAGATGATGACGATGATGATATGGATGAGTTATATGAGGATGAGGATTGGGACTGGATTTCTAAAATACCAACTAAGATCTTTGTTAATGTTGGTGCTGAAAATTCATTTGAAAGACATGAAAACCCAAGAGGAAACCCAGGGCCTAGTTCTGCAACTGATTTTGAAGAAAATGATGTGAATTCTGATGATTTGTATACTCCACCAGGAAGTGAAGTTGATGAAGAGAATGTTAGGAAATTTCCTAAATTTAACCAACCTGAAAATGGTGATGAAGTAAGGTTTGAGTTGGGCCTAAAGTTCAATACAAAAGAGCAGGTTAAGAATGCCGTTAAAGATTTTGCAATGGAGACTAAGAAAAACTTGTATTTCAAAAAGAATGATGGAAAGAGAATCATTGTTAGGTGTGAGCCAGAATGTCCATTTTACATGAGGATCAGTAAGAGGACTTCAAATGAATATTGGCAATTAGTGAGTTTCACAGAGGATCATACATGTCATAGGAGGGCACAAAATAAACAAGCCAAGACTGAATGGCTTGCCAAGAAATTCGTTCATATGTTGAGACATACACCTGAAATGAAACCCAATGGATTGATTGTTGAGGCGCTTGATAAATGGGGTGTGAAGTTGTCTAAATACCAAGCATATAGAGCCAAAGTAAGAGCCATAGAAATGATTCAAGGTGCTCAAAGGGAGCAATATGCACATTTGAGAGAATATGCTGATGAACTTAGGAGATCAAATCCAAACTCTACGGTTATTATTAAGTGTGGTATGTCTAACATTGGACCAGTATTTGAGAGAATATATGTATGTTTGGAGGCTTGTAAGGCTGCATTTGCTAATACATGCAGGCCTTTAATTGGGTTGGATGCTTGTTTCTTGAAGGGAGAATATGGCGGTCAATTAATAGCCACAGTAGGTAAATATGGGAATAATCAAATGATTCCCATTGCATATGCAGTTGTTGAAGCAGAAACAAAAGACTCATGGCAATGGTTTCTGGATCTTTTACTGGAAGACCTCAAAAATATTCAGCATATGCAATATGCATTCATTTCAGATCAACAAAAGGTATGTGTGCTGAAGTTTATGCAATCTGTTTTTTTTTTTGAATTATGCAATCTGTTTTTAAGCAATCTGTGCTGAATTATGCCCTCTGTTTTTTTTTAATTAAACAATCTCTTTTTAAATCATATGTTTCAGGGATTGGTACCTGCCATTGCCAACATTGGGGCCCACGTGGAACACCGATTATGTGTTAAACACTTGTATGGGAATTGGAAAAAAAAGTATCCTGGAGGACATATGAAAGAGCTTCTTTGGTTGGCAGCAAGAGCTACTGTGGTCCAGGAATGGGAGAAAGCAATGCAAAAAATTAAGGCAATCAATAAAGATGCATGGAAAGACATGATGCAACTTCCACCATCTATGTGGACTAGGTCAGTATTTCGCACTAATACACAATGTGACCTTCAAGTAAACAACATGTGTGAGGCTTTCAACATGGCTGTATTGGAGTATAGAGATAAGCCTATCATAACATTACTTGAAGGTTTGAAACATTACATTACAGTAAGGATTGTGAAACAAAAAGAACTCATGCTACGATATAGAGGCAATATATGTCCTAAGATTCAACAAATATTGGAAAAGGCAAAAAGAGCAGCTGGGGGTTGGTTCACAACTTGGCATGGAGATGATGATTTTAACTTGTTTAGTGTCACAAATGGTTTAGATACTTATACGGTAAATCTACACACAAAAACTTATGCTTGTCGTAAGTAGGATTTGACTGGTATTCCGTGTTGCCATGCTCTTGTTTGTATATGGCATAACAAAGCTGATCCAGAATCGTACGTTTCACCTTATTATAGGTATAAAACTTGATTTTAACTGCATTATTGGTATTCTGCATTATATGATGTTCAGTTCTGGTTCTGGTTTTATTCTTGTGCTTGTTCTGGTTTTGGTTTAAATTGTTGTGCTAGTTCTGGTTTTGGTTTAAATTGTTGTGCTGGTTGTGGTTTTATTCTTGTGCTTGTTCTGGTTTTATTCTTGTGCTTGTTCTGGTTTTATTCTTGTGCTGGTTTTGGTTCTGGTTTTAGCATAATATGGTGTTGGTTCTGAGGAATAATATGTTGGTTATGATTTTAGCATAATATAGTGGTTTTAGCAATTGGAAAATGCATAATATGTTGGTTATGATTTTAGCATAATATGGTGGTTTTAACAACTGGAAAATGCATAATATGCTGGTTTTAGCAAGTGGAATAATATGCTGGTTTTAGCATATTATGCTGGTTTTAGCAAGTGGAATAATATGCTGGTTTTAGCATATTATGCTGGTTTTAGCAAGTGGAATAATATGCTGGTTTTAGCATATGGAATAATATTGCATTACTGCTTGTTCTGCATTATTGCTTGTTTATTGCTAGTTCTAGTTCTGCATTGTTGATGGTTCTGTTCTGCTAATGCTAGTTCTAGTTCTGGTTTATTGCTAGTTCTGCTCTGCTTTATTGCTAGTTCTAGTTCTGCCTTATTGCTAGTTCTGCTCTGCTTTATTGCTAGTTCTGGTTTATTGCTAGTTCTAGTTCTGCCTTATTGCTAGTTCTGGTTCTGCCTTATTGCTAGTTCTGGTTCTGCCTTATTGCTAGTTCTGGTTTATTGCTAGTTCTGGTTCTGGTTTATTGCTAGTTCTGCTCTGCTTTATTGCTAGTTCTGGTTCTGCTGGTTTATTACTACATGATTCTGCTACTTTGTTCTGCTAATTCTAGTTCTGCTACATGCTTTGGTTCTGGTTTACTTGGTTCTGGTTCTGGTTTACTTGGTTCTGACATGTTTTTGGTTCTTTAAATAGGAAAACAAACTTCTTGACATGTTACTCTTACATTATAATGCCATCAAATGGCCCAAAACTTTGGCATACATCAAATGGAGACCCTATAAATCCCCCAATCATGAGAAGAGCACCGGGTAGACAAAAAAAAAAGGAACAAGTCCAATGACGAGTCAAAAGGTTCTAACAAACTACCAAGACAATTTGCAACTGTGAAATGTAAGAACTGTGGGAAGCTTGGCCACAACACGAGGACATGCAAGGGTAAAAGTGCAGCAGATAGAGAGATACCAAAAGGTGGAAATAACATCAACAGAACAAAGAGAGCAAAGACAACAAGGGTTGGAGGTGATGAGGGAGAAACACCAACAATTTTATCTCAAGATTCACAAGCTCCACAAATTCAAGATTCACAAATTAATTGAATGCACGAAACTTGTGATTTTTATTTTGGTTATTATGAATATGTAATCATACTTGGACCTATTTAATTTGGTTCCTATGAATATGTACTTTTATTTTGGTTACCTGTGAAGGAACAATTTTATTTTGTAATGCATTAATATGACCTTTTGTTGGATCCTTATTTGGCAAATTATAGCACTACTTTCATCACAATGTTTTTGTGTCAATAGGATGTTCATCTTTTTATTGTTATGGTTATTCTGTTGTATTTCATTTGTTGTTACTATGTACACTTGCTAATATATGTATATGTGCTTCTGCTAAATAAAAATAGACAATCTAATTACAATAATATTAATTTCATTTCATAATAACAACCTTACAAATTTCACTATATTAAACAATTACATTACATTTTCAACCATAAACACCCTAAATTACATCATTACAAGACACCCTTAATTCAATCATTTTAATTACTTCAACATTACAATAACCAAAAGAACAATAATCAAAAGCCATGAAAGTGCCAGAAAGCCCTTCATTTGTTTCAACTTCAACTTCATTTCGTCATCACAATTTTTTGTCACATTGTCTTTCTTCTTGAATTCATCAATCCTTTTCATCAACGACCTAATAACTTCTTTTCCACGTTCTGTCATTGGCTTATCAAACCAATCAAAAAAATTGCAAGATTTTCTACCCTGTAACTGAAACAACAAAACAGCAAAACAAGAAGTACCCTGTAACTAAACAACATAACAACAAATTTTTATAATATGTAAACAATACAAAAAAAAAAATTTAAACAAATAAATTCCAGAATTTTGATAAATAGTTTACCTTATAAAATCCACAACCATGAAACCTTCGACCTGGATTTTCAACCGTCCAAGAAGTACACAAAGGAGATTCAAGTCCACAGAAACATTCTCTTCTTCTAATTCTCAAATGAGAATTGTTGCTTGTAACTGAATACGAATGAGAAGACATTCTTTTCCCAAAAAAACACAAAACAAACGAAAAAGAAACGAAATACAGAACAAACAATGAAATACAAAGGATGATGACGAAACAGAGAAGACGAAATCGAACACGAAGACGAAAACGAAACAGAGACGAAACAGAGAAGACAAAATCGAAGTTTTGTTAACAGGATGATGATTTCACTAATGAACACGAACAAGATGATGATTTCACTAATGAACACGAACAGGATGATGATGATGAAGAAAACGAAATCGACCACAAACAGAGAATGATTTCACTAATGAAAGGTGACTCAGGGTTTTGATTTCACGATTTCAGGGTTTTGATTTCACGAACCCAGGGCTTTGATTTCATGAAGCAGGGCTTTGATTTCACGATTCATGGCTTTGATTTCACAATTCATGGCTTTGCAATGATTTCACGATTCAGGGCATTGCTTTGATTTTAGGTGTTAGCTTTTTTTGTTTTAATTTTATTTTAAAAAATATAATTGTATTTTTATAAATATTTTATAATTATTAAAATGATTTTTAAAATAAAACTTATTTTTTTTAATCATAAATAATAAAATAATAACTTTATTCTATGTCAGCGTATGCCACATCAGCAATTTATTGACACGTCATTAAAAATATGACAGCTCATGCTCAAATTCTATTTGGGGACTAAAGGGGACAAACAAAATGGGGAGACTACTTTCAATTTTCACCTATAATAGGGAGACCAAAAGTGCAATTAAGCCTAAAACTATCCTTGATATTAAAATATTTGTCATATCTAAAGTGGGTGCATTAACTGCACTCGTATGTATTAATATGTTGAATTCTTGATACATGTAATATGCCTTGTTATGTTAATTTTCTTGGGTTTTAATGGTGTCAGTCGACTTACATAGTGGTGAATCAACTTATAGGCCTTCAGTTTTTTTGTTTTTATTTTTTATTTTTTTTTATTTCGCTCAGTAAATCAACTCAAATAATGTGTGTATCGGACTTGTATAAAGTCTGAAAAAAAATTGAATTTCTTGTATTGAGAACACATATCTAAACTTCATTAATCACATTTCTCAACTTCCCAACCATTCTATTTTTTCAAAATCCACAAAAACTCACAAAAAATCCATTATTTCTCCTCCCAACAACACAAACCCATTTTATCTTCTTCAAATCAACCTCACCAAAATTCATCCTCCTCCATTGTGAATCAAATTAACTAATTCTAGTTTGTTTCATATTTGATCGAATCATTTCAATCATACTTGATTCAATCAAACTACTTTTCTTGTGTAAAATTGCAATATCAAATCATTTGTTTAAAAGCGATGTTTCCATATGATTAAGCTCTCTAATTCCATCATGTATTAAAATTATTCCTGGTGCAATTGAAAATCTCTAAAAAGTTGAGACTTCATTCAAACAAAAAAAAATATATGTTTCCTTTGATTCAAGAGTTTTCAATTCTAAAATCTTTAACTACCTCTTTTCATCCTTGTAAATTTCCTTCTATTATTCAGGTAAACATATACGGTGCAGCCAAATGTGCTTTTGGTTACACAATAGTTGGTAGTATTTATGGGATCAAAGTAGTGTCGTAGCATGATATTTTGATTTTATCTTGATATTTCTTATGCTTTAGTCTTATGATCTTTTTCTACTTGTGATCTTGTTCCTTGGCTTCAATTGTCTTCAATTTGTTTCTACCATGCAATTCAATATTTCTCATGTCTATCATAAAGGTAATACTAGTTTATGCAAATTGCCTTCTTTTGGAGTTTCTTCAAGATGTTTTGATTGGTAGAAATCTATTCCTTTTGTTTTGTTTTGTTTTACATAATGTTTGGTTGCTTTTCTAGATTAAGACTTCATCTTTTTTTTTAGACCCACTCTTTTTTGTTTTACCATAATTTTATTCTATTAAATTTTTTTAATAAAATTTATAATGAAGTAGTTATTTTATTCTCTTACCTTTGCACGCGCGTGTGTGTATACATATATAGCGCGTGTGTGTATACATATATAGCGCGTGTGTGTATACATATATATTAGTAGACCAAATAAAATGGTGTCCTTCAGTGATGATCTTGTCTTTAGATGATCATTGTAATTTCAAATTATCAGAATTTTAAGATGGGATGACTTGTATTTCCATCTAATTTTGACTTCATTTTCACTACTTCAGACTTGGTTAGATTCATCTTCTGATATTTAGTCATTTTCATCTAATTTACTTGCATCATCTAATTGTTTGGATTCTTCTGGTTTGTTTGGATCAGCTTCCTCTGGTTGAAGTAAACTTGTAGTATCCTCAACTTGCTTTGACTTTTTAAGGTCAAGTTGATTGTAAGGAATGAAACAATACAACCAAAACATCAGTTTTGTTTTTGATGGTTTCTACTTGTTTCTGAAAAAGAAACTCATATTATACTTTTGCTAAATTGTTTAGTTTATGTGATTTTCCTGGTTCCTCTAAATTTTTGAGAACCTGCTGAATCCTCATTAAGCTTTAATTTTTTAAGATCAAACTACTTGTTATCATAATAAAATAATATTAGACAATAATTAAAATAAGGAAAGATATAACTTGTATGTAAACAATTTCATTTTCACTCTAAAAAGCCTCTTGATCCTTT
>JBBPBT010000850.1:10657386-10676084 GCA_037974875.1 Cicer bijugum
ATATTATATGAATATGAATATTTTAATATTAAATATTACACATAACAAAGAAAATCAAATAAACAAAATCAAATTATAATAAAAAATAAAACTTAATATCAAATGAAATTTTTATGCATATTTTTAATAGTAGTAAATGTTAATTATTACTACTTTTATTAATTAGACAATAATTTTTAATTAGACGATAATTTTGTAAGAGGTAGAAGTTGAATGTTAACTCCCTGAAACTGTGATTGCCATGAAGTTTTAAACTGAAACAAATTTTTTAAATTGTTATAAGTATATTTAATTTAATTTTTTACTCGTTCTTTTTTCTGATAAAAAAAATTATAAATTGTGAGAGTATTATATCATAACATTAATATACTGAGTAGTTGGGCAAATCTTCTAAATTTATTTTATTAATCCCACTGCATCTAAATAAGTGTATCTATAAATTAATTCACAGTTTTTTTAAACTCGAATGGACTTATGCTCAATGGATTATTATGATTGTATGTAAAGATATAGGTTGTCTTTCTGCTAGGAAGTACAAAAACTATACCCTAAATACTCTATAAAAGGACACGATTCCTTACTTGAGCATATGATAACTAAAAATAACCAACTTACAACAATTACACACAACACAAAGAAGCATTACAGTATTCTGAAATCTTTCAAAATTTATCTAAGTGCTGAGAAAGAAAAAGTCGGAAAATATTACAGTGTAAAAAACATCTTGAGTTGAGAGAGATTTTTCAGAAAAATATAAACTCATTATTTGTAACTTAACTAGTAGTGGCTCCTCAACGATTTTTAGTTGCAAACTGAAAGTTGAGAATTTAAATGGTTTATGTTAAATGTTGTAATTTAATTTGAATTATTGGAGAAAATCCTTCTCGGTGAATGGACTAGACATTACTACTGGTAGTGAACCAGCATATTTTTTTATGTGATTTACTTATTTCCTCTGCTTTTTATTATGTGCTTTTAATTACCAAGTTTATCCAACAAATTTTTTAAACGGTAAAAAACAATTCAAACCCTGATTTTCTTGTATTTTTCAACCTTCAAATTTGTTCTTGTATTACAACAATAATCTGAAATAATATTATGAATAATACCAATCTTTTAACAATTCAGTGTGTTATTGATACTTGATGAATAATCTAACTACATTATTCTCAATAGATTTATTCTTCAATATTTAAATAGAAATATTTTCAACTTGAAGAAGGTTGATAAAATTCGATAGAATGATGTTCGATTAAGAATTTTAGATATTATGAAGAAGGACTATCAATGATCTTCATAATTCTAAAATGAATAATCAAATCACATACATTTTGAGGATAAGAGTTTGATACAAGAAAATAACATTTCAAAATGAGTAATGTATCAAAAGAAAAAGACAATATTCAAAGAAGAATTATGAAAAAGCCATGAACACATCAAAAGAAAATAATGAATGGAAAAAAATCCACTTTGTTGAGAGTTATTAGAATTTGATGTAAATCAATCATGTTGTTTTTATACACTTGAATTGATATAGGAATTGGATTATATTTCCTCTTAATGACTTTAAAACGTCCGATGAAAGATTATGTGTCAACTTCGTCACATTCTTGAATGAATGTACCAAATTCAATAATGAGACATAAAAAATAATGCTTGGAGCCTGAAGAGACAGAGAAAAGAATACTCATAGAATACTTGGAGTCTAAAGAGACATAAAAAAATACTTGGAGCCTGAAGAGACAGAGAAAAGAATACTCATAACTTGAATAGGCAGAACAAAGAATATTTGTATGCTATTGATTTAATAGCAGATTAAGTCATCGGTTGTACTGAAGTAAAGTCTCTCTGTAAGGAGATGACTAAATATAACAATAGTTGTTGTGAACTAGTATTAAGGAAAAAAAATTCTTGGACCTGATGAAGTTAACGAAGGTATTGAAAAAAAAAAGTTTTAAATTGTTTTGATCAATTTTTTAAATTTTTTTATTAGTTTAAATTGATTCTTTATCAAAAATTTATCTTCAAACAAAAACTTAAAACGAGATACAAAGAATCTTAATGCGGAAATAACCACAAAATTCTAGAAAGCTTTTTCTATGCATGGTTCAGAACCAGTGTTAGTCAAACCAATGACTTGAAGTATAATCGCATCTAGAAAAGAAAGAAAATTAATGATAAGTTGTTGGAAAAAAAATAAGATAATGACAGTTGAATAAAAATAAAAAATGAAAATTAGGTGAAGACTCACGCTAAATGTTGGATCTCATATAAACCTGAAGCCAATAAATTAAATGATTGTATTTAAGAATTTGAATTAAGAAGGAATTATTGAAAGAATTAAGTTTGAAACTGATTAAATAACTATATTTTACTTATTTATGAGACGAACCGCAAATGATGGAGACTCCATTCTCCTTAAAACAAAAGAAAATGTCATATACATCTTGTGACCTCACATCTTATTCTTAATTTGGCCTTTTGAATTTCATGTTCTGGTTTCCATTCAATGTATCGACTTAGTGATCACATTTGGGAAATTTTTAAGCTGCTCAACTATATATATATATATATATATATATATATATATATATATATATATATATATATATATATATATATATATATATATATATATTATTTTCAAAAAACTAATTAATAATAATAATAATAATAATAATAATCTATACCAATAGTAAAAGTAATCTAGCTTTTTGGTGTAGCCTATATTAGTTTCAGTTTTACCGTTTTCAATTTCAACTACTTTTACCATTAATTGCGGCGGTTATTGCTTATTAATGAGCCCTTTTCACACCTAACAACGTCATCTACATGTATAAGTATGTTCACAATTTTCTCATGATATTTAGTTAATTTCACTCATTTATTTAAAATCGGAAAAATTACTGTTAAAAAACAAACAAATACTTGTTTAGACACCAATAATAATAATAATAATAATAATAAATAATAATAATAATAAATCACTATGTGTTATCAAAAAAATTGCAAAAACTCACTAGAGTAAAATTACCAATAAAATTTATAGAGTAATCTGTGATTTTACTCATAAAAATTGTAAGCATCGATTCAGTAAAAAGAAATTGTAAGTGTCCATTAGTTTGTTTGGTTAAATTATAAAATAACAATTTAGTGTTTTTGAACTAAAAAATATAATTTATTTAAATCTTTAATTTTCAAATATAGCTTTATATTGGTCTTAGTACACTGAGTGAGTACTATTTCGGTTAATATGTATGTTTATTATTGATTTTGATAAATATTCACTAAAAATTATATTTTGATAAACATTAATTTACTATTTCAAAAATTTGAGTGATTAAAATGTTCAAACTCTACAATTTTAAAAAGTCAAATGTTCGATTTACTCAAAACTTTTTCTTTGCTGAAAAATAGTTTTTTGTTTCATTAATAACAAAAGATTTAATATACATATATAGAAATAAATGATAAAACTGAGGGTTAATTGTAAATATAGCTATTTTTGTTTGGGTGTGAGCTAGCTATCACAATTGTTTCCAAAGTTTTCAACATTAACACTAAGGAAAACTCTATTTGAACTATGATTTTCAAATATAGCTCCTATTGGAGTTAGGGTAACTAACTAGACAATAAAGTTTGTTGACACAAAAAGTGACATCAGATGAGATGGTTGTGAGGGGTGGACATAATTAGGGTTGGACAGATATGATAGATTCACCAGTACCATTCGGTCTACAACGGGTGAGATAAATTGTGTGGGTTAGACTGGGCCTAACGAGTCAAATGGGTAGTATTAGAGTGTTCAAAAGGATAGGGCGAATTTAGTTTATAATATTTATTATTATTATTATTATTATTAATTATAATTTTAAGTGTTGGATTGGATTCTTACCAAGCCCAATTTGATCCAACTCAAAAAAAATAACATAACCACAACCGTACTCATACACAAACCCACACACAATCCGACAACCACAATCCTAATTTCATTCTCTTATAAATCATCCTTCGAACCTTAATTCTCTCATCACACATACAAAACTCAACACTCAAGTCACACCAACGAACTCTAATTATGTCAAGTCTCAACGGTGGCCAATGACGACAAAGGGCGGCTAACAACGGCCAACGTCCACTCTAGGTTATCACTTACTATCTCTTATTTCTCCACTCTCTAATTTCTCGTTCTAAACTTTTCAATCTAGTAATTAAAAAATGCGATTTTTCGTCTCTATCATTTTAAATCTGTTAGTCTTGTTCTAATATATTTTGCCCTCGTTCTTAATTTGGTACTAGATTTTTATTTCTTTTTATCATGATTTGGATTTTGATTTAGCTATTGTTTCTGCTTTTGATTTTTCTAGAATTTTATTTTTTTTACATGTTATTTTATGTATTAGGATTTTTATTTAACTTTTTTTTCCGCATGATTAGGGTTGTGCTTTCAAATTTTTATTTTTATTTTTTATTTTTGATTTAAATCTTTTATTCAATTTGATAGTTTAAGATTGTTGTTAAAAAATTTATATTTATTTACTTTTTTAACTTCTAATTCATTTTGATGATTAGGATTGTTCTAAACTTTTTAATCTCGTGTTTAAAAACAACGTTTTTTTCGTTGTTTTAAATCTATTAATGTTGTTCTAATCTATTTTGCACTTGTTCTTATTTTTGTATTATAGTTTTGGTTTAGCTATTGTTTTGACTTCTGGATTTTCTAAGAATTTTATTTTTTTTTGCATGTTGTTTTTATGTATTAGGATCTTGATTTAACTTTTTTTTTTTATTGCATGATTAGAGTGTATTAGGATATTGATTTACTCTTTTTATCTACTGATTTTTTTTTATATGACTAACTAAAAATTGTTTTTTCTTCATTATCTATACGCTATTGATTTGTACAAATTTATCTCTATATTTTCCAGATTTAAGAGGTAAAGTATATTATTAAATTTATTTATTTTTGTTAGTTTTTAGATTTAGTGATATTATTTCATATAACTAATTTATCTTTTTTTGTTTTATTTTCTATGCTTATTGATTTTCATATCTACAAGGTAATATTCTTATATTTATGTTATGTTTATGTTATAATATTTATTGACTTATTTTTTTTTTTTTAAGATTTAGTGCATAATGATAACTAATAATTTTCAACCACTATGGTTGATGTTTTTGGCTTGTGGTTGAGAAAAATTGACCAATAAAATAGTAGCAAGCAAGGGATGATTGTGGAGCAAGAGCACTATAATTTTGTGCTTCTATTTTTTTTTCTCTCCAGTTGATGTTTATATATCTTTTGTATGTTTCTCTTTAATGTATATATATCTTTCTCAAAAGTATGCTATCTTTTCATGTTTATAAAAGTATGTTTTCATTTTAAGTTGAGTTTGAAGTGTATGTTTAATTAATTCATGTGTATGATTTATTTTGAACTTGTTGTCCAAGTTTATGCTTTTGTTTCAAATGTATATTTCATTTTTAACTTGTGTTTCATTTGTATGTTTTATTTTTAACTTGTAAATGTATGTTTATTTATTTTTAAATGTAACTAAAGCTTTAGTTTTTTTTAATGCATGCTTATTTTTTGTAATTATGTTCTTGGTTAATATGTCACTTTTATATTTCGATGTCATGTTTATATATCTTTCAAATGTATGCTATCTTTTTATGCTTATAAATAAAATTTTTTTATGCTTAAAAGTATGTTTTTTTTTTTCTTTTTAAAAGAATCTCACTTATTTGCTATAAAAAGAATTTTTCGTTATTTGGTTGGTACTACTAATCTTGACCTTTGGCAAAGTAAATTTTATCATTTTGATATTGTAGCCTACTGCAATGCTAATTATGTCGGAGGTAAGGTTGAAAGCAAAACACAATTGTTCTGTCAACCACCGAAGCTGAATATGTCTCAGCCGCAAACTGCTGCTCCCAAGTCTTATGGATAAAAAATCAACTTGAATACTTTTATGTAAGTTACTCAAACGTTCCACTTTACTGTGACAATATCAGTGCTATTAATCTTTCTAAAAATCATATTCAACACTCAAGATCTAAACACATTGAAATAAAACATCATTTTATTTGGGATCATGTCAATAAAAAGGATGTTGAATTAATTTTTGTGGATTCTCAAAAACAACTTGCAGATATCTCCCTGGTAAAGGAAAGCTTCAATTTTATTAAAGAAAGTTTAAAAATCATTAAAAATCATGTCAAATTGCATTAAAAATATTATGATAAAAAAACCAAGAAAGTTCTTGTTCTCGGAAAACAAACTCCATTTTCAAAAATTCAAAAACTTTGCTTAATTCTATAATTAACGGTAACCGTCCTTTTTGTCCTTAAACTCAGAAAGCAACACAACTACAACTACCACATATGCCTACAACTTCCACCTTTGCCCTTATATTCCTCTTTCCCAACATCTTTTATCACTTTGTTACCCCCACTACTTCTTTAACTCAAGTGTGGCTCTCTTCATCTTCCCACAACCGATCCCTCTTTGTTTTATGCAAAACACACGTTTCCCCTTCTCTCTCAAACCTTCGTTCTTCTCCTATCTATCTTCATTTATCATTTTTCAACAATGGCGCGCACAAAGGCAACTACTCGCAAAAACCATAACCCTCAAACACTTTCTCCATCACCTTCTTCATCCCCCTCTCACTCACCATCTCCCCCACCACAACCTCCACCCCCTAAAATCTCCTCATAAAAAACTTTTTCTAATTACATATCTTCATCTCTCGAAAAAATCCCCATACCTATCTCACTTGCTCCACTATCAATTGTTCTACCTCCTTTATATCAATGTAACCCCTTAACACCAGTGAAATGCCCCCATATCTAAAAAAGAATCATTCTTTAAGACTACCTCTAGAGCTACCTCTTCCAAACGTAGGTCAATGTGAATCATAGCAGGAGTTGGTACTTCCTCAAAAACCAAAAACATTGACAACATCGCCTACACCATTTCTGACAACGATGATGACGAATTTGTACCTCTGTCAAAAGAAGACGCTCCATGAAAACCCTTAAAACTCTCTCTCAAAAACATAATAACAAAACTAGTTAAAAAAACTCTTCCACTATTCTCAAACGTCATCTCCTTTAACCACAACAAACCCTCCTTAAACCACAACGCCCTTCGTAAAAACCAAATCAACTTCCACCTTGTCCGAATTCCTGACTAAACACAAACTCAAAAACCCTCAAAAAATTGGTTCCCCAAAACCCAAAAAACGAGAACGTTCTCCAACAAAATCCCTCTTACCAGAACGATCTCCATCTCACCCTATCATCTGAAAACATTCTTCCTCTCAAACTAATCCTAACCAAACATATTGTGCTCCAAAAATCCACATTCCACAACTACTCTGATCCAAGTTTCAAAAAAATATTCAAGACAAATGGGCAATGTGGCCTATTGGCGATTGTAGGGTTTTTATGCTAGACGATTTTAAGCTTGATAGGATGTCAATCAAGCATCACAATGATGGTCATGGTTGGTTTGACTTCCAAAATATCTTTGATTCACTCTATCCTAAAGGGCATTGAAAGTGGTTTCACATCGGACATTCTTATTGAAATCCTCCAAATACCTTCTTAAGATCATACTGTATTCAGGAAGGATTGGTAATATACACTCAATATTAGCAAACATATGGTTTTCCAGGAATTGTTCATCCTTGGCTCCACCATTTTCTTTTCTGTTGATCTAAAAGTCTTTAATAACGGAGGTCTCAAACTATGGGGGTCGTGAATTTGTCTCCAACAATGAAGATCTCATCATTTACCATCTTTTTCATTGCAAAAGATTAAACCTTCCCCTCATTATTATCCAAAATATGATAGCCTTCACAAATTGTGATTACAAAAGAAACATTGTGCCCTATAGTATAGTTCTAACTCAAATTTTTAGATACTTTAACATCCCACTCACCGCTGAAACTTCCATCTTCAAGATTTCAAAATTCTTATCCAAAAATATCTCCCATATGGAAAGAGATCAATCTGCTCCAGCATCCCTCAAAATAGATTTCCTCCTACCTCACTAAAAAGGAAACTTTCCACTAGGAAACCAGTATTTAAACCAACTGTTGAGCCTACCAATCCTCAAGATCATTCTTCACTACATCCAAACACACTCCTGGTTTCCAATCCTCCATTAGGATCTTCTTCTTAGAGAGTATAAAATCATATTCAAATAGGGGAAATCAAAATAAACACTTTAATTCTTATTTTAGATGAGTTAGAAAACCTAACACCCCTTAAAGAGGTTTTTAGTTGAAGTTTTATATTACCTTTGCCAAAATTAGAAGAACGATAAAGCTTGAATTTTCTCCCTTCAAGAATGGTGAACTCATGATTTCGAATCAAAATCCCTAGCCCAAGATTGAAATGGAATGAATAGTCACAAGAAATGGGAGTTTGAATTGTGACCCTTTTAAAATTTAGTTCATGCAATTTAATTGATACTTTACTCAAGATTAAACTTGGTAATAAAAAGTTGATTAGTAATTTCTTAACTGACTAGAATGCTCTCGATAGTTTATATGAAGTTAAAAGTTGTAAATAAAAATAATTATAGTGAAGTGTGATTTGTGCGTACACATAATTAAAGATAATGGATATAAAAATCACACACAAAAAGTATATTGGTTCACACATTTTCTCTTGAACACACCTTGATCAGTTACAATCTTCACCTTTCAACCTAGAAAAGATTTTTACAACCACTTTTTAATCTAAAAAGTAATTTTAAAAACACATTCATTCTAACATAAAAGATAGACTTGAGTTAATTTCAATGTGTATGATAAATTTTTTTGGGATCTACTAATTTTCAACTCTTTGTTTGAGATGAATAAAGACAAATTCAGTAAACGATAATCCATAAAAATAGTGAAGAGAGTTGAAATTTGCTTGAAAAGTCTTTTTAACTTGTGATTACGTGAACAAATGTTGGTAGATTGCAAATTGAACTATTGCATTAATCTTCCAATTGATCTTCAATTTATAGATGATAAAAACCTTTGAATATTTTGTTTAAATTAAATATAGTTGTTGGATACATTTATCAGGATGCAAACAATCTTATGAATCAATCTCTTTAAGTGTAGTGTATTTTTGTTCATAACTTTTTGATCAACCTAGAACGTTCTTGCCTTACTAGAGAATGGAGAAAAACCAAAATGTTGGGTAGTCTGTCATATGACTGTTGGAACAGTTCCCCAAACTGAGATATGTGCATCAAGTAATGTCAAACAATATTGTTGTGTTTTGTACTTGCTTCCAACTAATCAATCTGGAGATCAAAATTGCAGATCAATCTACATGTGTTTTTTACATGTGGACATTCATTATTTGATTGTTTGAGGCTTGATTACTTTTGGGTGGCCCATGCGAATTATATCATTCTAGAACATTTTGACTGATGATCTCAAAACTGATTCATTTGTCTCATGTCTTTTATTTAAGACAAACAAACTTAACTAGAATGTTTTGTAATTATTATGTTATCAATCTGGAAATCAATTTGGGCTTCATTTTATAAAACAATCTGCAGAACGTTCTGCATGTTTGTTTTTGCAAATAGGCATTCGAATCTTGACTTTTAATTGCTCATTAAATGTTGAAAATCCCATATACAAAATTTCAATTGATTTGCTACATGTTGCCCTTCCCAAAATATCCTTATTTGTCACATATTCTTTAATAGAACAACCAAAACATTCTAGTGAATATTCTTCCATAATTCTTTAAAGAAATGACTTAAAAAATGAGTCAATCTTTAAATGATTTCTTCTTCAAAGTTGATTCGTGTGATTTTTCTAAACTGGTGTAAATATTTGAGTGCAATGAAGCTGTTCATCATGAGAGCATTATTTCATAACAATTGAGAATGTTGACTTTATATGAAAAGATAAATCTTTTGTTGAAACAATACTCCTACAATTTATCTTGGTGTTACATATGTTGTGTCTTGCTCATTAAGTATCCATGATCTGCTTTAGTATAAATATAAATGTATTGGACATTTTCTTCATGAAAATATTATCTTGAAGATATAATAATCATTCTCTTGAATGATTGATATAGTGTATGATATATTTCTTTTGAGATTATTTCATAAAAATATTATTTGACTTCTTTATTTATTTTCATATATGTTTGAATCTATAAAATATCATTGGACATATTTCTCAAGGTATCAAATGATTGTTTTGATAATTCTCTTTATTCTTAAGTTCAAAACGTTTTGAACACTTGTTACATTTGATTATTGAGACAACTTTTGACTTGTTGATTCTCATGGGTTCATAAACCTAGTTGGGAGATTGTCTTCTAATATCTCCATGAAATAATCTTTTAACAATACTTTGATTTTTTTTCATGATTGAGTAGATAATTATGCACTTGTTGATGTGAATGGTTTTTTGCTTGTCCACTTATAAGATTCGTGTTTCTTAAATAAAAATCAAGTGCAATAATCAGTAGATCATGATTCATAAAACTTAAACATTAATTCGTAAGGTTAGTTTTCAATAAAACATATATCAAAAAATATTTACCTCAACAAAGACATCCTCTTTGCATGCTTCTTATTCCACTATATCATTTTCCCTTTCTTCTATCTCTCACGCCTCCCTCTCTCTTTCTCATAGATTTTGACGTTCTTATTATTTCTTCTGTATCTTTCTTGAGCCTACTTGGTAAGATGTGAGAAAGGAATGGATAAGAGATGCATGTGTTTTAATTGGTTAGCATTTGAATTAAGTGATAGTGGCATTTTGCAGGTTTTGGTCGAGATAGAAGAAAACTAAAGGAGGAAGGATTGGAAAACAATAAGGTGTTATGTTGATTTCTAAATGTGAGGAAGAGAGAAGTAATGAAGGAATGTGATAATGGTGTGTTTGTGTTTGATTGTTATTGTGGCTAAAGAGAATAATGAAAATTTAATTATTCTTTATTCTCTTTCTTTTCACTCATAATGACACCTTTACTTAGGGGTGTACAATAGCCGAATTTGGTTGAAAAAACCTCAATCCAATACAAATCGCGAGCGAGAATATGCGACAGTTAAAGATATAATGCTTGAGGAGTTGAGGTATATGCAAAACTACTTGCATTCACAACCACATCCAAATAGATCTAACATCAACAACAGAAGAAATTCAGATACGCAAAATGAATGTAGCTTGAGAGAGGTGAGATTGGCACCACCAGTTTCGATTTTTTTATTTTATTTTTTTATTTTTTATAAAACCCAATTATGAGAGAGAGAGAGAGAGAGGTAAAAAGATTTTTAACAGCAAAAATAAAGCATAAAAAACATTATCAGACTAATAAGACTATGCCTTTTGCGTGAACCAAAAGTCTAAGTGCACAATATGACTTGACTGAATTTCGAGAAGCACCCTTAGTAATCATACCTATATTTTATTTTTCAGGAATCTTCAGTCGATCTCAAGTATCGATAAATTGTATTTTGGAAACATAATCCGCCCTATAATATCAGTTGAAACTCAATTTTTCCTAACTTTTTACTCGTATATAGGCATGACAACGGGGCAGGGCGGAGACGGATTTCACCTGCTCCACACCCGCATCTGATTAGTCGGGGAAAATCTGCACTCGCCTCCATTATATTACGGGTGTAATATTTAATCATCCATCCTCACCCGCAACATGTCTCGGATTTTCCCGCCCGCACCCACTCATATATATATATATATAATTATAAATTTAAAAATCATATTTATTATAATAAAATAATTATTATTAAATAATAATAAAATTAAAAATATTTTATACAAAGATAAAATTATAATTTTTAATATTTTAAAAAATATATATATGTATATAAAATTTACAAAATTACAATAATAATACTTAAGGGGCGGATTCGGGTGCGGGTGTAGGGTGGATATCACCACCTAAACCCGCCCCCGCTCCCAAATTTTAATGTCGGAAAAATCTGCACCTAATTAAAGCGAGTTTTTCCCATCTAAATCAAACAAGTTCGGGTGGTTATTCGAGAGTGCGGATTTTATTGCCATCCCTACTCATATACAATTTCGACATACCCTTTACATCAATTTCAAGATGGATTTATTTTATTTACATACAAAGCATTCACAATCAAAATCTAAAATATTTTCTCTGAAAAATTCAATATTTTTAAGTAGACGTTAACAATTCAATCAATATCACAATTTATCTAAAATCAATAAGGGAACTAATTCACATGATTAAGAAACTAGCCTAGAAGATTACTATAAATACCGGATATGTTATATACTTTATTTAAATGTTGGTCTGTAATTCAATTGTCTCTTAGTTTTCAACAAATATATTTTAAATACCTAATTATTATACTATTTTAATTATAAAAATAAAAAATAAAAAAAAATTGGATTCTTATAATCCGAAGCCCAATCCAGTTATTTGTTTTGAATAGGCCCATTATTCACTCCCACTTTGCCCTCGTTGTATCACAACACAACTTGGATCCCAGTCGCAGCACTCAACTCGCCGGAAAACGCAGCCGGTGTTCATCGTCGGCCACCGCAAACAGTTATAATTCCATCTTGTCCTTTTTTATTTCACTCAATTTTTCGGATTTTCCTTTTTTTATTTGTATTTAAATACTTGCATTAACTCATGTTTGTTATTGTTATTGACGATCAGAACAAGATTAGAATCAAACAAGTATATGATGGCTGGTTACATTGTTAGACGAGTATTCTCATGCCGGAATTTATTTCGCCTCCCAACTACTGCTCTACATGTTTGTGCAAATTCCCCAATTAAATGTTTTGTATCTGATGATACAACTAGAGTCTTCACTCTTCCGGAAACGCCTAATTTTATTGTAGAAAGTCGAAGAGCCTTTGCCAAAGGCCGAAAGTCAAGTAAGTTGGTTTGATCAAACCGTCTTTGAATAATCTTACCTTTCATTTGTAACGGAATCTAAATTCTGACGTTTGGATGGACTAATTTGACCTTATCTAGTGGCGTAGGTACTTGTGACATAGTTTGGGAGAACTTTTGGAATCTGCTTATTATTTCAGTTTAATTCTATAAGCTCTCTAAGATAGCTTTTTGAAGACAACTTAAAATTTATTTGAAAATAGTTTGATTTTATTTAATATTTTTGTTATAGAAATAACTTATACATAAACACTTGTTTGATAAGTGCTTGCGCCCAATTAAGCCGTTTATCCAAGTAACCCTTAATATACTCATTTTGTAAAGTTGGTTTATTTTTAATGTTCATTGGTTTTGGTTTATACGTATATATATTTTAGAGGATGAAGGGGGTGTTGGTACAATTGAAGTTCCACCAAATGTTGGCCCTAATATTAAGGCAACTGCTGCCTCACAGATGGAGGCTGCAATGGCTGCACTATCAGCTGAACTAAGCAAACTCCGAACAGGAAGGGCATCTGCAGGTATATTGATGTGCATCGTATCATTTTTTCATGTCAAAGTTAATACTCAATTCGTTAATGATGAGCATGTCATGTCTCTACAGGAATGCTTGATCACATTATTGTAGAAACTGGTGGTGTGAAGGTGGCTTTAAACCGAGTTGCTCTTGTTTCAGTCCTCGATCCAAAAACCTTATCAGTTAATCCTTACGATCCAGAGGTACTTTATCTTATAAGTTCCTGGATGCTATTTGTAAAGTGCTACTAAACCAGCATTAATTTTGCACTGTGAAGCACTGACACATAGACTCCGGTAATTTGAGAAAATAGAAGAAATTAATTGTATGCAAACTGTATTTGACGCTAGAAACCCCTTTAATCTGAATGTCTACACAGCTTTTGCTTATGACATGACGTGACTAACTTTTCCGTATGACATGACAAACTTTTGCAGACACTTAAACAATTAGAGAATGCCATTGTTTCATCTCCGTTGGGACTAAATCCTAAAACAGATGGTGATAGATTGATTGCTGTCATTCCACCGTAAGCTTTTATTCTATTTTACATTCAGTTACTCATGCCTCTCAGAGTGAATTGACTAATTTACTTCTCCAACCTTAAATGACCAGATTGACCAAGGAGCATATGCAGGTATGTTAATTACACTTCATTTATATTTACATTTGGTTTATACTGAACATTCTATTTTTGGTAGCCTGCTTCTATATTCTTTTTTATTTCAGGCTATGAATAAGGTGGTGACTAAATCTTGTGAGGATACTCGGCAAAGCATTAGAAGATCTCGACAAAAGGTTTGGTGGCTTTGCTATTTCTTGATTTTCTTTTAGGTTGGATTTTCCTTTTAGTAATTTAAGCAATTGATTAAGGAAATGGTAGTTGCCAAATGATTTGAGAGTTCTCTCCTGCTATTTCTTCAGCCATTTTGTGTGGTTTTCTTTTTTCCGTTAGTCATTGACTTACACTGCTTTTAAATGCTTAAAGTTATTCAAATACGCCGTCGGTCCTCAATTTTCAGTCCATTTATGCTTATGTACATTGACTTTATTTTTGTTAGACCAGATAAAATATTTCAAAAATGAAAAATGCAATAACTGGATAAGGCTTCGGCCTTAGGTTTTGGGTTATCTACTTATTTCCAGAGAAAAAGGGTGGTCCGCTTGACAGGATTTATTTTTTCTTTCATGGTTTAGCTTAATTTTCTGCATACAGTGATTGAAGATGTTTATTTTACAGGCAATGGATGCCATTAAGAAGTTGAACTCCGTACTTCCCAAGGATGACATAAAAAGATTGGAAAAAGAAGTAAGTTATATATGCTTAATGCAGCAACTATGACAATTTTGATTTCTGATATTTTTTTCTGCATTCAGGTTGAGGATTTGACCAAAAAATTTATAAAGACTGCGGAAGACATATGCAAGGCAAAGGAAAAGGAAATTACTCAAGGTTGAGATATGTTATTGCTAGACTTGCCAAAATTTAACTGCTCATCTCATTTAATCTGCTAGGGCCTGAAATTTTATGTGGTCTCCGCTGAGTATCTTTTATGTAGTTGTTATATATTTATATATAAAGACTGTTTTGATATGCTGGCAATTTTGAAGATAAAATAGATGAATCTCTCACTCTCAACATGTTAATTTGGAGCTGTCAAATGATGCAAGCTGCTGTGTTGTATTTGATCAAACATCTTGTGTTTATGGAAACTGTTTGTTCCAAATTTGTGCATGTTTAGTTCAATTGTCACAATGTTGTGTAGAGATTTTATTGAGGGATATAAACTACAAACTATAAGCCAACAATCAAGAGTTTTTAGTCGTAATTTTTTTTGCTTCAAGTCTAGTATTTTATCTGCTTTCTAAGACTTAATTTTAGAATTGATTGATGCATTCTTGCTGTCTAGAATTTTTTTACCTTTATAAGATTCCACTAGATCTTGTGGCGATCTTTACTCTATCGTTTCCCCTCTCCCTCCCACTGATTGTTTGAGTGTCGTGTTCAAACCACCCTGAAAACTTGCATGACCTAAATCCATAAACCATGCTCGGATACTTATTAGGAATAGGCACATCAGGGAACACCCTTCTATTGAACATCTTTCGGTGGTGAAGGCGATCGTCAATAAGGTATTAATCTCAAGTGTTGGTATATTGTTGTCTGTCAACAATAAAACCAGTGTGGGAAAGATAACTAACTAGCTGCCTACATAAACAGATGAAGAGTAATATCATTTAGTGACTAGTTTTTTAATGAAGACATAAAGCTGTTTTCTACTTGAACAATGACATTCTTCATCTACTTAGAATCTCAATCGTCGATAAGGTATTAATCTCAAGTGTTGGTATATTGTTGTCTGTCAACAATAAAACCAGTGTGGGGAAGATAACTAACTAGCTACCTACATAAACAGATGAAGAGTAATATCATTTAGTGACTAGTTTTTCAATAAAGACATAAAGCTGTTTTCTACTTGAACAATGACATTCTTCATCTACTTAGAATCTCAATCAAAAGATTTTGAATTCTCGTCCAGCCACGGTGTTGTACCAACTAGTCAAAGTTTGTACCACCATTTTGTCAATGTGCACACCCTGCTGCAGTTTTCCAGGTTCATTTGATAAATGGCAAATTTGTTTTTCATAGAGTTGTTAATTTTCATTGGTTGCTTCAACAATAGAGTTGCTTTTATTGTGGTAGTGCCTTCCATTGGTTTTGACGGAGTGTTGAGTAAGAATATTAAATCCCATAAAAACATAGCGTGGACTGTAAGAGAGCGAGGATCAGGAAGCATAGGTAGTTTGACAAAGAGAAATATAATGTGTGGAAGAACCAACAAAAGATTCAATGAAACTTCTCAGTCCAATGGCTTATAAAACTCATGCATAATACACCACCTATAAGACTAGTATTATAGCATTAATCGTGTATAGTATTCTGTTAATGGGTAATGATAATTGTTATCAGAAGAATGCAGGGAAGAAACACACGAATGAATATCACCCGTGGATTTTCACACATCATGTGTGAATTCCGCCAAACAACCGAAATAAAAGTTTGTGGCTTCTTTAAAACAATACACGTATTCCTTCTTGTCTTTCTTTCAAAACCCTTCATCCTATTTTAATATTTCCAGATCTGTTTTAATATTTCTAGTTAAGACGGATAACGATTGATTGAGTCAAGATCGACCAAGGGTCAAACAACTTAAACTATGGTTTTAGGTCTCATGTTTTGGATTTAATAAAGGCCTCAAAAAATTTCTATTAGTTATGAATATATAATGGTAGCTTCTTTTTCCACCTTGCAATGTCTTTCTGAGTGGGCAATCCAGAGGTTTATTATATTGAGGGATTTTGAGAATATAGGGGATAGAAAAAGAAGCCATTATATGTAACATGACAACTTAGTTATAGATGTTCAACTAGTTTATTTGTTTAAGATAAGGGCCTCAACTCAAGAAATTAGATGCAATAAAACATAATATACGGTGCTTTAAGTTATTTAATTGTATCAGATTTGTCATTTAAATTTTTGTCAAAGATTGGTCCTTTTAGTCTAAAAATGTGTACGTTGTTACATTTTCGTCCAACTTTGCTAAGTGTTTACGTAATCGTTTTTATCAGGGATGACAGCATAATCTGCATTTGATTCGGTGCATGGGCGGGAACGGGTTTGGAGGTATTAATATCCACCCTGCATCCGTACTTGCCCCACTAGCAGTATTATTGTAATTTTTAAATTTTATATACATGTATATATTGAATATACTTAATATTTTTTTAAATATTAAAAATTATAATGTCATCTTTATAGAATATTTTTTAACTTCATTATTGTCTAATAATAATTATTATATATAATTTTTAAATTTATAATTTTATATATGAATGGGTGCGGGCGTGGGCCGATGACCTAAAAAATGGAGGTGGATGCGGACTTTTTTGATTAATCGGATGCGGGATGCAAAATCCGCCTCTATAAATGAATGTGACAAGTCGAAATCATCATATCAATTAGGGTTCTTCCATCTCTTTTTTCTTCATCTTCTTCAAACCCAAAATTCACCAAGCTCTAAAGTTAGGGTTTATAAGTTCATCACCTCCAGGTTCAAACTCATCAATCAAGCCCAATACAAATCAAACAAAACAGGTCTCTATCCTGAACAAATTTTAAAATTATATCTTAGAAGTTTTGGCAGAGGAATAGTAGATTGGGGAAGTGAGGAAAATAAAAACATAAATTTATGAGTTATGGTTTATGTGTACATCATCTCCATTATTTTTCCAATTTCAATATATGGGTTTTAAAAACTAACACCCAATTTTTTTAGGTTTGGGGTTTATGCGTTGTCCAAACTCAAATTTTTTGAGTTGCGATTTGTTTGTTATTTAAACTAGAAATAAAAGCCTTATAAATAAAAATAGTGACCCATGTGGGAAGGGGTGTAGGTAACGGCCTACACTTAATTTAAAAAATAAATATTTTGCATATTTAATACATTAAAAAATAAATTAAATGATAAAGAAAAGATTTAATTGCAGTTTTGGTCTCTCTATTTTAGATAAATCGCGAAAGTAGTCCCTCTATTTTAATTTCTTCTCAATTTTGATCCCCTAACAGAATTTTGGTTCAAAATTTGATTAAATTTCATTTTTTTGCTTTTATTTGAATCACATTGTGTCTCAACATCTCGTGGCGCAACAATTGTAGCTGAAATCTATTATCATAACTGGTGTAATGCAGTTTTAAAAAATGACATTTCATCAAATTTTAAATTAAAATTCTGTTTAGGGACTAAAACTGGAGAGAAATAAAATGGGAGATTACTTTTGTGATTTAGTTAAAATAGAGGACCAAAACTGCAATTAAGCTTACAGAAAAAGACTCTATGTCATAGATTATGCCTCCTCTATATTTTGATTTTTTTTAAAAATATTTAATTGCAATTTGTGTCTTCCTATTTTTATCGATTCATGAAATTGATCCCCTATTTTAAAATATGGCAGTTTTGGTCTTATTTTAATTTTTTTAACTAAAAAATAAAGATGTGAAATGCTTTAAATAATATAACACATGATACAATTATGTACAATAATTAACATCAATGAAATTGCAATAAAATATTTTTTTTTATATTTTTGTAATTTATTTTTAACTACATCAACAATCCTCATTAACTATTTATTTTTAAACATGCCCAATATTGTTTTTTTTTTTCGTGTAATTTGGTTT
>JBBPBT010000850.1:10700436-10747335 GCA_037974875.1 Cicer bijugum
TCTACTTTTCGTAAGTATGAAGAAGACAATGAGACCTATAATTAATTAGATATAGATAATATCATAAATACTAACATTAACTACTTACATTAGATTTCAATGGTTAATAAATTTGAATTACATACAATTACGTTGAAATCAAACTGTTCAAATTTTAAAGGGAAATGGATAACTTTTTTCTACTTCAATTTCTTTTTTAGAGTAAGTAAATGTAGTTTTATACTTAACTATCTCAAAAAAATATATTTAACTACCACATATAAGTATATTATTAGTAATAGTTTCAATCTCTATTGCAATTATAACTAAAACATTTTTAATACTAAAAAATTGTTAAGACATGACTAAAAAATAAAAATGAAGATAGATTTCTTACAAATAATTTAACTGTTTATATTAAAAAAAATATTACTAATTATTATATATTTAATTATAGATAAATTTGATTCAAATATCTTTGAATATTACTTGGTTAATATATAAATTTTTATAAATATTAACTGCCTCATTGAAGTTAGATTAATTTCGCCACTAAATTTGATGATACATGCTTAACAAACCCGCAATTAATAAATAAAGGAGTATATATGAATATTTTTTATGGAAAATAAATAAAAACTTTGATGGATAAGTAAAAACCAGAGATTTTCCGACAAACGTAATCTGATTAGTAGTTTAAGTGTGGGACCCAACATAATTCAACGGCGGCTCACGGCACGCGCGTAGCATATCACGCTATTTAAATTCTCTTTCTCACCCTTCCTATCTATTTCTACCAAATATTCCTTATTCAACTATTTCAACTTTTACTCTTCTTTCCGGTCGCCGGAATCTGATGCAAAAAATCATCACCGGCAGTGGCATGGTGCTGTTCTACAGTGCAGGCTCTGTTCTGATTCTGGTGGCGCTGGCAGCGTCAATAGTTGTGCTCCCGCTTATATTGCCACCATTGCCACCGCCACCGTTGGTATTCCTTCTATTTCCTGTTGGGTTAATGGCGGCGCTATTGTTGCTTGCTTTCTCGCCGTCGGAAGCAGCCTTGTTGAAAATATAGTCGTTTAAGAGGAATTGTATAGCTGTATATATCACCATTTTCTTGCATTATAGCATTACTTTTTAATGTTTTGAAATTTCTTTAAGTTGCTTTTTTAATTTATTTTTACTAATTGTTGATTAGTCGCCAACATTGTATGTTTAATAAATTAACATGTCTTTTTTTTTTATTTTTTATAATAGATAATAAATACTACAAACGTTTAATTTAACTAGATATTTGTTAGTTAAACTAAAAATTATGAAATTGTTTTATTAATTCTATATAGTATAGAGTATATATATCAAAACTTAAATTCATAAAATCTTAAATATACAATTTTGTAAAAGTTTAAGATATCGGACGGTGATATATATGAAAGTTTATTATATATTATATTTAATTAATAATATTTAAAGGAATAAATATATATATTTAAAAAGATGAGTTACTTGATGTAGCACTTGTATTAGGTGTATCAACAATGACATTAATTATCAAAAATATAATTTATAACCAAAGGTATCAAATATAGTTAATTAGTTGTATTTTCTATTTCTGTTTAGTTTGTTATTTAGTTATTCTTCTATCTTTACATATTTATAAACTCATCTCACACTTACATGTTGAAGTTAATTATAATACTATAATTCAGTTTTAATTTAATGAATGATTGAGGTATTATTCTGAAAAGTTGTTCAGTCTTCCATGTTTTGACATGGTATGAGTCCATTTTTGTTCATCTTCAATATCTATATTTCATCTTCTTCGCCTTTGATTGTTCATCAATGGAAGAAAACCAGACTTTGCAACCAATCCCTACTATATTCACCCGAATAAAAATAAAAATCAATTGTCGGTTCTTGTTACTCCTTTTTTAGATTGCAATACTACAATTCTTGAGGTCGCATGATGAATGTTTCACTGATCTCCACAGCTAAAGTTTCTTGATGGCACGTTGGTCCAACCTTCACAAGCCAATTATGTCTACGATCTATGGGCCTGCTGTAATATGGTGCTCTCGCGGTTACAAAAATTAATCTTGGAATGCATCATAAATTCTATTCTTTTGATACTGAGAAAGATATATACTCTTATTTAGTCAATTTCATTTTATCAGTACTTTTCCCTTTTTTTTTTAATTTTTATTTTATTTTATCTCTTTATAGTTAGTATGTTATGTAATAGTTGACTGTAAATATATTGCATAAATAGCCTTTTGCTATCTTTCATTTTAATTAGAAAACAGTTTCTATTATTCTATAATATAGTATAAGTTGAAAAAAAAAATAAACAAACTTTTTTCTTTTATTTTCCTTTTTCTCATTTTTTTGCAATTTCTTTTTTTCTTTCTATTTCAATGGCAAAATTTCAAGACCCACAATAAAATCATCCTCTTCTTGTACCTCATCTTTCCAAATCCCAATCCTACCAGTCACTTCTATATTCATCCAAATGAAAATCCTTCTTTTATTTTGGTTTCCTTGGTCTTGGATGATTCGAATTATCTAGCATGATGATGAACATATTCGGTTTCATTGATGGCACAATCACGAAACCATATTCTCAAGATTCAAATTTTTCATTTTGAAAGTGTTGCAATACTCTCGTTATATCTTGGCTTTATCATTCGATTCCTAAGATTGTGAGCAGCATTTTATCGATCAATGAAGCTTCTTCTGTTTGACATGAACTCAAAAATTGGTTTACTCAAGGTCACTTTGTTAGAATCTCTCAAAATCACTTCAGGTCTCTCCTCTACCAAGTTAGACGATTCTTCGGCTACAACCTATCTTATGAATCTGAAGAAAATCTCTGACGAGCCCTTCAATCTTCACCCAATTCCATCATGTTCCTCTTCGTTAACTGGTTTTTACTACACCATTAGTAAACTCTCTCGATATTCCAATCTTATTTTGTAATTTCTACAAAATAAGAACGTCAATTGAACATTGGAAACATTGGGTTTTTCTTGATCATACTATTTTGGCTATTGACACCCGTAATTCCTCTCCAAAATCCTTTAATGATAAACCTAAACAAAATAAGGTATTACAAAAAGGTAAATTTTCTCTTATTTGGATATTAGATTTCAGTGCCACGAATCATTTTACCACATCTTTATCTTTTTATACAAGTTACAAATGTATAAAACCTATTTATATTCGGTTTCCCAATGATAATTTGACTTCGGCTTCTTATAGTGACACTATGGTTTTGAACGATTCAATTACCTTATTCGATATTCTTTTAATATTGTTATGTTAGCAAACTCCTTGAGTGTACACCATGTACTTTAACCTTTTCAAATACCTCTTGTATTATTCGGAATTTGAAAATTTAAAGATGATTGGAAATGCCACTCTTTACCATGGCTTATATGACCTAGTTATTCATCAATTAATACTCATGATGCATCTACGACTGCTCCTTCTATTCATGTTGTAGATACAATTACTCCTATTTTTCCTTTGAATCATGTTTGGCACTATCGATTAGAACACCCTTATTCTACTTGTTATACTAATGTAACCAAGAAAAATTCTATGGTCTTACCTATGATTTGTCACATTGAGATGTATGTCACTTTGACAAGCAAAATAATTTATCTTTTTCTCTTAGTGATATTGTTTTTAATTCTATTTGTGATCTTATTCATATTGATATATGGAGACCTATTGCTAATCCTTCTATTTATGGTTATAAATATTTTTTAACTACTGTTGATGACAAATCTAGGTTTATTTGGATAAAATTAATGAGTGCCAAGCACGAAACTAGGAATCACATTATTTATTTTGTACATTACGTTGAAACTTAATTTAACAAAAATATAATAATTTTGAATTTTCTATGGTTACTTTTTTTAATGAAAAAGGTAATATTCATCATACTTTTTGTGTTGAAACCCCTCAACAAAATGGGGTAGTTGAAAGAAAACATCAACATATCTTAAATATTACTAGGGTTTTTTTGTTTCAGTCTCATTTACCCTTTTCTTTTGGAGTTATTTTGTTTCACATGTTGTTTCTATTTTGAATTTTTTTTACCTTTTATGAAATTACAAAATTTGCCTCCTTACTCTTTGTTATACAATAAAGAACCTAATATTTCTCATTTATGAGCTTTTGGATCTTTATGCTTTACTTATACTATTTCAGCTCGTAGGACTAAGTTTCAATCTAGAACTAGAAAATATATTATTTTGGGTCATAAAGATGGAGTTAAAGGGTATATTTTATTTAATTTACACACCAATGAAGTTTTGATTTCAAGATGTGTTTTTTATGAAAATATTTTTCCTTATGTTAACATTAATTCTGTTATTGCTAAAATTCATGATCAACTTCCATTGTCCAATGCTTCTAATTTTTCAAATTTTTGTAATGAATTGAATACTGATGTTGATGGTGATATGCCTTCCACTTTATCTCATCTCGTTTGGCCTAATGTTTCTTATAATAATACTGATATGGATGAACTTGATATTGCTTCTCATGCTATCAATTTGTTTTACCCCATTCCCCTAATTCTAATAGTAGAACTTCTACTAGATCTAGAAACATCCTTGCATATTTAAATGACTATAAATGTTCTCTTGTTCCTATTCCAAAGCCTTATATCCGCAATATTTTGAGTAATCCTGATAACCTTAGTCATTTCTTGTGTCTTCTTTTCATTGTTCTTATATTTTCGCTCTTTCTGTTAATTCTGCTATACAATTTGATTTCTAGAAAAAAGCAATGGACTAGGAAATTAATGCCTTAAAACTTAATCATACTTGGGATTTGATTGAATTACTCATTGATAAGGATGTTATTGGTTGTAAATGGGTTTATAAGACCATATTAAAATTTGATGGTACCATTGAAAGGCACAAGGATAAATTTGTCGCAAAGGCGTACACTCAACTTAAAGGAGTTGATTTTTTAGAAAAAAATTTCTCTGTTCCAAAAATTACAATTGTTAGATTAGTTTTATTTATCGTTGCTGCCAAACACTGGCATTTACATCAATTAGACATCAACAATACTTTTTTGCATGTTGATCTCCAAGAGGATGTTTATATGCAACTTCCTCCTGGTTTTGACTCCCTTAAGCCTAATATGGTTTGTAAAATTAAAACGTCAATTTATGGTTTGAAACAAGCTAGTAGTAATTGGAATCATAAGCTTACTTCAACCCTCATTTCTTTGGGTTATGTTCAATCTTTATATGATTATTCTTTGTTTGTTAAGAGTCATGCTTCTGATATTACTATTTTGTTAATTTATGTAGATGATATTGTGGTTACTAGAGATGACATTGATAAAATTCATTTCGTCAAAGTTGTTCTTGATTCTACTTTCAAAATTAAAGACTTAGGTCCACTCAAACCTTTTCCTGGTCTTGAAATGACTTATTCAAAGAAGGGTATCTCATTGAATCAACATAATTACACATTGAAATTGCTTGATGACATGAGACTTCTACATTGGAAGCATGCCACTACTCGTATGTTGCCAAATTTGAAGTTGTCTAAAGATGATGGCTCACCTTACCCAGATCAGAAATAATGTCTCTGACTCATTGGTCGTTTGATTTTTCTCACACATATTAGGTCAGATCTTTCATTCTCTATTCAGCACCTTAGCCAATATGTATCCAATCGTATGTCTTCACATTATCTTGCTGCAACTGAAATTCTTCATTATATTAACGGTTGCCCAGAGAAAGGTGTATTCTTCTTCTTTTTCCGCATGCTCTGATTCTAGAAAATCATATTTCTTGATTCTTCTCTTATTTTGTGGAAGTCTGAAAGTATATTGTTATTTCTCGCTCTTCATCAGAGGCTGAATATCGCGCTTTAGCGCACACTACTTGCGAAGTTCAATGGCTCCTTCAAGATCTTATGCTTCCTTTTTCTACATCGGTTCCAATTTTCTGCGTTAGTAACTCTTCTATTTAGATTGCTCGAAACCCTATCATTGATGAACATATTGACTTAGACTATCATTTGGTTCGTGAGAAATTGCAGAATATTGTCATTCACCTTTTACCTATTCTTTCCTCTGCTCAACTCGTTGACATTCACACCAAAGCCTTACCACCTACTTCTTTTTATTCTATTGTTTCTAAGGTGCACCTCATTGACACATATGATTCCAGCTTGTGAGGGCCTGATGCAGATACTCTTACTTAGTCAATTTTCATTTTAGTTTGTTTTTCTAATGTAACTACTTTTCCATTTTTATCTATTTGTAGTTAGTTTGCTAACTGATAGTTAGTTGTGACCACTTTGTATAAATAGCCTCTGGCTATCTCTTTTTTGATTAGAAGTCAATTTATATTATTCCATAACAATAACACACATGTAGTGTGGAAGAATCTAGAAAATCTCTTCTTACAAGGTGATATTTTTAAAATCACCAATAATCATGATGATCTTACTCACCTTCAACAAGGTAGCCTTGAAATCTCAACTTTCTTTATTCAATTAATATCTTTGTGGGAACAAATTGATTCTTTTAGACTCTCTCAATTATACTTGTGTTATTCAATGAACTTGTGGAGTCGTCACTAATCTTAAAAAATTCAAAGAACAAGATTGTATAATAAAATTTCTAGAAGGTTTTATGGTCAATTTTCCATTATTCGTTTCCAAATCATGTTAACTAAACACTTACCTTCCTCGTATAAAACCTTTTTGTTAGTACTTGGCTAGAAGTACCAATTAAACCCCTATGTTCCTTCTAAAACTCCTCCTTGAAATCAACACATGACAATGCAATTTCAAAATCGGGGAGACCGTGGTAATAATAAGAATCTTATACACAAATGAATTACTATAGAGTTTCCTTTCATTCCTTAAAAATGTTTCCTTTCATCCCCACACATATTTTCTCATGCTTGCTGATGGTTTTAGTAGATCCACTTAGATATTATTTATAAAATATAAGAGTAAAACTAGGGCACATCTTGCTAATATCATTTCTTATATTGAAACTCTGGGATTCTACTAAACCAAATTGTATAAGAAGTGATAATAGAAATGAATTTTTGATGCATGATTTTTACTTGAGTAAAGGAATCCAATACCAAAGATCTTGATTTGAGTGTCCTTAGTAAAATAATCTTATTGAAAGGATACATCAACACATGTTTAATGTGGCTAGATGCCTTTCCTTTCAAGTTCATTTGCCTAAAAATGTATGGCAATTTTTAAATAGATTACCTTATCCTATTATTAATAATGATACTCTTCTTTATGATAAACTTCATAATTTACTTCATTTAAAAGTTTTTGATTGTTTGACCTATATATCTACTATTCATGTTCATAGAACTAAGTTTGAACCTTTGCTAAAAAATACTTATTTTTGGGATATCGAGATGGTCCTTAAGGGTTTCTCTTGTATGATTAAATTTCTTGTGATATATTTGTCCTTAAAAATGATATATTTTGTTAAACTATTTTTCCTTTCTTACCTAATTATAAGGCTATTCCCTCCAACACCATTCCCCACATTAATTCTTATTTGGCAGATCTTGAACTTGTTGATTCTTTACCCCACCTATGTAACACTCATCCACCACCTACTCACCAATCCCCGTTGATATTGCCACTATAATACATACCCACCTAATTATCTCAACGTCTATCACTGTGAACTTCAGTCATCTAGCTCCTAGAATATAACACAACCCTCTACCTTCCTTTTTCATTTTTCTTCAGTCCTTAGATATGGTTTAAGGTAAATGGAAAATATTTATAGATAGTTCCAATTTTGTTAGGTTAATTATATTAAGAGTTCTATATAAAACTCCATCATACTTTAGTGTATCATATTTTTTTATAATATTATTTTAAATTTTATATTTCTTTTTAACTATTTTTCTCTTTGTTGGGTTCAACTATAATTCTCAACATGGTATAAGAGTAATAATTATTCTACTACATTCTTTCTCAATATATTTTTTGATAAAATTTTCATAGAGAAATTTCATTGATTCATTTTTAGTTTTTCATTTTTTATTGAATTATTGGTATTTTCTAACAAGAATCTAATTGTATCAAATTTCATTTTAAATTTTTTCTTTATTATTGATCTCACACTCTTCTCTCCTTCGTTGCTCAATTGGAAAAATGTTATACTGGACATTGTCTTAGATGGTGGGGTTGGTTTGACGGATTGGTAACATCTCACTAACATGGTGATGCAAGCAATCAAAATAGTATTTAAATTTGGATCTACTTTCACTACTAAGGATAAACTTGTTAAAGCCAAATTCTCAATTTACTTCGTGTTCTTCATTCTTTCTCAACTAGATTGAATAATATTGAAGATGGTTTGTGATTTATGATACGATTCTTTGAAAGTTTAAGTCTTGATTAGTCATTATCTTCTTTAGTGATACATTTTACTATCATTTCATTCTTTTTAGTCATTGTTGGCTTTGTCTTTGTGCTTCTACTATATGGTAGTAAAAAAATTACCATTTTTTTGTTCTTTTATCCTATGGTATTAGACGTTTCTGATTCTGTATGTGCTTCACTTCTATGATGGTTAAGCTTGGTTGGCCAAATTTGACATTTGAAGACCCAAGATTGTGATTCTTGGTTCTATATTGGAAAAATTTTCATATTAGCGCAAAGTAGGCCGAAAACTTCGACGAAAGTTATGCACCTCGACTGCAACCAGTTGGTACATTAATTTTCTTGTTTAGCTGATGTGGTTACGACCTGTATTATTTTTCTTCTAGATGAATTTTCTTGTTTAGCCGATGCGATTACGACTTGTATTGTTTTTCTTTCACTATTTTACATTGTCTTTTCATTTATCTTGTATTGTACTATTCTTCCCAAGTTGAAAATATTATTATACACTTCCAACTTGCGGGGATGTTAGATGTAGTTAGATTTAGTTATATATGGTTTAAGGTAATTGGAAGATAGTTATGATTAGGTGGAATTTTGTTAGGTTAGTTACACTAAGAGCACTATATAAAAGTACATCACACTCTAGTTGTATCTCATTTATTTATATTATCATTTTAAGTTATATATTTCCTTTTAACTATTTCTTTTTTTGTTGGGCACAACCATGATTCTCAACGCTTCTAATTACAAGAATTTATGCCTTTCTATTTCCTCAACAATTGAATCTAAATCTTTTGTACAAGTTTTAAAAAAACCTATACCTTTTGTACAAGTTTTAAAAATTTATTGTTTGAAACTTGCTAGGCATACTTAATTGGATGTCCTTAATTCTACTACATTTGATTTATTGTTGATTTATCTCCAAATAAAACACCTATTGGCTACAAATGAGTGTATAAAATAAAGTACCTTGATGATATATGATACTATAGAAAACACCTATTGACCGCAAATTGATATATAAAATAAAATACCTTTATGATATGTAATACTATAGAAAGTAACAAGGTTAGATTGATAGCTAAGAGTTACACTCAATTTGAAAGGTTGACTATTTTGATAACTTCTCATCGATTGTCAAAATTACTACTATAAGAACTATTCCTTTTTTATCTTCTATTTTAAAATAAGTATTTCGAAAAATTGAATTTGAATAATATTTTTTTTTATATGTGGATTTAAAGGAGGGCTATATAACCCTTCCTCCTTCTTCAAATTTTACTCACTTTATTGTCGATTATTCTTTGTTTACTAAACAACTTGGTGATAATCGGTGTCTTACTTTTGTACATAGATGTTATTGTCCTCGTAGGTAAAATCTTTTCCGCATAAAATCAAATATCTTGGTTCCGTAACATAGTTCCTTGGGATAGAGGTTTCTAGATCCACCTTTTTATATTCTTCTAAATCAAAGGAAATACACTCTCAAATTGTTCAATGACACTAGCACTATAGCAACCAAACCTTCTGGTACTCTTTATGATTCATCCATGAAATTATATTGTTCAAATTCAAAATTATACGAGGATGAATCATAGTACATGAAGATAATTGAATGTTCCTTTCATTACCCACTACATGGCATGACATAGGTTTTGTTGTCCAACAACTAAGCCAACATGTTTCTAACCCTATACATGTTCATTATAAGGTTGTCACCCGGATCCTTTAATACTTGAAATCATGTTATGTCAAAGGATTATTTTATTTGTCCACTTCTGATTTATGCTTATTTAGCTTTGCAGATTCTAATTAGCTCACATGTCTAACTACCAGAAAGTTTGTTATAAAATATACTATTTTCTATTATATTCTCTCATTTTATGGAAGTCAAAGAAGTAGACCAATTTATCCATATCAAGTTGTTTCCCATTACTTTTTGCTGCTCAAATAACATACCTGCTCACAAAACTCCTTTTTAAACCTAGCTTTCAATCCCTTGTATCCAAGCTAGGCCTCATTGACATGCATTGTTCAACTTTTTGGGGATTGACGAATATAGTTAATTAATTGTATTTTTGTTTAACTTTTTGTTTGTGTTATTCTATTTTCTTTGTAATTTAGGCTAGATAATTATTTTCTTTTTTTAATAGATAGTCAGATCGTGAGATTTATTAAATTTTAATATTACAGTTTTAATAAAAAAAATTCTCTTTTCTCTATTTTGATAAAAAAAAATATTGAATATTTTATTCTTTTCCATTCAATATTAATTATTTTTAAATTAAAAATTATTCAAATCTCTAATATGTGATACCACATTTGTGAAGTATTGTTTGCATTGAATCTAGTGTGAACATTCGTCATTTTGTCATTTATAAAAATGTGCTATTGAAGAATATTGGTTTATAAACCACAGTTGGTCTCAATTCTCAAATTATATGATATTTTTGTTTTATCAATAATAAAGTCAATTAATCAGATAAACAATATAGTTAACTAAATCATCAATCTAAGTTACCATTTTAAAAGTTGGATTTAATTCATATAAAACTTCAATATTTTTTTTAATTCTCAATTAATATAATCATGGGATTGAGCCTATATTTTATAGGCATTAATATGCTCTTTTCTTTTTTATATAAGTTACTCATTAATATACTCAATGAAAATATTGTAATAAATTTAATATAAAACCTATAAGTTTTAATGTACAGTGATTTATGCAATTTGACTAATAAGTCATTCCTTTAATAATTAACTAGTAATCTACCCACACGTTCGTACAAGTTCAACTTATAAGTTAGAGAGTTGTATAGTAAAAAATGATGAGTGTACTCGAAATTAAAATTACAATATACAGTTTCATATATTAGTGCAATAAAATAAATCAAGGTTAGTTAATTAAGTTATTGTTAAATTAAACTCAAACAATATTTTAAGGTCTTCGAACACTTGCCTTTCTTGATTTTAGATGATAAAAAAAAACCCAAATAGTAAAGATATTTGAAACCCATGCCATTGAAGTGGATGATAAAAGATAAATTTAAAAAAACAATAAAAAAAAGAATACGCTAGAAGGAGGGTTCGAACCTCCGACCTTGTGGTTAACAGCCACACGCTCTAACCAGCTGAGCTATTCCAGCTTCTTGTTAATAAATTGAAGATTAGGTTTAAATATTATGTATATTAATAGCAAGTTAAAATGCAAGATCATGTCATTTGTCCTTCCCTTGTTTACCTAAATTCAGATATACCATTAGAATTTTTTTTTAAAAAAAAGAAGATATACTATTGACAAAAATACTCCAGATTATATCATTTTCATTTTTCTAAAATTAACTAAAGTGAACTTAGAATGACATCATTTAAAGTTGTTTTTGTTGGTTTTGTTTACATAAATATATTTTCTCGTCAAAGGTATATATGTAACATATATATCTAAGAGTTATCTGTTTTGAATGATGAAATCATATGTATAGTTCAAAAATTTAAAAATTTAACCCTTTGACCATATGATTAATTATAAAATCCGAGCAATTTAACATGTTATAAGTACAAAATATTTACTGTTTTACCTATAATTAAGTACTAATCAGAAAATTTAGTTGGTCGCCTATAACGAAGGCTCCACTAGTAATCACATTTTTTTCTTTATAAATCTTAAACCTGAGCTCTTAATTAAGAAATTCGTGTCCAATTATACTTGAGCCACCTTAAATTCTCAATTAATGTTAGTGCATTTGTAGTTTGTTGTCTGGATAGTTGAAAATTGTTAAGAAAATGCAAATATGTAGACAATTGTTTGAACTTTATTTGATATATGTTCAATTAATAACAACAATAATAATAATAATAATAATAATAATAATAATAATAATAATAATAATAATAATAATAATAATAGTAATAGGCTAAGGTCAAAATGATTTGGCCTATATTTTCTGTTTGGATTAATATAATGGAATTTATTTAGAAATTTGAATTAATATTAAAAGAAATGAAGTTAAGAAAATTGATTTATATGTGAAGAATAATAAACTCTATTTGTTTAGTAAAGTAAATTATATTTGAAGTGTACATGTAGGTTTTGTGGACTGCAATTTGGTTTTGCAATATTATGTAATGCATTGATCCCCTTAATAGAATTTGAACATCTCTTCAATCACAACATATTTCATCAAAGGAAAGGAGTAGTCACTTCCATATATGCACTAAAATGAAGTTTGAAATTATCAAGGTGTAATGGAAGTGGTTGATGGTCATGTCATAATTTTTAGAGATAACTCATTGAAACAAATAAGAAATATCAACACTATATGATTATAGGTTGGTTCATGATTGTAGCGATTGCGCACAATAAAAATGCATGAGTATATAAGGGGTAGGAACAAATTTTGGTATATGATTTGATGTTATTCAAAAACTCTAAGCTCCGAGAGGAGGGAGAGCTGAAAAAGTTATACAAAAATTATTCTTTTACGCTCCTTTAAGTTATAAATATAAGTAAAGATTATTTTGAATGATTATTTTAAATATAAATAAAAATTTCATTGTAACTTCTAACTTATTTTCATTTTGTTTTTTTAGTTTTTCGTAAATTACTAGAATTAACCATGTTTGAGGTATTGTTAGATATTAAATATTAAGCGGAATTATAATTGTTTTTCACCACGTGGTCGAAGAGTTACTCTTTTTGCTAGATCCAATTCAGATATTAATGCAAGCAAAGAAAACAAATCGAATTGAAGAAAGTTGTTGGAAGCAATGTATGCAATTAAAAGGCCAAATTTTATTTTCTTTGTTAGATTATTGATCCATTGATTTCTAATTTATCACGATTCTGCTTCTAATTTTGTGAAATAGAGACATTGCGATAATGATCTCTAGGGTATAGATAATGGTAGTACGTTTTCCAAGAATAGATATTCGGAGAAATGATTGATCAACATGCCGAAAATGCTAGAAGACATTGATTTGGAAATTGTGTATGGCTTAGAAGATGTGATTTTGATTAAATCTAGAAGTTTCTAAATCAGATTTTGAAACAGGCAAAGTATACCTCTAATCCCGACACCTGCAAATGTGACTATGATAGTGATCATGGAAGATGTGAAAACTGTGAAAAAGTCTTGAAAAAATACAAGAAATGTTCCGGTCGACTACCTACTAAAGTGCACTTAATGGAAATATTGACTAAATATTTTTAATTAACATAAACGGTTTGCAAAGGAATCGTCACTAACAACAACAATAAAAAATTGAAATTTACAGTAATGGTCAAAAGTGAAATAACAAGCATCGCATCGATTCAAACACATCAATTCAAAACATAACAAAATTGAAACAATACAATGTTTCAATTCATACTGAAGCAAGACATGTGTTCTATAATTAAGTATAAAAAAGATTCTACATTGGTTCATCAAACTACTTTGGAAAAATTGAGAAAGTTTAAAACAACTAAAAAGTCTAAAATAACATCAAATGCTTTGAAGTATTCCTAGACTTAGTGTAATAGCTCGATTCTTATCATTAACGACACTGTTAATCGTGACTTTCTCCCCCCTCCCCCACCCCCTTTCCTCTCCATAGAAAATATCGAATTTTTGCATTTAATGGGAATCGAACGCAATACTTTGAGGGATAACTACCACCGGCCAATCTTAACCTTCTGACACATTAGACACTAAGACACAAAGCTAGCTACACCTTTTTCATTGTTGACCATCAATATATTTTTCTCAAATCCTAATACATTTTAGTTATTTCTAGGTGTATCGCGAACTTACTCTTATGAGCTTATTACAAAATTTTAACCCTAATATTCATGTCCTTATGAATAATGATTTTATTCTTAAACAATACTAAAGAATCAACAAATAAGTTATAATCCAATTTGCCCACAAGAGATTTCAATTATTTATCTAAGAGTATTCTGTTTTTATTAGCTCTCTCAAGTTGTTATTGATTTCTAATCTATTTAGATTCAAGCTTAATGCATTAAAGGACACATCTAAATGCATATCTCTAAACTCCTCTAATAGGTTTGTCTCTTGTACCATCATACAAGCTACGTGTAAGGATTTTCTTCTTAGAGCATCAACCATTACATTAGCTTTCCCAGGGTGATACTTCAACTCAAAATTATTGTCCTTAAGAAACTTCATCCATCTTCTTTGTCTCATATTTAATTCCTTTTTATCAAACAAATACCTCATACTCCTAAATTATTTTATTCAAAAAACCTCAAATTTTGTTCCATACAAGTAATGCCTTCAAATCTTAGGAGAAAAAACTACAACTACTAATTCAAGATCATGGTTGGATAATTCGCCTCGATAGATCATGGATTGTAACTCCAAAAGGATTCAATACATACTCATAATGTTCATATCTTGTCCTAAAAGTTGTTTTAGGAATATCTTCACTCTTGATCCTAATTTGATGGTACCCAGACCTCAAGTCTATCTTAAAAAATACCAAAGCTCCTTTCAGCTAATCTAAGATATCATTTATCCTAGGCAAGGGATATTTATTCTTAATGGTAACTCAATTCAATTTTCTATACTCTACAAATAACCTCATACTCCCATCTTTCTTTTGGTGTTCCCCTAGGTTACACACTAGGCCTAATGAATCATTTTCCTGATAAATCTTCCAATTGTTTCTTCAGTTCATTCAACTTTAATGTTGACATCCTATAAGGTGCTATTGATACTAGTCAACTATGTGGCATTAAATCAACATAAAACTCTAATTCTCTATTTGGGGGTAAGCTAGAGACGTCTTTAGAAAATACTTCAAGAAACTCACATACTATAGGCATCATCAAATTTAAATTATCATCAACCTCTACCTTTGAAGAAAACAAGAGCATGTATCCTTGACCTCACTCAACTAAATACTTATGACAAGTTAAAGTAGACATAAAACATTCAAATAAAGATGAATTAATAGTCAAAAGTTGGGATTATCCCCCACTTGTTGGGTGTTTAGGGAGTGCAAGAGTAGCAACTGGCCAAATGCTTCAGGATCACAAGAGACTTTGACACTAAATTTCGACCTAAGACCTTAATGCATTAGGTATATGGATCATCATTCTTATCTATCCAACATATACCACGCTCATAGTTGATGTGTTACTTTACCACTCACACTTGAACCTAATAGTTTGTTTATCTATTATTAGAGTTTGTATGCATTTCTCCAATAAATGGCTCTAAACCACTCATCGACGGTGGATGACTAAGAAAGAAGAGAATAATAGAGGGAAGGTTGAGGAGAGGTGACTACATTAAGAAAATCAATAACTATTATTTTTTAAGTAAAAAAAAATATGTAGCTATTGTTTTTAGCTTTCATAAGTAGTTATTGATTTTTTTTTTAATGTTACAACAATTGCCGAACCTACGAATCCGTAGACTTAAACAAATTAATCTATGGTCTTAACAGTCCAATCCATATGAACTAAAATTTAAATGAACCATAAAAGTTTAGTTCGCAGCCCTTGCAGATTGCAAGTTAAACAAGTTGATCCGCATACCTTACTTCTTAGTTCATATACTCAGCTTTATACAATATACCCAACTTTACACATAAGGGTGTGATTTCTTGCCCCATAATCAAATACAAAATGACTAATAATAACTTTTTTTGTTTTGAATATAAAATAATCAAGTTTTTATACACGTGTGATTTTTTTATAAAAAATAAAATGAAAAATGACTTATCATAGACTTTGGGGTATTTTCATTAATACTCATTTGTTTAAAAGTGGAATTTGTTTATAATGAGAACACCAAATTGAAATCTAAGTCGGAGAAATTGTGATTTGTTGGTGACTAATGTTAGTTTTCTACTGAATAACCAAAGTATAGATTCAATTTATAACATATCTATATATTATGAAATATTTATAGGATTCAGAGAAGATAACACATATGAGCGGGGATATGTCTAATGGCATAATGATTATATGGCTAAACGGCTGAGAGCAATGGCATTTCATTAGGTTTGATAGAATTATCCAACTTACCGCGATCCATTCAACAACAAAAGTCAAACACATAATTTAATACTTAATACTAATTAACCATAAATTAATTAATAATAGTTTCCAATAATTGATTATTATCAATCTATAGTTGATTAGTTAAGTAATTAATCTAACAATCATCAACTTGGATGACAATAATCAATTATTAAAAGAATATGAGTTCAATAATAGAATTTTAATTATGGTCAAAACATCTATCATCTAAGCACCTATCATCGAAGAGAAACAAGCTTTAATGCTGTAGAAATTGAATTAATAGAGAAAACAAATTTATATGTCAAAGACTTATATTTTATACAAGAATGATGACTTCAAAATATCCCAAGTATTTGAAAATACTATGATAAACTCCCACTAACCCAAAATACCAAAAAACTGTAATCCAAACAATATGAGTTACAGTAAAAATAGGTATATCTATAATAATATTTATCTATAATATATGTTATATATATATATATATATATATATATATATATATATAACCAACGCCTCACTAATATTAAATTGTGAAGTAGTTTAGTGGTAATTAAGTCCCCTGGTTCAAGTCTCCATATATAGTTGTTTGATTGACAAAATTGTAAATACTTGGATTCGAACCATATACTTTTAATACATCTGAAAATTAGAATTACCATTACAACAAAATTGAACATATAAAGTTAATTGAAAATATTTTATTTTTATGTTGCCCCCTGCTGATTATTTGGTTAGTGGTTCAGACAATGAGTTTTTTAATTTTCATAAATGTCATAGAATATCTACATATGTGTAAGAATTGTATGTTTATAAATACCTTAACACCAGAATGTTATACTCGATAGGAGTATTAACATTATACTTGTACTTGTATATTTAGGACCTCACAGAATATAGAATGTTGTTAATTAAAAGATAAACACAATATAATTGTATGCTAAAAAATTCTTGTGCATTTTCTAAAGACCTAAACACTAAATTATGACACTTACTAAGATGAAAATAATTTTATGTATATCTAAGTTTGATAGAATGAGACTTAATGTTATGGTCTTGTTGAGTATATATGTCATATATTATAATGCACTCAAAAATATATAACAATATAAAAATAATAATTTTTCAAATATTTATAATTATTGTACACGTGCACTTCCACTGATCCGATATATATACAAACGAGATTTGAATTCTCATTAGAGTCCACAAATTTTAAAATACTCTAACGATATAATGCACACTCCCACTGATCTGACATATATAACAAGTTTCAGATTTTAATTAAGAGCCCACTTGTTTAATCATTAAGATTCAAATTAAGACTTAAATGGGTGGGATTTTCATTAGAGTCCACAAATATATAAATACTCTAATGAATTAATATTAACACTGTGAGATACTAAATTTTCAATGCAACATTATAAAGGATGAGTGATATTACAACTTTGTCACTGTAACACTCCGATTTTTAACCTGTCAGACATCGCTCATACCCCTGGGGTATTTTCGGCAAACACCAGCACAAAAACACTGCTCAAAGAATGCTATCCCCCCATGGTTACGTCAAAAAAAGGAACATGGACTTACCAAACGAAAGTCAACTGACAATATAAGTTATAGATACAGTCATCCCAAAATGAAATAAGTATGACCACCAAAAAGATACTAAGTCCTTATACAACCAAACTAATCAAATCATTCACTAGCAACTACAATAACATGGGTGACCTCCACACACTCCGTAAGTTTCTTCTGACGCATTATCCATCCTTGAAGTAACCTCATCCTCATCAACATCCATAGAAGGATCAACCTCCTTAGAAGTCAGATCCACCCACTAGATAGTTGGCTTCGGCGGCGTTGGGATCTCAAAACAGTCTGCTATTTTAGTGAAAGTCGATAAGGGATCATTCACCAAAAATGGAAGCTGTGACTCGACCCGCCTAGACGGTCCTACAATGTCTCTTTATACTGACATCACCCCCTTATCATTTTCGTTAGTCCCCGGCCCAACCATTGTATCTTCAGCTCCTACAGTGGCCTCTGCATCAACTCTAAGTGAGGAAACCTCTACATCTTCTCATACTCCACTCATTCCGAGCACCAATCCTGAGGGTACCAGATAGTCGATCCTCTCACGAATGAGCTCTACGAGGTATACTACTCCAACTCTCCTACTTGTCCTCACTACCCTCTTCGTATAAGTAGCCCTGCTTGAGATGGGGTCGTATACCCAAGCAGTCAACGAATCTAAGTCAGAAAAGTTTAACGACATTTCTGTCGTGGAGATAACAGTCGGTGGAATGAACTCTGGTATCATCTGAGGGCAAAGCCCAATTTCCACAATTATGTAAAGGGTCACCAACCGACATTAACAAATAACACTTAGCACAATTCTTATATTTTCAAATGCTCAAAAGAACCTTTCACCTTAGCATACTCCTCGAAAGAGTTTTCATATGTAAAAAATGCATAAACAATATTAAAAAATGAAGTTTTTGACAAACTGTACTATCGTATTTGAATACAACATTTTCGTATTTGAATACAAGTGCTAAGTCGGAGTAAAATGTGCACATTCGTATTCAAATACAACATTTCATAGCCGAATACAAGTCAAGCCCGTGGTAAAACTCACTCGGTTGTATTCGAATACGAGGTTTCGTATTTGAATACCAAGTTAAAATTTTGAATAAAAACTGAATGCTACATACATGCATTCGACTACACACTGCATGTAGTCAAATACAACTGCTAAATTTTGTTGGTTTTTCAGTTTTAAAAAGGCTTTGAATCATTTAATACTTACGATACAAAGTCCATCAATAACACTTCAAAACATTCATAACATCAATTATAAACACATAATTCACACCAGATTAATCTCCACAAATTCACACGTCAATCACATGTAAAAACATTCATAAGAATAAGATGGATCATAATTGTTCTACCTATCATATACCTTACACATCAATTAAATCCCCGAAAGGATAAGATGGATCAACTATCACATGGAACCACTCTCTGGTCCATCACGATCACCAGTTAACTTTGTGGCCCATCACAGTCACCAGTTAACTTTGTGGCCCATCACGGTCACCATTTAACACCGTGGCTCATCGCATTCACCACTAACACTATATATGGCCCATCACGGTCACCACAAGCTATGAAATGCATGTGCATACTCTAACTCTTTTCACCATAATCATTAAGTAAATGCAACTATTAAAATATTATTCATTTTTAATACTCATTTAACACTAACGATTTTTCAGATTTTTCAAATTTATCACAGATCATACTCAAAACATTTTTTTCCTCGATAAAATTCATAACGCACATATTATCAATTTTGAATACATAATCACCTCAAATTCAATTTCCACAAATTCACACCTCAATCACACATAAATAACCTCAACTTGTTCTCCACAAATTCATACATAATCACATCAATTTTAATCATAAATTTATAATATGTAACAAACCGTATTTTCACTCAAAATGTATATATATTCGCGTCGAAATTATTTATCACGCAGTCACACATTAATCATCCATCAATCGAACATATAGAGTCCCTATATGTTTTGGGTACTTAATTCATAAAATAAAATAAAATTGAGCTAAACGCCTAAGCAATTTAACACAAAATATCCTAAAATCGCATAAATTAGAAATTAGAAAATTTAGGGTCTTACAGTTTTCACTTATACTTTTTCTCTCCAGTTTTTCGCCATCATAATTTGGATCACAATAACCACTTAATTTTTGCTTAGTAGATTTCTTGGAGAACATGCTAAGGTTGGAAGTATCTTTTAAGTATCTAAAGATCCTTTTAACAACACTTAAATAAGATTCCCTTGGATCAACCTGAAACCTTGCATACACACCCACACACACACTAAACATAATATCAGGTCTGGAGACAGTAAGGTAAAGCAGTTATCCGACTACACTACAAGAAAAGAGGGTTTTTGTGAGGGCCAAAAGCCCTCACAAAGGGAAAAAAACAGCCACAAAGGTGGCTTTTGTGAGGGCTTTCGGCAGCCACAAAGAAGCTGGTCACAAAATTTTGTGAGAGCTTTTGCAGCCACAAAGGACAGGCATTTGTGAGGGCTTTTGCAGCCACAAAAGTCTGCATTTGTGAGGGCATAGGCCGCCACAAAGGACAGGCTGAATTTGCTTGATCAGACCTTTGTGAGGGCTTTTGGCCGCCACAAAGGAATGCTGACTAGACCTTTGTGAGAGCTTTTGGCCGCCACAAATTCTTGCTGACTGGACCTTTGTGAGGGCTTTTGGCCGCCACAAATGCTTGCTAACTGGACATTTGTGAGGGCTTTTGGCCGCCACAAATGCCAACATAATTAATAAATTAATTTTTATTTCAAATTAATAGTTTATTATAATATTATATATAATAAATTAATATAATTATAATATTAAAATTTAAATTATAATTAAATTAAATTTAAAATATAATGTAATTATAAATTAAATTTAATATATATATATATATAATAAACTAATCTTAATATAATTAAAAATTTAAAATAAAATATTTAAATTAAAAATAAAGATTAATAATTAAATTAAAGATTTATTTAAATAATAAAATATTAATAATAAAATATTTAAATTAATAATTATAATTATAATTAAGCATTAATTTAAATTAATGTAAATTATAAATAATTTATAAGTTAAATTAATCTTAAATAAAAATTTAAATAAAATTAAAATTAAATATTAAATATTAAAATTAAATATTAAATATTAAATATTAAAATTAAAATAAATATTATATATAAAAATATAATATTAATAATAATTAAAGCTAGCTATAGCAATCATGATAAAATCAAATAAAACATGCATTCCAAAATTAACAATTAATGTCTTACAAACCCAAAATTAACAAATAATGTCTTACGAAGTGAAAATTAATTAAACACACAATAATGTCGTACAACCCAAAAATCACATCAATCATCATAATAATTCGTCTGATCTGCTCCACTCCCACCATCATTATTTCCTGCATTCATACCCGACGAAAGAAGCCCCTCAAAAGTATTATGCATCTGTGTTGGAGGAGACATCATGCTTTGAAATTGAATTTCATCTTCAATGGCACCACCGGTAGTCGAAGGAGGAGCCCTAGCTGGCTGAGGTTGATTTAAATCTGGTCTGATCAACCCAGCTGTTGGCATAGTCGGTCGGTATGCAGAAAGACAGGAGGAAATGAAAATTGTTGTTGTTGAAATTGTTGTTGCTGCTGAAATTGCTGCTGCTGCTCTTGAAACCTCTGTTTCCATTCCTCATTCAATTTATCAATTGCGGCTTGTATCAGCTGCTGTGTCCTTTCTTCTTGCTCACTTGCCCATTGCTCCTTTAACTGGTCAATATTATCTATCGGCGCTGGACGATGAGATCGATCCGTACTAGCATAAGAAGAAGACGTCTCAGTCTGAATATAGCCGGTTGGACCTTTCACAAAGGTTGATGATAAAGTACCGGCTCCCAGCACACGCCCTTTGTACTTGCCACCACTGATGTTCATAAAACTTGCAGTCTCATATTGTTTCCGTTGCACTGGAGTAGCTCGCATAGCAGGAGGAAGAGTAGCTTGATGATCATCCCATTCTTTCATGACTTGTTAAAGTTTCCTATATTAAAAATCCAATAATTAAAAATGAAAATAGTTAATAATTAATATATAATAATTTAAAGGTGTAAATATATAATAATTACCTGAATCGTTTTTGATAACGAATCAGTATACTCATTTGTTTGAGGATTAACATGAAGATAGCGATGTATCTCAGCCTGAGTAACCTCCCTTCCAAGTTGCTTTTCCTAAAATATATATTAAAATAATGTCAAGTTTATGGTGAAATGTGATGATTAATTGAATAAATATTAATAGATATATATTATAAATAATAATTAATTACTATATAATATTTAATTTCTCCAGCAGACATGGAACCTCCCTTATGAGTACTAGTACCCCTCTCAGATGCTCTATTAATATTTGCTTTTTCTCTCTTCTGTTTGTAAGCATATGTGTTCCACTTACTCCACAAAGCAGTCCAAACATTTTCACCAATCCAATTAGGTCGTTTTTGCTCGCCCTTATTACGTGCGTAAGACAACATAGATGAGAGATGCTTTGAAAAGCGATGGTCAAATGAAGCCATAACTGCGACATCATGCTCTCTTTTCCAAGTACATTTAGTCTGTTGTTTGTTTAAAAAATATTAAAAATATAATTCAATTAAGCAATCAAATGTATATATAATTAATTAGTACTTAAATAAATTAATGTAATCACTTACTTTGAAACAATGTAGAAACTGATCAACTTCCCTAAATTGAGGTGTCTTATCCTCTTTAATCTCACCCCAAGACAACCATGGCTTTTTGTATTTCTCTTGTATGACTTCAGCAATTGCCTTTGCAGATGGTTTAAAAGGAAGATATCTTCAAAATTTACATGCAAATTAAATATAAAAATTAATTAATAAAATAATGTAACATGATATGCAATAATAAAATATTTAAGAATCATAGTTTACATACCCATCTCCTTCTGGAATTATGACAATGCGGTTGTAGCAATCAACACATCCGGGTTCCATGATTTCGTCTAACGTATAAGGTTCTACTGGGACCTTCGGATATAAAGAAATAGCTCCACCACTAGTACCAATGGTCGGCATCGGCATGAGAGATGGGTCATTAATAACACGTGGTCTAGCAACTTTTTTCTTACCACGTGATGTTTTGGATATTCCTTGTATTGACGCCATTCCTGGTCCTCCTGATCCATCTGAACCTCCTGAACCTCCTGATCCTCCTACTCCCACTGAAGCCATGTCTCTCTCTCTCTATATATATATATCATCCATATCGATACATATATATATATATAATATAATATATGTGTGTATGTACAATTAACATAAGATTAATTATATGTAAATAATAAAGAAATAAAGAAATATACATAAATAAATAAATTTTATACATAAAGAAATAAAGAAATAAATAAATAAAGAACTATACATATATAAATAATGATATATCCATAAATAAAGAAATATATAATATTATACATATCGATATCCATACAAATATATATATATATATATATATATATATATATATAATGCCTAATTAATTAATTGTCTTCATCTTGGTCATCTTCATCATCAGTATATTCATTTGATGAATGAGTTAAGTCAATATTGGCTTCATCGTTCTCTAATTCATCTATTTCTTATTCATCAACTTCTTCTCCAATGTGTGACTCATGACAAAGTTGACTAATAGTCTCCTCTCCAATCACATGATCCAAATTTGACATTTCATCCATTTGAAATGCAACTTCTTCATTTTGACCTGCTACAACTTCTTCTATTCCACTCGTTGGTCTTGTTTTGATTGCAGCACACCAACCTTGCTTGCTTCTGACAGTTGATGGATAAGGAACATAATACACTTGTCTTACATTATGAGCCACGACAAATGGATCAAACCGTGGATATCTTTTGCTCATTCGAATGTCTACAGTATTGGATATCAAATTGATTTTAGTTCCTCTGCTAGATGGATCAAACCACTTACAGTAAAACAACACCACTTTTTTTGCATAATCTAGGAACGTGTAGTCAATTTCATAAATATACTCAATTATGCCATAGAAATCTTCTACTACACCACTATCAGAGACACTTTTCATACAAACTCCACTGTTAAATGTTTCTTTTCCTTCATTCCAAGATTCAGTGTGAAATTTGTATCCATTGATGTAATAGGTGTGCCATTCTTTGAAACTTCTACTCGGGCCCATAGATAAGTGCCTTAAGTGGATGTTGATAGGAGTTTGTTCTTCCAGATGCACTTGTTGTTGAAACCATGATGGGAAATTTGAATGTATATCATCAGATGATTGTCCCGTATTTAAAAATGCCCTGATCGATTACAATATATATATATGGTGAATATCAATTTAATCATATAATAAAATATAATTATTTAATAAGATCGGAGAGGAATTTGAAACGTACTCAATGTATGGTTTAACTTCAGTGCAGTTAATCAAAACGTGAACACGTGCCACATTAAATACTTTGTCGCTTGGCCAAAAAATTGGAAAATCTCTACCAGCATGATGAAGAGACAAGCAAAAAACTGATAAAGGATGTGGATGACGTATACCACTATCAGTAGCGTTTCTTCCGTTAACTGGTGCAATGTTTCATTGTTGAAATAATGAGAACTAAAGTGTGTTGTTTCACGGTGTAGGTAAGATGAACAAATTGAGCTCTCAACTCTAGCTTTGTTTTTCACCGACCATTTTGAATAACCCATGAACCTATAATATACCAAAGAGATGTACAATAAGCTCCATGTACATATATATATATATATATATATATATATATATATAAGTTGAAGTATATTGACATAAATTAAAGAGATGTATGTATATATATATATCACCTTTCAAATGGATACATCCATCTATACTGAACTGGTCCACCAAGCCTAGCTTCACTTGCAAGATGCACTGAGAGATGCTCCATCGAATCAAAAAACCCAGGTGGAAATACTTTCTCCAACTTACATAGAATGATCGGAATGTCATTTTCCATCTTGATCAGATCTTTATCAATAAGTGTTGAAGAACACAAATTCTTGAAATATTGACTCACATCAATAAGTGGGTTCAATACATGTGTCGGTAAAGCACTAAAGGCAATAGGTAGTAAACACTCTAAAAATATATGACAATCATGACTTTTCATCCCATGCATCCTCCCATTTTCCACATAAGCACATCTTGCCAAATTCGAACAATAACCGTCAGGCGTCTTCAGCTCTTTGATCCAACGATAAACATATTTGGCTTAATCATTAGATAAAGTGTAATTCGCACGAGGTTTTAGGGTCTAGCTGTCTTGTTCCACCAACAACGAATCTGGTCGTCTGCAATATATACCTATGTCTTTTCTAGCTTTGTCATTATCTTTTGTTTTCCCTTTCACATTCATCACAGTATTAAAGATGTTGTCAAAGAAATTTTTCTCAATATGCATAACATCGAGATTATGTCTCAAAAGATTATCTTTCCAATACGGTTGATCCCAAAAAATACATATTTTTGTCCAATTGTGCCATTGTCCGTAACCTTGTGGTTCACAAGCCACACCATTAACAACATGTACCTTTGGCATATCTTTTACTTTATTCCAAACTTGTTCTGATGTCAATTTCATCGGGAGTCCTAGACTTTATGCGTATCCCTTCATAAATGCAGTTTTGTTCCTTCTAAATGCATGATCAGCAGGTAAAAACATACGATGCCTTCCCACCAAATTTTAAAGTAAATGATTTCGTATCTTCCATACAAATAGGACAAGCTAGTTTACCATGGGTGCCCCATCCTGACAACATCCCATAAGCGGGGAAATCATTAATGGTCCACATCAATGCAGCCCTCATCATAAAATTTTCTCTCCGAGCAATATCATATGTCAAGACACCATTCCACAACCTCTTCAAATCGTCAATCAAAGGTTGTAAATAAATATCAATACCAGTTGTAGGATTAGAAGGACCTGGTATCACAGCAGCTAAGAACATATATGGTTTAGACATACACATATTAGGAGGAAGATTGTAAGGAGTAACAATAACCGGCCAACAAGAATAAGGAGTAGACGATGCTTGTATGTAATGCGTAAATCCATATGATGATAATCCAAGTCTTACATTGCGTGGATCTGACGCTAAATCAGGATGTATTTGATCAAAGTGTTTCCATGTCTGACCATCAAAAGGATGTCGCAACTCGCCTGAATTTCTTCTATTCTCATAATGCCACATCATCTTTCCTGCAGTTTGTATTGATGCAAACAATCTTTGCAATCTTGATACAATAGGGAGGTAAAACATTGCTTTCCTTGGAATTGATTTTCCCCTACTTACCCTTGAGTTATTCCTTTGGTGATACCTTGGTTCTTGACAAAACTTGCATTCAACTAAGTTTGCATCATTCATACCAAATTCATTGTCATAATACAACATGCAACCTTTAACACAACAATCAATCCTCTTGACACCTAATCCTAACTTTGACACTAACCGTTTCGCATCGTAATAACTTTGCGGCAAACCATCTCTCACAGGTGTTGCGTCTAGCATCATTTTAGTCATCAAATCCAAAGCTAAATCAGGAACATGAAATTGAGACTTTAGACCTAACAGTCTAATACACATTGATAACTTTGAGTTTGAAGAACCTTCAAACAATGGTTTATTTGTCTCTTTCAAAAGACCATAAAATCTTTGAGCTTCTTCATTGGGAAGTCCATCGGTATCATCATATTGATCTTCATTGAATGACAAATTAACCCCAACAGCATCCGAGATCATATCATTCATCGCCTCAAAGTGTTGATAGTTATAATAATCTATACCTAACATGTTAGTACTACTTGAAGGACCTACGTTATAATTCTCCAAATATGTACTAGTATTAGGCGCGACCGGAGACTCTTCTCCATGATTAGTCCAAATCCAGTAGTTAGGCATAAATTCGTCTGCATACAAATGCACTCTTATTTCATCTTCACTGTTAAACCATCTACATCGACATAAACAACATGGACATCTCATTCCCCCTTCATCTTGGACAATTTTTTGCACTCTCGCGAAATTGAGAAAGTCTTCGACCTTGTTAGCAAAACGTTGTTTAAGACCCTTTCTTCTAGGAAAATTCCTATCGTACATCCAACTACGGTCTAAATCCATAGTTGCTCTATATATATATCGATGTTTTATATATTAATTGTTTTATTTTTCAAAAGCATTAATATAAATTTTGACTTATTTATATGTCAATTAGGGGAGCATGCATTTGCACACAATATAATATATTATTATCAATACAATAATAAAATATATACCGAAATAAAATTTTAAATTATATACCGAAATAAAATTTTAAATAAACATTATACAATATCAATACTTATAATAAATTATAAATAATATAATAACATAACAATAATATAATAAAATATCAATACTTATAATAAATTATAAATAATATAATAAAATATTAATACTTATAACAAAAAATAATAATTAATATGATAAATTTTAATAATGTTTTTTTAAAATCAATAACTTTGATATATATGTCAATTAGGGGATTATATATTAATTAATTTGAAAACAATATAATAAATTATTAATCAACACTATATCATTATACTAATAGTCAAGACTTATTTATAACAAAAAATAATAATATCATCAATTTTAATTATGTTTTTTTAAATAATAATTATATTAAAACCAATATATTTTAACCGTGGTTTGAAACTTTAAAACTAATCTAAATATATTAAAACCGATATATTAAAACCAATATATTAAAACCAACATCATTCCTATTTTTTTAAAAATAAATTTATAAAACTAATATATATATATTACTAATCTATATTTTAAAATATATCAAATACTAACTTGATGTCGAGTAGCGTCTGACTTCAAGCTTTCACTCACGTACGATGCTTGCAAGTCTTCGAAATAATTAGCAAGCACTACAAAAATAAAAATCAATAACATTAATTAGTTATATCAAATTAAAAAATAAAATTAAAAATTTACATATATAATATAATTTATATACTTACCAAATTTTAAATGAAGAGTAATATTGTATAGAGAGAAGGAGGAGAGTATAGTGATAATGAAGTTTTAGAGAGAAGTTGGATGTGAAAAAATGAAGTAGGAGGGTGAGAAATATATATAGGATTGGCTTGAGCGTTTGTGGCAGCCAAAGCAGCCACAAAATGCAACGACTACATGACTTTTGTGGCGGCCTGGCCCGTCAGAAAGGGCAACAGCTATATACACTTGTGACGGCTTAAGCGGCCAGAAAATCCACGTGGATTTGGGCGTCTTTTGTGGTGGCCTTTGCAGCCACAAACGCCACGTGCACAATCCATTGTGGCGGCATAGGCCGCCATAAACGCACTGGTCTTCTAGTGATCAACATAAATTTGAATGATAAGAATGTTATCTTCTATTGATTTTCTAAACAGGGTGTTGTCTTCTTCTCATCTTTCAAAATTGTTTTTAAGCAATAAGTTACTTAGTCTATCATATTATGTCATATGTGCTTGTCCGAGACCATACTTTGATTTTCTAAGTTTAAATATATGGTTTGGAAATTCAGAACTTTCAGAACCTGGAGGTTGCTTAACATAGAATTCTTAACTTATATACCCATTTAGAAATGCACTTTTAACATCCACTTAAAATAATATAATATTATTATAAGCAACAAAAGAGTATAGAATACAAATAACTTATAACCTAGTCATTAGAGAAAATGTCTCAGTGCAATCGATGTCTTCTTGTTGACTATAGCCATGTTCCACAAGTCTTGTCTTGTTTACGAACGCTTCTCCTTTTTATTTAGTTTGTTTATGAAAATCCATTTGATTCCAACAATGTATTTATTTGGTCTAGTTACTACATCTCAAATATCATTCATTTAACTCTTCTTGCATTGCAAGTATCCATCCATCAATTGTCAGTGCTTCATCAACATATGTATGTTCAATTAATGATAATAGACCAAAAAAGTTATCTTTTAGTGATGATCTAGTTTCCAAATGATCATTTGCATTTTCAATAATTATAGTTTCAATATGGGATGATTTGTAGATCCATTCAGATCTCCCTTTTGACTTATCTTGATTGTTTCTGACTTGGTCAGATTCATCCTCTAATGATTTTCTTGTATCCTCTAATTGTTCAGGTTCTTTTGGTTTGTCTGAATTTGCTTCCTCTGGTTCTAGTAAACTTGCATTATCATAAACTTGTTTTGACTTTTTAAGTCAAGATATTTGTCATCAAATTTCACATGTGGTGACTTTTTCACAGTTTGAGTTTCCCTAGTAAATACTCTATCAACTTTAGATCATTCAGAGTATCCAATGAAGGTGCACTTTTGTGATTTGGAATCAAGCGTCTCAAGATTGTCTTTAATGTTTGACCTATAACTAGTACAACCAAATTGTTTAAAGTATTAGATGTTAGGCTTTTCACCCCTCCATAATTTATATGATGTTTTATTCAATATTAACTTAATTAAGATTATATTTTGAAAATAGTATGCAGTGTTAACTATCTTTACCCAAAAATGTTTTGCAATATCCATCTCATTGAGCATGGTTCTGGCCATTTCTTGAAATGATCTTAAGACCCTTTTCATTCATTACTTATTGGCAAAATGCAATAAACACTTTGTGGCATTCATATTTATTTAAGAATTTTATCAAGTCCACTTAGTGTACTCATCTACAATCATAACTTCGTAGTTCTTTCCATTTAGTGAGGTTGCTTTCACTTACCTAAAGAGATCTATATGTAAGTGAATTCTTTCCATTTAGGGGTAAATGAATTCTTTATTTGTTTCTCCTTTTAACAAGCTTCATACATAATTTCAGTTTCGTGGCTAAACTTAGGTAGCCCTCTAGCTAGATCAAGTTTATTCAACTTTGAGATTAATCTAAGGTTTGCATGACCTAACTTTTCGTGCCAAATTAATTTATATTCATTTACTAACATTAGACACTTAACATCTTGTTTCTCTAGACTAAACAAATTTATATTATATATGTTATTTTGCCCATGACTTGTAAATAGTTCATAACCATCATTTTCACTAATTATCTTGCATGTTTTTGATTAAATATAATAGGCTTAATTGCAATTTTGGTCCCTCTATTTTAGCTGAATCGTGAAAGTAGTCCCCCCATTTTGTTTCTCCCCAGTTTTGGTCCCTCAAGCAGAATTTTGGTCCAAAACTTCATGAAATTTCATTTTTTTTTTGCATTTATTTAAGTCATATCATGCCTCAAGATCTCATTTGAAACAATTGTACCTGAAATATATGATCATAAATGATGTAATAAGGCTTTAAAAAATGAAATTTCATCAAAATTTGGACCAAAATTCTGTTTGAAGGACCAAAACTGGGGAGAAACAAAATAGGGGGACTACTTTCATGATTCAGCTAAAATAGGGGGTCCAAAACTGCAATTAAGCCAATATAATATCATAATTATTATCACCTAATTGACTTATACTTAATCAATTATGTTTAAGATCTTTAACAAACAAAACATATTTTCTCCAAAAGTTAATGTACCTCATTTGATCAATGTTAGGCCTTGGAACATAGACTTCTTGTTGGAAAACTATGACTTCTTTTTGATTAATAACAAGAGAATTAAGATCAACTCCAACTAGTTAGACATAATTCCCATATCTATCATGCAACAATCATACAATTTACACACACAGCGGAAACTTAAAATCACATACAAGATTATTCAAAGAGCATACAAGAATAAGCAATTAAACAATGCTGAATATTAAAGAGAAGGGATAGGAAAGATTGCACCAAGATTTATCCTGGTTCAGCCGTTGATCCAACGGCCTACATCCAGTCCTGAAATCATAATCATGATTCCAGCCTTTTTCACTATAGAATGAATTCGAGTACTTTTACAGATTTTCCAGTCTTCTACACGACCTATCAATCTAACTCCCTTCACTTCTATCTTGTCACCCCTTTGATCCTTGTAGTTTATCCTCAAACTCACACAAGATCAAAATAGACTTCCTCTTGATGATACCACACCAACAAGGATAGCCACCAGTTTCTAAACTGGATTTGTTACAACATCAATTACAAAGAATTGTCTTTTTCACGAACAAAGAAAAGTAGTATCAAGAAATGTGTTCAATCACTCTAGCATCACACAAAAGATTTGATTTGCCAATGAATATTTTTGTGTGTTACGAAACTTTTCTTTCAAAGTATTTTCAGAGATATGCAAGATTGAGAGCAAGAGATTCTGAAAAGATGTGAAAAGTTTTTATGCAAGAGTTATACAAGTTGTTCTAAAAGTTCTTTTAAAAAATGATTTGAAGCATCATATATATATTCAAGGAAAACACCAGGACAATCGATTGCCCAATCGAGTTTGTAAGGATACAATCGATTGCTGCATCGAGTGTCGTATTTTCTGTGTTTCTAGAAACTTGAATTATATAAGCTTCACTTGATTGGTCAATCGATTGATTCAGTTTCTGAATCAGACCTGATGCTATGAAAACCTTTCAATCGAGTGAGCAATCGAGTTGGCCAAAACTGGGTGCTCACTGTGACTTGAAAAATAGCATCACTCGATTGGTCAATCGAGTGTCGTGATCAAAGTGATTCAGACCTGATGCTATAATTTCCTTTCAATCGAGTGAGCAATCAAGTTGTTCAAAACTGGGTGCTCACTGTGACTTGAAATATAGCATCAATCGATGTGTCAATCGAGTATCGTGGTCAAAGTGACTCAGATACTGCAAACAATCAAGTTGCCAATCGAGTGGACAATCGAGTGGTCAATCGAGTGGGCACAAACTGAGTGCTCTCTGTAACTTAAACTTCAGCGTCAATCGAATTGTCAATCTATAATGCAATTGACTTGACAATCGAGTGATCTTGTTACAGACCTCAGTTGTTTATGACAGTTTATGTGCCATTCGATTGATGACCCATTCAATCGATTGTTCAATCGAGTTTTTCAGAGTTAAGTTTCATAATACATGAATGAATGATAAAGGTTCATTGGCAATGACTTATGTAAGACTCTAGTGATTGTTTACTTAACTTGATACCTAGACACCTAATACCACTATACAAAATTGCATCTTCCTCAAGTGTATCCTCCAGCTTTGGTTGTTTCCTTGAGTTGCAAACTATTGTTCCATGTGTGTGGTGTCTTCATGTTTGCCTGAAATGTTTCTTGATTCAAAACATTAGATAAAGCAAATATTTCATGTGCACTTGTATGTTTGGGACTTAAATCAAAAACTAGATCAGGGAAGCTTATGGCTTACACTTCTCTCCCGTTATATGTCACGAACATCCATTGTCCAAATACCACGATTGGTATTTTAACTTGGCTATTGAAAACATCTGCAACATAGATTATTTTGTTCTTAAGTACCCAAATTTGATTGGGTCATGGTTTGTTAGTCTTAAAAGGTTTCTTATTTTCCCTTGTATTTAACATGGAACAAGATAATTTAAAGTGACATTTCTTATAGCAAACAATACACAAAATATCATAGAGAATAAGTTTAGGTTCAATTATTGTTTCTTCAAATCTTATATCTCCATTACCATTTCTACTAACTTCATAAATCATAGAGACATACTTGCTTCTTTCCACACGATTAGCTAGAAAGTCTTGGAATGCTTCTTCATATTTATTAGAAATAAATGTGACATTTTTAAAGGTTTTCAAAATCAGTGTCTGTGTTGGATTCAGAGGCAGAGTTAGTATGACCCATTAGAGCCAAATCTACTTGCTCTTCATCATTAGAGGATCCATCATAATTATTTCATGTAGCCAACAAAACATTCTTCTTGGATGTGGAATCTTTTCTCTAATGTTTCCCTTCTTCCAACTTAAGATTATTGAGGTCCTTAGCTTCTTGGCATCTTTCCTTGGCAACCACCTAAGAATTTTCTACACATGATCTGCAGTAGTATAATTCTTCTCAAGTACCTTTAATCTTGAGAACTGAGTTTGGAATCTAGAAAACAGTGTTTCAATGTCTTCATCTTCTTCCATCCTGACCAACTCATACTTTATGACAAGGAAGTTGGCCTTTGTTTCTTGAACTTGTTTGCTTCCTTCATAAGTGATAATCAAATTATCATAAATGCTATTCGATGTCTCCTTGTTGTGCGCTTGTGAAACTCATTGAATGTGATTGTGTTTATCATGAATGTTCTTGACTTATGATGCATCTTGTACATCTTCTTCTAATAAACATTCATCTTCTTTCTTCAAATTTCAGTTCCATCTTCTTTTGTTGGATTAGTATAACCATCTTCCACCAGGTCCCAAAGTTCAGGATCTTGTGATATAAAGAAACCCATCAATATGTCCTTCTTCACTAACAACAATTAGGTGGTGTATTGATGTTTCCTTCAACAACTTCTTCACTTAATCAAGACATGTTGAATCCTTAGATCTAAATAATCTAAAGTGCTCACCCTTGAGACCGAACTCTATTGCCAATTGAAGGTACAAACATGAGAAGGAGGTTGAATTGTGTGTATCCAAGTTGGATTCTTTTTGATTATTTGATTAAAACTAATTCGAGTTTGATGACTTGGAGAAGTAGTAACAAAACTAAGGAATGCAGGAGTAAAGTGACACAAACAATTTATATTGGTTCACCACCAACTTAGTAGCTACGTCTAGTCCTCTTACTTAGAAGAATTTAATCTATTAATTGAAGAAGAATTTAATGCATTAATTCAACTATTTGAATTACATAGCACCTGATCTACAAGTCAATCTTCTCAAAACAGTCTGACAATCCGAGACAACTACTCCTCATATCACTCCTCGAGCCCTCTAGGAGAAGCCCCCTGATTGGCGCTTGAAGTACAACATATATTGCATTATTTTCTCTAACAGTCTAACCATTCAAATTTTGTTATTGGCATCTGTTTCCTTTCTCTACATGCTAGTTACATGCTAGCTTTTATTCGTACACAAGCAAATAGAGTCGGCCATTGCTTACGAAGGGATTCCATATTGGAGTCTAGCTCACATTATTATTTTCATACTCCATCTTGTATTGAATATCTTATTATAAATGAAATGTATTGAATATCCTATTATAAATGAAATGCAAGAATTACATTGTCCTAACAATAATATACATATATTCAATGATGTGTTACCATATCATTTAATGAATTAAAAGTACATGACTTTTGTATAAAAAAAAAGACATAATTTATTGTAAAAAAAGAATACATGACTTATCATACTTTCTTTAATATTTGTAGTCAAAAAGAAATACTCACATTAATATTATTAATTCATTACACATGATATCTGTGTAAAACTATAGTTTGCCCCGGAGCTCTTTTCTTTAGGATTTGATATTTGAGTGTGAATAGATCTAATCATTTTATATTCTATTCTATATTTGCCAATCCTTCACTGTCAATTACATTTTATTTAGTACCAAACATCATTGAAGTTCCGCATGAAAATAAGTTGTTCAGAAACAACAATTTTAAAAACAAAACCACGTTCTGTCAAAAAAAACAAAACAAAACCTTTCAGCAAATACAACAAAAAAATATAAAAAACAAAACCACGCCTCCAATGCGTATTTATATTATAAATCAGCTCGCAAATAAGCTTACGTTTCCTCCTGCCTCTGTTGAGATTTTGAATATTCAAGAAACAAAAGAAATGTTGCTAATGCGGACCACACTTTGGTTAGGCCCCAAAAGAATACACCAAAAATTAGAAAACTTATTAATAAATTGAAATACTTTTTTTTAAGAAAAAAAAAAACAACTGAAAATAGCCAACACCAACGATCCTTGTAACTATTGGGTCTTGGGTAATGAGAAGAGCCATATATGATTGTTGCACATTAATAGATCACACCGCCTAAACACCTCTGATAAAAAAGATTCTCTATACAAAATTAGTCTCTTTAAGTTTGTGGGTCACAAGGAGGAGTTCCAGAGATGTTGAGCCAAGAACATCCACACAAACGAAACGAACTGAATTATATGTTATATGTTGTTCAACCATCACTCTTTTTAACTCTTTTAAATAAAATGACTTATAAGTCACATTTGCTACATATCAAACACCAATTCATAACTATTTCATTCACCATTTATTTGAGATATTGCTTGGGTGTTTCATAGATTATAAAAACTAAAATTCAAATCAAACCAAGGAGAAATCAAAAGTACCAAGAATACCCTGAAAGTTGCACAATAAAGCTTTGTCTTTAAGTAAGATGTGAGAATGTACAACATATCATGATATTGCTCATATCACAACATAGTAATAATCAATAGAATCACAGCATCAATAATAAGTTAATCACAACCAAATTCTAATCTAATCTTTTTGTACACAATCCGCCAATCTAAGACTCAATTCACCAAAACAACAAAACGACGAACCAACTTTCAAAACGACGAACCACTATCTTCATTCATCAAAGACCCAAACGACGAACCACTATCAAAAACGACATTGTTATGATCATCCCCAAGCAAAACCTTCATCAACTCCGTAGCTTTACCCTTACCCTTAGCGCTACCTTTCTCTCTCACATCAGAGATTCCGTCCAATGCACCGAAAGCTACAGCGTCTCTAACATCTCCGGCCACCGCATCTCCGCCGCATCGTACAAGATTGAGAAGCGCAGACACAGCATTTTCTCTAGTCCTCATACTGGAACCGGTAGTAAGATCGAGTAGATCGGCGAGTACTCCGACGCCGGAGACCTTACGGAAGGCCTCGGCGCTTTCTTCGCAGCCGGCGACCTGCGCGATGACGGCGGTTGCGTCTTCAACAATCCCTACCCTACCGTCGTTGACGATGAGAGAGAAAAGTGCAGGAACGACGCCGAATTGAACCATAGTAGCGCGGTTTAACGGATGAAGCGCGATTGCGAAAAGCGCTTTCAAAGAATCTTTAACGGTGCGCGGCGGTGAGGAACGGTGACAACGGAGGATATCAACTAGAGCGTAAACGATTTCGCGTTTCGATCCAACGACGGTTCGGTAATCATCGACGGAAGAAAGAAGACTGTGAATCGTAGCGGCGGACGATTGTACTGCGGCGGCGGCGGAGGTTGAAGAATGATGAGAGATCACGTGTGCTAGCGCGTCGAGAACACCGCGCGTGGACATAATAGGTTCTTTTTCAGTTATTGAAAGGTTTAGAAGCGTTGATGCAGCGTTTTCTTGCGCAGGGTGTGAAGAGGAATAGAGAGTTTCAGCGAGGTAAGGAATCGAACCTGCTTCGGCTATTACGGGTCGGGTTTCCGGGTCTTGTTTTGACATAATCCGAAGCTCGCAGAGAGCTTCGATGCGAGTTCGTTCGGAAACGGAGCTGAGTTTTGTTACTAAGTTCCGCACGGCGCGGCGCTTAGCATCCATTTTGTGCCGTTCGGTGGGAGTTGTTGGTTTGGGAATTGGTTCGGTGGTTGGTTTGGAGGGGGGAAATTGTGTAGCAGTCTGTTTTGGAAGCATATAAAGTGGATTAGTTGGGTTACTGTTTCGGAAGATTGAAGAGGTAAACACGTTTAATTATTATGTGACCAAAAAAGTCTTTAATGGAGGTTTCATACATATATCTAATTGTTTAGTGTGCAGACAAGTGGATAAGAATTAAGAAGATACTTTTCATACAAGATGCCGTTCATACAGATTTTAATTGTACCAACTTTCTTTTGTTACGAGTAAAAAAAATATTATTTTGTTCAAATTTTGAAATAAATTGGTTGTGTTTTATATATTTACACCGAATCAAACCAATCAAATTCACCTTTTACTAGTTTGGATGATTTTATATCATTTGAATCAATCACATAATAAAATTTAAATTAAATTATTATATTTTTAATAGTTTCACTATCGACCACTTTTATAAATGGTTAATCATAGATTAATCTTTAAAAGTTACTACAAACGTTTGTGCTCACGACATCATCCTCGTGGTCGAGGCAACCAAGGATTGGACTACTTTAACTCATTCTATTTTATAGAATTTTTGTGCTTGTTTAGGTCAAAAATTGAATCTCCACAAGTTACAAGTGTATTTCTCCAACAATGTCCCAAATGCTTGTAAATTCTTTGAGTGATGATTTGGGGTTCAAATTACTAAGGATCTAAGTGTGTACTTAGATGCTCCAATGTTACACAAGAGAATTTCTACAAATAATGACGAGTTTGTCCTTGATGAAATGAGGAACAAATTAGCACGATGACGATCAAATTCTTTAACATTTGTGGGCAGGATAACCTTAGCTCAATCATCTCTAACTAGTATTTTTGGGTATGTTACGTGTCATTAAGCATACAAATTTTGTAGACTTCATCTAGGGATCAAAAGTGGATCATAGGAAAACTCGTCTTAAATCTTGGGAGCAAGTTTGTCGACTTAAGGAAGAAGGTGGTATTGGCTTCAAGAATCTTCAATGGCTTAACATAGTTTATACGATAAAATTAACTTGACATCTGATTATCACTCCTAACGAGCTTTGGGTTATAATATTGTGTGCTAATTATTCTTGTGACAATCTTATGATTCCTAATGTGCAACATCGTTGTAACTCAACAACTGTATGGAGGTTATCACCTATTTTTGGCAAGATATTTTTAACAATATAACTTGGTGCATCCAAGATGGTCATCATGTACGACTCTAGAAAGATGTTTGGTTGAGAGGGTTTGGGGGACTTCTTGATAATATTCCTAATAGTACCTTTATCAATCAATTGGAGTTGTCGGTTTCCCTTTATGCTTCTAATGGAAGTTGGAAGTGGGAGACCATTCAATAACTCGTGCCTACGACAATTTGGGAACATATTGCAGTTATTAAACCCCTAACTAATGGTAGATTCAATGTACCATGTTAGAATCCAACTTCTGATGATAGTTTCTCTCTTAAATCAACATACATGCTAATTCATGGTAAGACCCACTTTGTCTAGAATCCCCTAAAGCTATTTCAAAGTGTTTGGTCTTGGGATGGCCCAAACCAATTTAGAGTTTTCTTGTGGAGGTTATCTCATGGCAAAACCCTCACTAATGATGAAAGATGTCACTAAGGCATGACTAATAACAATTTTTTTTTGAAATGTAGGCAATATCCCGAAACAGTTATGTATATATTAAGAGACTGCGATGAACTTAAAACTTTCTGGAATGATATCATTTCATTTGATCATTGGAGTAAATCCATAGTATCGGCTTAAACTCTTGGTTAGAGTGGAACTTAACTGATCCCGACATTGGAACAATTAGCGATTCTTGGCAACAATTTTTTTGGAATAGTCGTGTATGATCTTTGGAGGGATAGAAATTATCTGGTCTTCTATCAGTCTACTAAAATTGGCAAGCCATGTGGCTAACCAAGCGAATTTTATTTCCTCTTCCTACGTGCAAAGGATAAATTCGACTTTTATTACTCTTCTTAACGAATAATAGAGATCTCTTGGATCCCATCACTAATAGGGTATCACAAAGTCAATATATATGGGTCTTACGTAAAGATATAAGGAATTTCCATATATGGATGCTTTATTAGAGATATTAATGGTATTTTCATTAGAGGATTTTATAGCAAACTTGACATGTGTTCGGTCATTTAGGTGGAACTTTAGGCTATTTGTATTGGTGTGAATCTTGTTAGATAGGTTGACATTAAGAAAGTCTTTTTTAAAACGGATTTTTTGGTGGTTGTTAACATGGTGAATGTTGGATACTTTTCACGTACTTCTTTTATGGTCTCTACGAATTCAAATTTATAGTTATAACCTATTTTTTTTTATAAAAAAAAATATATAATAAGAGAACAATATTTTAAATAATTGTTAATTATAAGTAATTATGGTAAATATTTTGTATTCTTTCAAAATTTATCCCAATGACATAAATTGTAAAAGATGTCTTATTTAAAAAATCCAATCAATTTAATATACAACTTAAGATATTCAAATCACACCATAGAATAACAAAATAATCCCTTAAGTAATAATTTTTAAATTATTTAATTGTTATTTTTTATTTTTATTGTTTTCTTAAACCAAATAAAATGCACAACATATTGTATTTTTTTTTAATCTTTTTTATCATTTTTATTTTTATTATTTTACGTATATTTTCATAACTACATAACATAATTAGATGTCAACAATGATATACATACGCATTATGGTGGTACACATTCAAAATCTAAACTATCACAAATACTACAATGAATTACATATGTTAACTTAGTTCACATGATATCACAAATTGAGTTTATGTAGATTACATGGACTCAATTAATGTACAAATATGTGATATAATTTCACATAAGTATACATAAATTCACTTCACCTAAAAGTATGTAAACTCTGTTCACGTAAGTTTCAAAACGGTTGAAAAAAAAAATAAACATTTACAAATTCAATTCATGTAAATGTTTCTGAACCGAGTTCATGTTTATCTTTACGAAATAGAAAGAAGAAGAAAAAAGCATATGTAGATTGAAAGAGATGAAGTGAATAAAGAAAGGTTGAAGAAGATGATAGAGATGAGTGGTTTTGAAAAGGTAATTTTAACACAAATGTATTTTAGTATTTTTAGAATATAACTGAAAAATTAATGGGCGTAACTAGAAAAATTCTAATTTTATTGGTCTATTAGCTCGTTAGTTTATCTAAAGATATATTAAATTATTTTTACCAAAGAGCGTTAGTAACACACTCTTTAATATGCATTTTTTAACACACTCTATGTGATTGATTGAAATTCACATATGTCATACTAAATTATGTGGATCCCATATGAATTTGATGGGTTCCATGAATTTTAACTAATCAAAGAATTAGAAAATATATATTAAAGAGTGTGACATTAGCATTATTCTTACTTATTTGAAATTATTAAGTAGGCTAACAAGTCACACCAGACTTTTAAAAATATCGTATTGAGAAATTAAGTCAATGATATGTAATTAGTTGAACATAAGACTGTTTTTTTTTTCTTTTTTTATCAGATTAGACTTTGGTATTTTAAAGTTTAACTCGACTTAACCTATTGTAATGCTGGCTAACCACCACAAATATATATTTTCTTGCTTTTTTTTTTCTAAAAAAAGTGGATGTTCTGATTATAAAATAATGTTTAATTTAGAATTAACTATAATTATGCACAAATCTTATTATTCATATAAATAAATAAAAAATACAACAAATAATTGACATCATCCTTCAAAAATAGAAGTGCACAGTCATCTTCATTGTCATGAATGAAATGGTGACATAATTAATGTTGTTTGGATTGAAAATCGTCATAAAGATAACAAACATTTGATCCTTAAAAGTAGAAGTTAAATAATATATATATATATATATAATGTCTTGATAAATCGATAGTTTTATAAAAATAAGAAAACAAAAAATTGATACAGGTGCTTGAAAGTTGAACATGTTCTGAATTGACCCAAGCCTAAGCCGATATTTTGTGTCGGCTCGACCCAACATCATAAACCAAAACAGATAGCTAGGGTTTTCAACTCTCAACAGATAAACCTATATGTAACGCCTACGAGGCCGCAACCCATTGAATCCGCCAGCACTAATGGTCACTCGTTGTGATTGTCCCCATTCCCGTTGGGACTCCTACTTATATAAATAGTGCATCTAACACCCAAAAAGGTACACACACTTTCTAATATTTCTTACTCTACTCAAATAAATACTTACTTTAGCGTCAAAGTGTTTGTAGGTACCACCCCCTCGCCATAATCCAAACATTCACCCAACACACAAAACCAACCATCATCCTCGATCAAGATGATATCATTGGCGCCGTGGGAAATAAAGTTTCCTTGCTTTGCTAAAAACCTATTTTATAACTCTCTAATGGCTAGCAACAAATGCAACAACCCCAAAAAGAATGTTGACGCCACTGTTCAACATTCGAAGGATGGGGCCACATCGTCCATATCACATGAGCTCCTTGTTAACAACAACAGACTGACGCATATGCTAACCTTGTTGTAGTCCATAATGGAGGAGCAACCCTAAATGAGCTGGTCACTTTGATTCATGAACAATCCTGAATGATCGTGGAACATAACCACCATCTTAGCACTACGTGGATAACCGAAAACCAACCATCCCCACAGTGGTAACGTCCCATGAGACATCTAAATTCGTTGAAGGTTCTATTTGATGACGTTTTCGTGACACTCAACCTAAAAGGCAAGGTCAGACGTCACTCACTCCGGAATAGTGAAGGCATTCCCTATGAGAGTCTCTAGAGTGAGGAAATCACAAAAAGTCCTATGAGGATTCCTTGCCTAGGGAGGTACGACAATGTCAAAAAATCATTCATAATCTAGGCCACATTACATTTCATCTCCAACCCGCGAGACATGTTGTGAACCACATGGATCTCATAAGTCTTGAGGACCTGTTGTGAACCATATTGACCTCAATGAGCACATCGAAAATGTAGAAGCCATCCTCGATCATTGAGAAGTGGAAGGGCCCATCAAATGTCTCATGTTTGCACTCACGTTGAAGAAAAGTGCATGTACTTGGCTTAAGGGTTTTCCCACGAACACCATCAATTCATGGAAGGAATTTTGCAGGCAATTCGCTATTTAGTACACATCATCCAGCAAGCAGCCCAACATAGTTGATATGTTGTCAACAATTGTCCAAGGAAGAGATGAACCTTTCCAAAACTACAATGAACGATTCAACAAAGAAGTTGTGTTCGTCAGAGAAGTTAAGGACAACGATGTCCACCTCTATGAATCAATTCTCGTCATTAGTTGTAAAAATAGATGCTACTGCAAAAGGTTTATGAGCTATGCAAACATAACTCCCTTAATCTAGAAGGAAAACCAAGTCGTGCAGAGAAGATGCTTCTTTTACCATGTTGACATGAAAGCCAAAAGAAGAAGAAAATGACTTCGACAACCAAATCATTTTTTCAATCGTCGTTCATGAAAGTGAAAACGTCAAAAGGAGCCATTATGCTATACATCACCCGCACGGTGGAGTGGTAGGATCACCGCTGACCACCGCCGCATCAACAATAGAAAAGCCTTTAACTTATGGTTCTTTTAGGATAAATATACCAATGTTGCTAAAGCTACTCCATAGTGAAGGGATAAACCTCTACCTCACCTAAAACAAATGCTCACCGCAGTAGAGCAATAACACACAATTGTGGAACCACCAACCACCACCATGGGCAGTTGTAAGAAGTAGAAACATAAACTATGAAAAACTCAATATAAATGAAAGATAAACTAGAATGACTTACAAAGTGGGGAAATGGAATGTCAAAGTCATAAGCGCACCAAAAAAGTGAAGTGAGTATCACCAATGAAGAAAGAAGACCGGAGAAGATTTTCTATCACATGGAGAAAAAACAAGAAGGAATGAGATATTGATAGTAAAAGTCCCTATTAAAGTCTGAAACAACTCCTTATATACCACCACAGATCCAACGATGGGAAATTCAAAGATCGTGACTCAGATTAAATTTCACCTCGAAACAATGTGAGGCAACATCATATACTTAAATGCCTACCCCATGAGGTGACATGTGTCAAGAGGAAACCTAATGAACGTCATACCTCATAATTTCGCCAACCCTTCAAAGCCCGTCAACTGACAACCAATTATGGGAAATAGACGAACATCCAATGTCGAGTATACTAATAATTCGACAAACACAACACTTTTTAGACCGATCGGACACCTTAAGATATGTGGGATATTTGTCTCAAACGACAATGAACCCATTTTTCTGTAGATAACCTATCTACTACGAAAACTAATTGGATACCTTCCACGGAAAATATGTTCTTTTATATTAGAAAATCTCCCTAGACAACTTTTTAAGTTGTTACCTCGTCTCCTCGACAACGACTTAGGAGACTACTATTCCACACTGGCCCAAGTCTAAGTTGATCTTTCGTGCCAACCCAACCCAATATCATAACCCACAACGAATAGCTAGGATTTCCAACTTTCAATGGCTAAACCTAATTTTAATGCCTTCGAGGCGACAACCCACTAAATCCGCTTGCAATAATGGTCATTCATTGTTATTGTCCCCTCTGTGTTGGGATACTCATAAATAGTGTCTCCGGCACCCAAAAAAGGTTCACACATTCTCTCATTCTAATACCTCTCAATACTTATTTGAGCGTCATAGTGTTTGCAAGTATCACCTCCTCACCAGAATCCAAACATTCATCCAATTGTCCTCCTCTATTTAGATCAGATCATAACTCATATATGTTTTTCCTTATGTTGATTATACTAACACTGATTATATAAGTATCTATTTAATGATGATGAAGAGAATCGTAAACTTTTACTTTTGAATAGTGATAACATTTATCATTGTTTTAAGTAACTTCATGATATCACAACGTTATTTTTTAAATTTTTTAACACAATCATGATTGAAAGCACTAAAAATATATTTGAGGTTTACAACATATAACTAAATTTAATTAAATTAAAGAGATGCTATTTATAAAAAGATACGGCTAAAAAGGAAATGTGATGTTTTTAACTGACAACAATATAACGCGTGAATTAGCACAACGAGTCTAGTAAATTCAATCGTATATTTTTAACAATAATCCTTTGATATTTTCTGTTTTTGTTTAATCCCAATCCTTAGAATGAGACTTTGATAATTAGGAGTTTGCTTGTGACATAAATAAAATATGATTAAAGAATCATTCAAATTATAATTCAAATTCAAATTTTCTTAACCACTTAAGTTCAATTATTTAATTTATCTATTAAAATCTTATAAATCAATAAAGTACTTTTAAATCCTATAATTTTTTATGATAAAATTCTTTAAAATTTAAATTACAAATCACACTAGTCTTTTAAAATTTTATAAATCATTAAATCTTGTAAATCTTTTAAAATCCACAACACTTATATGTAAAAATTATTTTTTAAAATCCTAATCCAATACCTTAATTAATATATATAAGTAAAGAAATAAAAGAAAAAACTTAATTAAGGGATATGTGCCCGTGACACAAACCACTACAAAGCTACAATATAATTATTACTTCCAACTTTGAAACTTACATATAATAATTCCTTAAACATGGTAGCTCAGTATCTTACTATATAGTTAGCAATAAACTCTAGAGCAATGCCAAAACCCAAATCACACGGAAACAAAGATAAATAAAATACCCTTACCCAAATAATTAGCTCACGTTGCCAATTTGACAATATTATTATTGTGCCTACATGTCACGAAAATTGATCTTAACCATGAACATGAAACACTTATTAGGTGCAAAGTTCTCTAGCAACACCAAGTCTTGAGTTGGGCACATCGAATAGTATACGGTGATTTTGTTGTTGCATGTTTGCTATGACGTTCAACACCGAGTTCACATTATCCGGCGCCGCCGCCATGGCCAAACATGTGATGCTACCGGCGGTGCTGTGTATGAGGGTGTTGTCTGGTGGTAGTGTCACATTCATGCCGGAGAACATGAATGTTATATTTGGTGCAACAATTGGGAATGTGTAGCATGTGTCAAATCCTCCTAGGGTTGTCACGGTTAATTTTGGACCAACTCGTCGACGAAACTCATTTCTTACAGCGATGTATGCCGGTTCAACTAGCCGAGTGAAAACCGTACCTGATAATATTCAACAAAATGAAAATTAGATTTAAACAAAGTTTCGTGAAATTATTTGTGTTCTTGGTTATAACATAGATGTTTTAGTATTGTTCTTTTTTGCTTCAATTTTGTCATATTATTTTCAAGATCATGATTCTCAATTTTTTAATGAAATGAATGTCGATCGGGGGATTATAATTGTATCTAATATTGATTCAATATGGTGGTGAGTAGTACTATTTTGTACTAGATAAGACATGGGGAGCATGAATAAAAGTGATGCATATGGTACAATCACATGTAGGATTCCATTCACCAAAGAAAAAACACAAATTTTGTCGTAATTTGACCTTTATTTTGTCATCGTACATAAAAACATGAAACCCATTTTACTTTGCTTATCTATCTTGAGAATGTGGACATAATAGGAGACTATTCAAGAATAGCGCCCCATGTGTTTTTGAAAAGGTAAAAGATAAAGTAAATACCCAAAATATAAAACCTAGATAAAGTAATCGTAAATAATTTGATTATACTTTCACCAAAAAAATATATCATTTGATTGCACCTACTACCCTTTGTCGGTCAAGAATAACAATTAATCTAAAACATGTATTATTTAATTAACTTATTTTTAACAATAACAATGTTAGGATCTGAAATTTTAATTATTTAAAATGCATGTCCAAAGTTTAAAATGATAACTATAAACATATATTTAGAGTCTAATTTAGTTTATTTTATTTTTGTAAATAATCATTTCATTAATAGTTGTTTAAACCTAATTTATATAGAGGGTATGTACTAATATTGTAAAAATATTTTTACATACACGTGATCAATGATATGACAACCCATCATTTTAATGCCTAAATGATTTTTATAATGTAAGTATAAACAAATTAAATCTATTTGTAAAAACTATAGTAGAATGCATTTTTTTTTCTTCCAAAAGTATAATGTGTAAATTAAGAAATTACCAGAATCAAAAATGGTTCCTGCACCAGTGGTTGGGTTGAAGGCCAATGCAGCTGGAGGAATATCAACAATTCTCCTACCAACTTTAATAGCAACCAAGTTAACATAGTAAAGTGATGATCTTCTAGGATTTTTAAGAAGTGGAGTATACTTAATCCTCGTGGGCTGGGCCACAGGCCCAAGTCTCAACGACCCACTAAAGTTAAGTGATTTAAAGCTAGGCAAACAGTAAGAAAATGTGGAACGGTAAAGATTTTGGGTTTGAGCCAATAGGGATAATGGGCCTCGGCCCAAGCCCAATAGCCCTTGTGGTGGTGCTGAACTCCCTGTAGTTTTTTGAACACAGCCAAAAGTGTAGCTTGGGACTGGGTCAGAAGCTAGGGTAAGTGTGTCTTGGACCACACTAGCTGCCACTGTGGAGCTACCATAAGTGAGGTTGAATGCGCACGCGCTTCCACCGCATGTGGGGTTTGGTACCTGAAAAGTATCACATGTTTGAGATTTGAGAACCGTTTATAATATTTTAAATAATATAATTGGAAATTTTAAAAAATTAAATATTTTAAGTTAATCAATTATTTTGAGAGTATGTTTCGTGAATAGAGAGAAAAGTAATAAAAGCATTTGTTTCTATTTATTTTTTTTAAATCTCGTGATCCTTTTTGCCTTTCCAAAAAGGTAACTTGAGTGACTATAGGATAATGCTTTTAAATTGTGTGTTGATAATTTGAGTTCACACTCGGGTGGTGCGTGAAATTTTCCTTTTTAAGGAATAATTGTGACTCGTAATGAAGCATAAGTTGTATAATTCGAACATATTATTCACAATAAAAAAGGTTACTTGCTGTTATAATACTTTTAATGTATTAAAGATAAAAAAAAATTATATTAAAAATTGTATATTTCGTTTTTATTAAAAATTGGTCTTCTGTCTTTTTAAATTATAACTATTATTTGTGAAATTTTTAATGTTTTTCAACTCAATAATCAATCCTAACAAATTACATTGTTATTTTATATTTATATTAAATAATTTAAATAAATTTTGAACTAATTTTATTTATTAGCATCCGACCAAGTTCATAGATACATAAGAATTTAGCTAAATAATTTAGTGTGGTTGTTTTTTTGT
>JBBPBT010000850.1:10762437-10776746 GCA_037974875.1 Cicer bijugum
AAAAAAAAAAAAAGAGAATTTGACTAATTAGCAACTAGATAACCATTTATAAGGGAATGGGTGACTGTGATTTGCAAGTTTCACATACTTCCACATATCATTCTTATGTTTCTTGCAAATATCTCTCGTAATATATAGAATTTTATATAGTAAAAAAATATTGTTATTTGTTACAAAAGATTACTTGAGAAATAAAATAATCCATAAAAATAGGAAATTTTATCAATTAGCAATTGGTTAACCATACATTGAGGAGTTGGTGGTTATGACTTGCAAGTGTTACACGTTGTCACATAACATTTCTCTCTAAATATATTGAAAACATCACTGATAAGAGCTAGTATTTTCTAAAGGAAAAGAACATTGTGATTTGTTAAGAAAGATTTTCGCATTAAATAGAAGCATACATAAAAATAAGAAATTTGACCAATTAGGAAGTGATTACCCAAACATGGAGAAATGAATGATTATGATTTGTAAGTGTTATATATTGAGAAATATCATTTTTCTCTTTCTTGCAAACCTATTTGGTAACATTTAGCATTTTCTATAGTAAAATAACATTGTTATTTGTTATAAAATATTTGCACTCACGTTTACTAAATCTTTGTAAGTAGTACCGAGTCTTTGTAAGTAGTACCGAGTGTTAAACTCAAATATTGCGTTATAATATCGAATTGTTTTTAATTACTAAATTTGAACAAAACTTTCTAAATTGATTGAATTAATTTTTGAAACTAATAAGAGTAATAATATTGAGCTTTTATAATAAGAAAAATTTCAGAGATGAGTTTCCTTTTGAATACAACCATAGTTGTTAATTTGATCCTAGTTACTGAATTCCTTTATTGAATTACTATCAAATTATCTTTACCATTCTTGCTCTAATTCCTTAGTGACATAGCCTTTAATTCCAAAGTAATCTATAATTTCTTAGTAGATTTAAGATTAGAATTAAGTTTTAGAATACAAGAATTCTTTTGTTAAACTATTGTTTCTTCGAATACTTCAATTGGTTATATGACCTGTATCAATCCCTAAACTACAATATAACGAATTTCTAATCTCAAGTATTTTTAAAGTACATTTCGTTTCAAAATACAAATCATGCTGATTAAAGAAGAATAATTCAATAAACTCAATCATATAACTAGAAATCAAATCAAACAAATAAGTGTTTCATCTTGTTTTATTCATCCCTAACAAAAGATAGAGCTCCAATGCAGAGATGCACCCTAGGTACATGAACTTGAGCTCCAATGCACAACATCTTTTGTCTGACGTTTACTATATTTTTCACCTCTTTTGAGTCCGAGTTTGGTTTTAGTGTCTTAATAAAAGTTGTAGCTATGAATCTTAGTTTTCAGCGGTACTTGATTTGACTCAATTGGACATCTACAACTCCATATATAATTGAAATAGTCCACATAAGTCATGTTGATTTATCACCAAAATTCAGCATTGCTCTTAAACAACGAAACAACTCAAAATTATAAAAATAAAATATACACTTAAATAAAGGAAATAAGAACATAAACACGTTATTAAATTCAAGAACTAAAATAGACAAACTATATCAAATAAGTCCTTAAATTAACTAATGATTAAATAAAATAAAATAAATAAAATTAATGGAAAAATATGTATATATGATGAATAATTATCACAAATCCAAACTTAGTTTGTTGCTTGTCTCCAAGCAACAATTAAATTCAAATCAGATAAAAGTTAAAAACAAGCTTAAACTCCATTTCTCAAATCAAATCACACTCAAAGGTTGTTTAACACCTAAAAAAAAGTAAAGTTAGAATAATGCATTTGACATTTATTTATCAAGTTCAATTATCTCTTCACAAAATCTCACCAAAATTTCTCTGAAGAGTTTGGTAAGGTTGTGAATGTACCATTTAAGTTCTAGAACATGCATCACCCTACCATAGACTTGAAAGAGTTCTAGGTAGCAATCACAATGAAACAAACACATACACTTTTAGAAGACTTTTGAGTTGCAATGGAGCTTAGTTAAGAGTATGAGATATTTTGATAGTAGGCTTTGTTACTTTGAGTTAGTTACACAGAATAAAATTATTCTACCATTTTTTCACATTTTCATTGTGGAGATTCCTAAAACATTGACAAAAGAACAAAAAAAAAGTTATTAATCAAATAACACAAATTGAAATTTTATCTTTGTTTAATAACAACTAACATTTTTTTTCTTCTTTTTTTCACTTATGAGAACCACCACCTCAAACTTAAAACGCAGTTTTCCTATGAGCAACCCCAAACCCCAAACTTAGAATTTTACCAAGATAAGACAAAAAAATACTTACCTAACTCCAAAAAGTGGGTTAATTAAAATCAGGTCTTTGACTTATAATATGACTAGTAATTGAAAGAAGATGCCACAATTTAAATGGGATAACAAATGATAAAAATTGGACATAGTGATTAGAAAGACTCAAACAACTAAACAAAATTGTCTCAATATATGCAAAATCACAAGTGATCCAAGTCATAATTATTGCAAATCTTATGTCTGGATAATCATACCACAAGGAATTAAAGTGTTTAAGTTCAAAATCTCACAACTAGGATAATACAAGAAAGTATGAACTATCAAAATTATGTCAAATATTTCACTATATATATATATTTTTTAATTTTTATAGAATGGCATGTAAAATTTCCAAACTAAAGTGTAATCAATAATGCATGCATTAGGGAAATTTATCAAATTGATATATGAGCATGATCGAAAAATTAGAATCTAAAGCTAAATTAAAAGATTCACAACTTACCCAATAAATACATTGATAACATGATGCAAGCTTCCGGTGTTCAAAATTGTTCATCGTTGTAACGCCCTAAATTTTTTATCTAAAGATCACTTAAAAAATATTTGTTTTCTTTTAAAAACAACTATAATTTTTTTTCTTATGCGTAGTTCATCATGTAACACATTGAACATGCGTCTGAAAATGACTTTATATATATATATATATATATATATATATATATATATATATATATATATATATTTTAAAAACGAAATGCAATTTACTAAAATATTATTTATTTATTTATTTGCAAAATTAATATCATAGTTATTAGATTCATATTAATTTAGGCTCCAAAATAAAATAAATTCTCTTGACTGAAATTAATGGCTTTCAATTATTTACTAGTGAATGAATATCACTTCCGCATTACTATAAAAAGTTAACGGTGAAGAGTAAATAATTTTACAATGTACCACAATTTTTTTTTTAATACAAAATATTATTTTTAAGTAAAAGTCTCATTTTTCCACATGGATGCCCCAAGCAAACAGCACTCACGCAACTCTTTGACAACATTAATATCTAAATGTTGGTGTAAAGAGTCAGTTCATCCCACAATAAAATTTAAACCAAATAATTAGTTAACAACCATAAAATATGAATATAAAATCTTTTCGAAATAAAAGATTTAAAGAAATTGTGTTTTTAATAGTTCCCAAAGATGTATCAGAAATAATAACATGTATCTAAATAAATCTAGTAGAAATTCACTATAGAGCAAATAATTAAATCAAAATCAAAATAACAATAAAACACTACAAGAAAAACCCTATTTTGTGGCCAACCTTATAAATATTTTGTGGCCAAATAAAACCCTCACAAATTTGTGACCGAAAAAGCCCTCACAAAGGCTAAAATTGAAATTGGTCATCTTTTGTGGCTGAAAAAGCCCTCACAAAATCACAACATTGTGATTTTGGGAGGGCTTAGGCTGCCACAAAATCCAGTTAAATATTTAAGGATTTTGTGAGGGCTTTTACAGTCACAAAAATGAATTTTGTGAGGGCCAGATCTGTCACAATGAGCTGATGTGACCAGGGTATTTGTGGCGGCCTATGCCGCCACAAGGATTGGGGACGTGGCGTTACTGGCTGCAAAGGCCGCCACAAAGGACACCCAAATCCAGCTGGATTTTCTGGCCGCTCAGGCCGTCACAAGTGGAGCTGACCGTTACCCTTACTGGCGGCAAAGGCCGCCACAAATTCCTTTCTAGCCATTGGCTTTACTGGCTGCAAAGGCCTCCACAAACTCCTTATAGCCGTTGGCATTGTGGCTGCTTTGGCCGCCACAAATGCTCAAGGCCAATACTATATATATCTCTCACCCTCCTACTTCATTTTTTCACATCCAATTTCTCTCTAAAACTTCATTCTCACTATTCTCTCCTCCTTCTCTCGACACAAAATTACTCTTCATATAAATTTGGTAAGTTTAAATTATATTATGTATGTAATTTTATAATTTTATTTTTTAATTTGATATAACTAATTAATGTTATTGAATTTTATTTTTATAGTGCTTGTTAATTATTTCGAAGACTTGCAAGCATCGTACGTGAGTGAAAGCTTGAAGTCAGACGCTACTCGGCATTCAAGTTTGTATTTTATATATTTTAAATTTAGATTAGTAAATATATATATATATATATATTATTTATAAAATATAGATTAGTAATATATATATATATATATATATTTAGATTAGGTTTAAAAATTTATTTTAAAAAAAATAGGAATGATGTTGTTTACATATTAATATATGATAAATTAAAGTTTCAAACCACGGTTAAAATATATTAGTTTTAATATAATTATTATTTAAAAAAACATTAATAAAATTGATGATATTATTATTTTTTGTTATAAATAAGTCTTGATTATTAGTCTTGATTTTTAAAAAAACATCATTTAAAATTTTATATAAGTTTGTATAATGATATAGTCTTGATTAATAATTTATTATATTGTTTGCAAATTAATTAATATATAATCCTCTATTTGACATATATATCAAAGTTATTGATTTTAAAAAAACAATATTAAAATTTATCATATTAATTATTATTTTTTGTTATAAGTATTAATATTTTATTATATTATTTATAATTTATTATATTGTTGGAAAATTAATATATATATATATAATATTTATTTAATTATTATTTTTTTGTTAGTATTGATATTTTTTTGTTAGTATTGATATTTTTTGATAGTATTGATATATATTTTATTATTATATTTGGTATATATTTTATTATTGTATTGATAATAATATATTATATTGTGTGCAAATGCATGCTCCCCTGATTGACATATAAATATATCAAAATTTATATTAATGCTTTTGAAAAATAAAACAATTAATATATAAAACATCGATATATATATATATATATATATATATATATATATATATATATATATATATATATATATATAAAGCAACTATGGATTTAGACCGTAGTTGGACGTACGATAGGAATTTTCCCGGAAGAAAGGGTCTTAAACAACGTTTTGCTAACAAGGTCGAAGACTTTCTCAATTTTGCGAGAGTGCAAAAAATTGTCCAAGATGAAGGGGGAATGAGATGTCCATGTTGTTTATGTCGATGTAGACTGTTTAAAAGTGAAGATGAAATAAGAGTGCATTTGTATGCAGACGGATTTATGCCTAACTACTGGATTTGGACTAATCATGGAGAAGAGTCTCTGGTCGCGCCTAATACTAGTACATCTTAGGAGAATTATAACATAGGTCCTTCAAGTAGTACTAACATGTTAGGTATAGATTATTATAACTATCAACACTTTGAGGCGATGAATGATATGATCTCAGATGCTGTTGGGGTTAATTTGTCATTCAATGAAGATCAATATGATGATACCGATGGACTTCCCAATGAAGAAGCTCAGAGATTTTATGGTCTTTTGAAAGAGACAAATAAACCATTGTTTGAAGGTTCTTCAAACTCAAAGTTATCAATGTGTATTAGACTGTTAGGTCTAAAGTCTCAATTTCATGTTCCTGATTTAGCTTTGGATTTGATGACTAAAATGATGCTAGACGCAACACCTGTTAGAGATGGTTTGCCGCAAAGTTATTACGATGCGAAACGGTTAGTGTCAAAGTTAGGATTAGGTGTTAAGAGGACTGATTGTTGTGTTAAAGGTTGCACGTTGTATTATGACAATGAATTTGGTATGAATGATGCAAACTTAGTTGAATGCAAGTTTTGTCAAGAACCAAGGTATCACCAAAGGAATAACTCAAGGGTAAGTAGGGGAAAATCAATTCCAAGGAAAGCAATGTTTTACCTCCCTATTGTATCAAGATTGCAAAGATTGTTTGCATTAATACAAACTACAAGAAAGATGACGTGGCATTATGAGAATTGAAGAAATTCAGGTGAGTTGTGACATCCGTCTGATGGTCAGGCATGAAACACTTTGATCAAATACATCCTGATTTTGCGTCAGATCCACACAATGTAAGACTTGGATTATCCTCAGATTGATTTACGCCTTACATACAAGCATCGTCTACTCTTTATTCTTGTTGGCCGGTTATTGTTACTCCTTACAATCTTCCTCCTGATATGTGTATGTCTAAACCTTATATGTTCTTAGCTGCTGTGATACCAGGTCCTTCTAATCCTACAAGCCGCAATTGATAAATTGAATGAGGAATGGAAACAGAGGTTTCAAGAGCAGCAGCAGCAGTTTCAGCAGCAACAACAATTTCAACAACAACAATTTTCATTTCCTCCTGTGTTTCATCAGTAGTTCCCGCCTCGGCCTCAATACTTGCATCAACAACCAATTTTTCAGCAGCAACAAAATTACTCTCAATACTCTCAGCAGCAGCAACCGCCTCCAAGTTTCCAACAGCAAAACCAGGATCCTTTGAACTCTGCCTTCCAGCAACAGCAGAGCCAATGTTTTAGCAACAACAATATTTTCATAATTATCAGTATGCTCCATCATCTTCACATCAACTTCCTCAACCCCAACCAGATCATCAAACTGCATACCGACCGACTATGCCAACAGCTGGGTTGATCAGACCAGATTTAAATCAACCTCAGCCAGCTAGGGCTCCTCCTTCGAGTACTGGTGGTGCCATTGAAGATGAAATTCAATTTCAAAGCATGATGTCTCCTCCAACACAAATGCATAATACTTTTGAGGGTCTTCTTTCGTCGGGTATGAATGCAGAAAATAATAATGGTGGGAGTGGAGCTGATCGGACGAATTATTATGATGATTGATGTGATTTGAAGAATTTGAAAATATTATTTTTGGGTTGTACGACATTATTGTGTGTTTAATTAATTTCCACTATGTAAGACATTATTTGTTAATTTTGGGTTTGTAAGACATTAATTGTTAATTTTGGAATGCATGTTTTATTTGATTTTATCATGATTGCTATAGCTAGCTTTAATTATTATTAATATTATGTTTTTATATATAATATAATATTTATTTTAATTTTAATATTTAATATTTAATATTTAATATTTAATTTTAATTTTATTTAAATTTTAATTTAAGATTAATTTAAATTATAATTATATTTATAATTTACATTAATTTAAATTACTGTTTAATTATAATTATAATTATTAATTTAAATATTTTATTATTAATATTTTATTATTTAAATTAATCTTTAATTTAATTATTAATCTTTATTTTTAATTTAAATATTTTATTTTAAAATTTTAATTATATTAAGATTAGTTTATTATATATATATATATATTAAATTTAATTTATAACTACATTATATTTTAAATTTAATTTAATTATAATTTAAATTTTAATATTATAATTATATTAATTTATTATATATAATATTATAATAAACTATTAATTTATTATATATAATATTATAATAAACTATTAATTAATTATATATTTTTTAATTACGTTGGCATTTGTGGCGGCCAAAAGCCCTCACAAATGCCCAGTCAGCATATTCAGCAAGTCCTTTGTGACGGCCAAAAGCCCTCACAAAGGTTCAGCATTTCATCAAGTCCTTTGTGGCGGCCAAAAGCCCTCACAAATGTTCAATCAGTTAAATTCATCATGTCCTTTGTGGTGGCCTATGCCCTCACAAAGGCAGACTTTTGTGGCTGCAAAAGCCCTCACAAATGTCAACCTGTTTCAGGCAATTTGTGACTGCAAAAGCCCTCACAAAATTTTGTGACCAGCTTCTTTGTGTCTGCCAAAAGCCCTCACAAAAGCCACCTTGTGGCTGTTTTTTTCCCTTTGTGAGGGCTTTGGCCCTCACAAAATAAATGTATTCTTGTAGTGAAATGCATGTATACAAGTTATGCATGCTCCTAAACATATATGATTTGGATATAACCAACCACACAGAAGTCATCGATACCAATGGGAAAAATTAAACCAGCCACACAGACGTCTATAAAAATACATATGATATGTCATGAAATGATAATAATGCTCAAAAGGTACATGTCACCATCCACTTAAATTGTCACAAATAGAACAATGTCCAACACACAAATCACCAGCCACTTAGACAACCACAAATATAATAATATTTAAAACACAAATCACCAGCCACCTAGACAACCACAAATATAACAATATTTAAAATACAAATCATCAGCCACTTAGGCAACCATCAAGATAACAATATTTAAAACACAGATCATCAGCCACTTAGACAACCACATAGATAAAATATTCAAAACACAAATTATCAACCACTTAGACAACCAAAAATATAATAATATTTAAAACACAAATCACCAGCCACTTAAGCAATCACAAATATAAAATATAAGGTTAAATTTTAATCACATATGATATCAAGGTTTTATTCTCATGGATGCTTACAATCAAGAGTCGGTAAATTTGTAGTCCTAAATATATAACACACAAACACATGAGTAAATATCTTAGAGTCACAACTTTCATTTTATAAACTATAAAATTGGATTAGCAACATGTTATTGATAGACATCAAAACTCAAATAACGAAGAACATATACAAATATAAAATTTATTTCTTCTACTATAAATTTTCTCCCATGATTAGTCATTTAGGCATCAAGGTTTACCACTAAACACATCACAAAACTAAACTTAATCATATTATCACAATTAAAAATTAAAACTTTGAAATAAAATAGCACAAAAATAAAAAATGTATATTAAAAATATTGTAACAAACATATTACTCATGAGATCATAATAAAAATCATAACTTTATAATTAAGTATACTTAGACAACACAAAAATCACAACTTTACATCAAATATATGGCAACAAGCATATTACTCGTGTGATAATAATTAAAATTGAAATTTAATAATTAAGTTTATCAAGGCAAACATATTACTCATAAACAAGCAAACATTGTAGTTAAATTATTTATGATAAACATAAAATCAATATTTTTCTTTTAAGACATCATATCAATCTCTTCTAAACTATTAATTTAATATCTAGCCAAATCTTGCATTGGGAAAAGTCCTTACCTTAATCGCTCTCTTTCTTAACACCTCCAAATTCACACTAGAAATAGCTCATGAGACAATGATGAATTCAACACGGATAGATAATAGGATTTACGATTTAGAAAATTATTTTGGGAGTGTACGAATGATAAATTGGTGTGACAACAAGAGAATCTAATGGAAATGTATGAACAAAAGGAGTAGTCATGAGATTGTTAAAATAAGGGGATTTCAATAGCTATTTACGTTGTAATATTACCATTGATTTTTTGTCTAAATTGAAGCGCATTTAATTCTAAATATATGCTACTAATGATTAATATTTCTTTAATTTTATTAGGTCGTTACAAAGCCAATTGAAATCATGTGTAAGAGTTAATTAGATTGTCACACCCTTTTAATTTTTTATCTAAAAGTTACGAAACCGAAAATTCTATAGAATTATTTTTGTAAAGAATTAAAATAAAATCATAATTTTTGTTTAAACGAGAGGAATGCATGATATATAAATAAGGAGAATAGTGTTTTTGTTGTCCTCCCTTAATTGCACAAAAAACTCATAGTTAAATTTATAATCTTCATTTCGAAAATAAATTAAATGTGTTAAGAAGGAGAGAGAAGTTGGTGCACGATGTCAAGAATGATGGAAGGTACATTATCTCCTCTTTTAATTGGTCGAGACAAGAACATAAAATTACATTATGTCAAGACAATACCATGAGTCAAGTCACTATTTTTTTTTTTTATACTAATGATGGATGGACTAAAAATATTTTCAAAACACTTGTACATGAGGACTGCGTTTATCTAACTCTACTATCTCCTAAAATGCATACTTATTTGGTTGAAAATAAAACTAACAAACAATAAAACTTCTATAAATTATAATTTTAATTGATTAATTCAACTAGTATTTTTATCAACTAAAATAAATCAAGCAAGACAAAAATATCACTATAGGTCACACATAACAAAATAAAGCAAACATATCTAACACATAAATTTCATAATTATCGAAATTAATCAAATAAAAAAATACAATAGTCCATTTAATATAATTTATTTACACATAGAATAATTATTGTTACAATCGTAGTGCAAGTTCACTCACAATTAAAAGAGAGTAATGAAGTTTAAAATGAAAAATTCAAAATTACCTCCACTATTAGGTTACGTCATTAGCTTGACACCTCAACCACTATTAAGGTGGCATATATGACAAAAATATCACATCATTCTTCTTCTTTTTGTTTGATAGAAATTACATGGACTTAAAAAATAGATGATGTTGCTTCCATGTATTTTTCAATTGGACATTGGTGAACAAGGCATAGATTGAATCTAAAACTTCATCCATCTCTTCCTTTTTCTCTTCCTTGTATTTGTTTTCCTCTAGCTTATCATCTTCTACCACAACAATTAGGTCATCTTCAAATCCTCATTCATTTTCTCAAACTCAACCACTTATTCAAATAACATCTCACATTGACTTTTGATTGAAACCATGTTAATCTTCATGAATTCAACCAAAACATCCTTGATGTGAAAGTCTTTGTCATTTGATTCTTTAAATAGAATTTGAGGAAGTAGAATTTGTTTCCAATTGTTCTTTTTCATGTAATACTCACCATATTTTGCTTTTATGACCAATAGATCTTCATCTTCTAGTGGTGGAACATTGTAATCAAAACAAGTTTCATTCCTATGTCCTTCTCACATTGACTTTTGATTGAAAAACATTCTTAATGTGAAAGTCTTTGTCATTTGATTCGTTGAATAAAATTTGAGAAAGTAGAATTTGTTTTCAACTATTCTTTTTTATATAACACTCATCATCTTTTGGTTCCATGACCAATAGATATTCATATTTTGATGTGAAGCATATTAATCAAAACAAGTTTCATTCCTATGTTGTTCTCCACAAAATTACATCTAAGAGGTCTCATCTTAATGAGGTCTTTTTTAAATGTATCTCTCAAGATATGACCCTCAATTATGCATAATTGAGCAAATATTAAACAAGTATCATGCTCTTCTAACACTTGTAGTAGAATATATCATTAATAAAATCTACTATGCTCTACGATGGATAGTTATCTCAAACAAAGAAGAAACATACCACTAACACTCGATATTAGTAAGCTCATCAAATAAAAATAGAAAAGTAAAATGATAAAAAAAAAGATTTTTTTTAATAAAATAAAAATAAAAGAAAAAAAATTATTACAGAGTAAAAAGAACTCTAATTAAGAAATTAAATTCAAACTCAATAGTGATTTAGCAATCCCCAATAACCCTAAAAACTAAATAGCGTTTCAACAAGTGTATTGAATTATTGCAAGTAATACAAAAATGGTAATACCAATAGTTAGACCCAAATATTGCGTATACTATCAAATTGTGTTTAATTACTAAAATTAAACAACAAAAAAATTCAAATTGATTGAATTAGTTTTTGAAACTAACAAGAGTAATAATATTGAACTGTTACAATAAGAAAATTGTCAGAGATGAACTTTACTTCGAATATAACATTTGTTTCTAATTTGATCCTAATATTGAATATTAAATTATTACTGAATTATCTTTACTATTCTTGCCATATTTCCTTAGTTACAGAACCTTTAATTTCAAAGTAACCCAAGTTCTTTAGTGGATTTAAGATTAGAATTAAACTTTATAGTACAAGATTTTTTTATTAAACTATTGGATTTGCAAATAATTCAATTGGTTTCATGACCTACATCTATCCATAGCCTACAATATCATGAATTTCTCATCTCCAACACTCGTAATTTCTCATCTCTAACAAGTGTATTGAATCATTGCAAGTAATACGAAAATGGTAATACCGAAAGTCAAACTCAAAGATTGCGTATACTATCAAATTGTGTTTAATTACTAAAATTAAACAAAAAAAAATTTCAAATTGATTGAATTAATTTTTGAAACTAACAAGAGTAATAATATTGAACTGTTACAATAAGAAAATTGTCAGGGATGAACTTCACTTTGAATCTAACATTTGTTTCTAATTTGATCCTAATATTGAATATTAAATTATTACTGAATTATCTTTACTATTCTTGCCATATTTCCTTAGTTACAGAACCTTTAATTTCAAAGTAACCCAAGTTTCTTAGTGAATTTAAGATTAGAATTAAACTTTATAGTACAAGATTTTTTATTAAACTATTGCATTTGCAAATAATTCAATTGGTTTCATGACCTACATCTATCCATAGCCTACAATATCATGAATTTCTCATCTCCAACACTCGTAATTTCTCATCTCTAACAAGTGTATTGAATCATTGCAAGTAATACGAAAATGGTAATACCGAAAGTCAAACTCAAAGATTGCGTATACTATCAAATTGTGTTTAATTACTAAAATTAAACAAAAAAAATTTCAAATTGATTGAATTAATTTTTGAAACTAACAAGAGTAATAATATTGAACTGTTACAATAAGAAAATTGTCAGGGATGAACTTCACTTTGAATCTAACATTTGTTTCTAATTTGATCCTAATATTGAATATTAAATTATTACTGAATTATCTTTACTATTCTTGCCATATTTCCTTAGTTACAGAACCTTTAATTTCAAAGTAACCCAAGTTTCTTAGTGAATTTAAGATTAGAATTAAACTTTATAGTACAAGATTTTTTTATTAAACTATTGCATTTGCAAATAATTCAATTGGTTTCATGACCTACATTTATCCATAGCCTACAATATCATGAATTTCTCGTCTCCAACACTCGTAAAGTCCACTTTAGTTTTAAAATTTGAATCATAAAACAGTTTAAAGTTGATCAATCAATAAAAAGAATTAAGTACAAAGATGAGAAAAATAATTCAATAAACCCATTTTTATAACTAAAAATGAAATCAAACAAATAAAAGTTTCATCTTATTTCATTTATCCCTAACAAGGAGAGTTTAGTTACTCATGACAAAGAAACAAAAGATAGGGATTAAAGTAGAAATGTTAGAAAGATTCTTGAATGATCCTTGATAAAACTCATCTAATGCTGTTAGAACTAGCCTTCTCTGAGTTTCTTTGCTTGGGCACAAGTCTTCATACTTCAAAATAGCCAAAAAGATCGCTAAAAAAATGAGAAAAATCCATTTTTATGCATTATGTAGCACATCATGCGCTCCAATGCAAGCCAGGGGCGCTTCAACGCTCTTGGATTGAAACAAATTGTCAAAATATTCCAGAAATGAGACTTAGGCCATGAACTTGTGCTACAACGCAAAACATTTAGTGTTTGGCTTTTACTACATTTTTTGCATCCTTTGTGTCCAAATTTTGTTTCAGTGTCTTTATAAAAGTTGTAGCTAAAGATCTTAGCTTTTATCTTCACTTAATTTGACTCCATTTGGATATCTATAACTCCATATATGGTTGAAATACTGCACATAGGTCATGTTGATCTCTCACCAAAATTCAACACTCCACTAATATATCGAAACAACACAAAACTACCAAAAAATTTATACTTAAATCGAGGAAATAAGAATATAAACACGTCATTAGATTTAAAAACTAAATTAAATAGACTATATAAAAAAATATTAAATTAACTAATGATTGACAATATATAAGACAAAAAAACAATGAAAAATATATACATGATGAATAATTATCAGTATGATATGCAAGTGTTACATGCTTCAACATATCATTTTTATTTTTCTTGTAAACATCTCTTGTAGCATCTAGCATTTTACATAGAAAATAGTATTACTATTTGATACGAAAGATTTACACATGAAAGAGAATAATCCATAAAATTAAGAAATTTGACTAATTAGCAACACATTAACCATACATTGAAAAACGAGTGATTATGATTTGCATGTGTTACATACTACTTCATATCATTCTTGTATTTTTTTTTACCAAAATCTCTCATAATATCTAATATTTCTATTTGTTAAGAAATATTGAAACAAGAAAGA
>JBBPBT010000850.1:10795317-10805929 GCA_037974875.1 Cicer bijugum
TGCAATAAAAGTTTGTAAATATTTAAAACATAGAAAAAAAGTGTGTATTTTTAAAACATAGAAAAGTGAATAGTCAAATAGTTAGAAGTTATCCATTTTCAAATATTTACTATTATTCATTTTTTTTTAATTATGATTTATGTTTTTTTAATTATAAAAAGAAAAAAAAATGCTATGATATACACATTCAAAGTTGTGGGGAAAACATTTCATCTCATATGCAATAATAGTTATATATGATTTTGAACAAAAATTGACAACAGATAAATAATATTATTAAAGTAATTGTGAGCTTATAATGTGTTACAAAAATAAATGTAGTTTGTGTGTATTCCATAATGTCGTTATTATTGATTGAGCTGAAATTGAGAATGTGCAAGAAGGTGGTTGAAAAATATAAGATATATCTTTACTACATGTGGATGTAGTTAAACTTGCATTGTGATACTTTGAAATTATTGGATAATTTATTCTTTTTTGTATGAGTTATTGAAATGATAGTTTTGATGAGTAATTAAAGCTTTTAAGTGTATTGATGAGTCATTGAGTGATAAATTAAAGTTGAAATTGCACAACGTATTGAATAATTATATTTGGATGGACAAGTGAAAATGTTTGCGTTACATATTGGAGAAATAAAATATAATGGAAGTAGAAATAGTGTTTTTGGAAGGTGCCACATCAGTTTTCTTTTTATGTTGAGAAATATTAGAGTATGTGACATAAATGAAAATGAGTTATCGAAAAATCATGTATATGGAGTTGAAATTGAAATGGGTGTTCGTGACAATAATGGTAATTTTGTCCTAATTAAAACCCAATGGTTTTCTCGTATGTGCTGTGTTTAATTATGGTAGGTGAAACTTGTGGATTTCTTCATGTTTTTCAATGAGTTTAAGAGCTTCTGATAGAATCAGTTGACTTCAGGTTGGACTCCAAATTTGTAGTTGTTAAGTTCCATTAAATTTAAGTGGATGTTTTGAAATATGGTGCTATTATATTTGATCGTCGTTTTATTTTCTATTTTGTCTTTAAAAACTCAAGTGTAGAGTTTATTCCAAGGCAAGTCAATAGCTCATGCTGGACGAAGAGAAGTCACCTGAAACATCCAAGTGGATCTTAGTCTCTCGAAAGAATAACAATTTAAGGCAATAGAACGGAAAGACACTAAAGTGCAAAATATCCTGAATAAGCTAATTTCTAAAAAGATCACAACAAAAATTTCAAATACAAACAGTATCAAAAATTAAATTATGAATGTGAACTACAAACTAATAACTTATCAAACCTAAATCTATACATAATAAGATTTTGGTTTTATATATATAGTAGTCAATGTTGATTTTTTTTTTTACAAAAGGTTCCTTATACTATATAATTTATAATAATTATAAGTGCGGGTGAATTCTATATAATATTAATGTAGATAAATTGTTAATAAAATTGTAGAAATAAATATATTTTTAAATAATTTTCAAAATTTTAAATGGTTAATGTGTTAATTTAGTCTCCAAAAATTGTTTTTAGAGACTAATGTTATTTGCAACATCCTTTATTTTAATTAATTAACTTAAGACTCTTAGTTTTATTTATTATTTTTGATTAATTTAGTGTGATGATATTAAAATAATTATTCTTTGGATGTTTAATTATTTGATGAAGTATTTTTATATTAATTAATTAATTATTGGGATTTTTATTATTAACTAAGTCAAAATTGAATCACTCACTCTACTACTTTTGATAACTATATTTTACTTTTAATAGCATTTAGTTTATAGAACAGTGTGGTGTAACTAGCAAGAATAAATACATCAATATCAATTAATTCTAAACGGTTGATCATTGAATGATATTATTCCAATTAAATTTCTTATTCATGTGTGAAATTAAACTCAATTAAGAGAATTATTTCTTCTCTCTGATCAATTACACGCCTCCTTTATTAGTCACATACACCTCTCCTTCGTAGGACACGGTTAAACTTGCAGTAGAGAAAAAGAAGTCATAATCACCCACACGCCATTACCAACATTATATTTATCTCAAATATTTTCTAAGCCACTAAAACAACCATCCTCACATTCCCTCGCATTCTGATCGAAATTCTAAACTTTTGTTACTTCATCTTGGTGAAATTTTCAAGGGATATATAGTGTCACCTGGATGGAAAACACTCAAGGTAAGGGCTTTTCCCCATGCAGAGTTAGGCTAGATATTAAATTAGCAATTCGTAAGATATTGATATGATGTCTGAATGTCTTAAAAGAAAAAGATTGATTTTATTTTCGTCAATAAAGAAATTAACTATATTCTTTGATTATTTCTTTTGTGTAATACCTCTATCTTGATGAAATTAATTATAAAGTGCTATTTTTATTATTATATCTTGATAAATATATTTCTAGTGAAAATGTTTAACGCCTTATGTGTTTTAGAATACATAATTATAAAGTTATAATTTTTATGATAATATAATTAGTAATATGTTTATTATGATGTATCTGATTTTAAGTCTTGACTTATTGAGTATTTTAAATTTAAAACTTGACTTTTATGAACAATATATGTGTCTTGAGGAAATTGATGAGAATCTTATATTTTTAATTTTAACAATATGAGAAAATTGATTATTGAATGCATTAATGAATAGTTTATTTTTATATTACAAAAAACTTAATAGTGAAAATAATAAAATTTATGTTGTTATTGTATTCTTGGTGAAATGAGTTTTATTTTTTATCAATAACACGTAGTCAAATCGAATCTTATGGATTATTAAAATAAAAGTGATGATTTTGAGATATTTGTTCACATTAGATGTGTTGAAGCTATTGAGTTCTAACTATGAACATCCATGATAATATAAATTTGATGTCTTATGTGATTTTAAAAAAATTAATCTGGAATATTTTGTCTTTGTGGTTGCCTAAGTGGTTGATGCTTTGTGGTTTGAATAGTTTTCTGTGTGGTTGCCTAAATGGCTGATTATTTGTGTTATGATTATTTTTCTTTTTGGTTGCCTAAGTGGCTAATGATTTATACATTTCGAGCATCATTATCATTATCATTGTCATGACATACTATATGCATCTTTGTGGACGCCTTAGTGACTAGCTATATTCGGATCATATATGTTTAGGAGCATACATAACTTGCATATATTTTATTGTCATTTTTATTTTGATATAATTATTTGTTCTAAGGTGAGTTGCTACTTGAATTATTTAAATACATTTTATAACTTTTGATACACATTTGTGAATTATTAAAAAAATTAATTTCTCTAAATCTTTTAATACAAAAAGATTTTATATTTATATTTTATGGTTGTAAACTTATTGTTTGATTTAATTTTTTATGTGGGATGAACTGACCCCTTATACCAACATTTAGGTACTAACGATTTTGAAGAGTTTAATGAATGACATTTGTTTGACGCACACACGTGGGAAAAATGTGTACTTACACACAAAAATATTTGTAGTGATAAGACCAATGTGGTACATTTTTTTAAAAAGTTTATTTACTTTTCATTGTCGATTTTAAATAGAAATGCAGATGTGGAGTCCTTCCGCTAGATAAACATGAATTATGCTATTTTAAGATGTAAATGAATATTTTCTATAATTAGTAAATTATCTTTGCAAAAATAGTAACAATAATATCCGGTAAATTGCATTGTGTTATTTCATAAAATGAAATCAAACTATTTGTTACGTTGTGGTGTCAGAGCACTAATTCTAGGAGTTTGGTGGAGTGTGATGCTTCGTGTATGCGGTATGATGTTGCTCATGTTAATGTCTGATTTTCTAATTATTTGAGCTTTACTAATTATTTAAATGTCTATTATGAATAATTAATTATGTAACCTTCTTGAAATTGAATTTTATTAATTACTTAAATTTTTATTGCATGTCATTAATTGTGTAACCTCCTTAAATTTGAAATTTTAGTAATTACTTAAATTTCTATTATATGTTATTAATTGTGTAATCTCCTTGAATTTGAATTTTTAATAATTACTTAAATTCCTATTAAGTGTCATTAAATATGTTAATTGTTTGATTTTCTAATTATTGAATTTTACTTAAATTTTTATTATGTGTCATTAATTGTATAACCTCCATAAATTTTTGTCATTAAATATATGCCTTAAATATTGGTTTAATGATGTTATTTTATTGTGTATTTAGTTGTTTTCAAATATAAAATCTCTATATCTACTTACATGCTTTTAGTGGTATTGTCTTTTATATTTTTAATAAAATTTCTATTTATGTTGTTACATCTTATAGTCTTTATGATTTTTTTCTACTTGTTCATCATATGATTGTTTTTACTTTATTAATTTTAGGCTCTCTACTTCTTGTTCATACTAAGTGTTTGATTTTTTTTTTTTAACTATTTTATGTCATTAATGACTTAAATTTCAATCATATGAATTTAATCGTCTAACTTCTTGGAATAATTATGATGAAAAATATGTCTTAAATTCTTGATCCTAGGATTAAAAATAATTTTAATTTAATCAAGCAATAATTATTTATGGTTGTATGGTATTGTGAATTATGAGTTTATTACCACGATTTAAAATTATTTCAATCTAAATAACAAAATAATTGTTAAGTTTTCATCATGTGATCTAAATATTTGTAATTAAGTCAATTGTTCTAAACCCTAAATTATGTATAATTGTATGATCCCCAAAATAGAAGGGAATGATAATACATAAAAAGTTGTATTTGAGGGATTCTAGCTAAGGAAAGATTTGGTTACTAAGTGGTCCATTGACCCACCTCTCTTTCCTGGGAACCCCCCAAAGCACGACTTGTTGTATAACCCAAACCTACTATATAATGTTCGATAAAAGACTTTCGTACTACCCTAAAGTTAAAATTATAATATTTTCCTAATTAGATAATTTTAGGAAGCATTATGGCTCATTGCACAAACCAATCGGTCCCCTAAGGAAGAAATGACATGGCTGAAGCGATCCAAGCCATGAATGCAATGGCCGCTGCAATGGCCCAACAAGCTGCAATCTAGGCTCAACGAATGCACAAAGGGATTAGAGGGAATGAAGCAGCTAGTGCAACAAGAACATTAAATGAATTTCGTCGACAAGATCCGCTTAAATTCAAAGGGGAGCATGACCCCAACAAGGTTGACCTTTGGCTGCAAGAAATCGAGAAGATCTTCGAGATCCTAAATTGCCCTGACAATGCGAAAGTAGAGTATGCGACCTATTTAACGATTGGTGAAGCTGAATACTGGTGGCAAGGTGCGAATAAAATGATGGAGACAACTCATAAAGAGCTGACCTAAGAGGCTTTTAGGAATAAATTCCTATAAAAATACTTCCCGAAAAGTGCTAGGGCTGAGAAGGAGGCCCAATTTTTTAAGATGTATTAAGGGAATCTCACGATAGCGGAATATGCAGCAAATTTTGAGTCCCTAGCAAAACATTTCCGCTATTTCCTAAATTAGATAGATGAAGAATACATGTATGAGAGGTTCCAAAGCAGACTTAGGCATGAGATTAAGGAGTTAGTGGGGCCCTTGAAGATACACCAATATCAAGTGCTGGTGGAGAAATGCAAGAAAGTGGAACAGATGAAATATAGTCGTCTGAGTAGGGGTGTTGTAGGTGGACCCATCAGACCTCAGGGGCATAACGACCAACATAACAGGGGTAGGTAACATCACCAACACAAGCGTATGCCCGACCACTTGGGAATGCTAGAGATCAACCCTGACCGCAAAACGGGGAAGGTCAAGGGACAGAAACTCCAAGTCAGAACCAAGCGTACCCTATTAGGTGTTTTCGCTGCAAAAGGGAAGGACAAAGGATATCTTAGTGTCCAATCAGACCTATGGTTCTTTACATCTGTCAAAAACCAAATCATTTTGCAAATGAATGCCCTGAGCGGAAGGACGATAAAGCTATTGACTGTAACAATATCAACAACAATGTTGCACGCCCTACTACCAAGGGACATGTCTAGCATATCAACGAAGAGGAAGCCCCATCTTCCTCTAAACTTATCCAAGGTGAGTGTTTAATCGCTGGAAAATCACTTAATGTAATATATGATTCGGGGGCAACACATTCGTTCATTTCATAGGATTGGTGGATTCGCTCTAACTTGTTGTTACTACCTTGCCATTTGATTTGTTGGTTACCCTACCTTCTACTGAATCAATGAAATATAATACAACTTGCTTGCAATGCCCGTTGATTGTGTTTGATATGAGATTCAACGTTGATTTGATTTATATTCCACTGAAGCATTTGGGAGTGATCATCAGGATGGATTGATTGTCAAGCCACTATATTCTATTGGATTACACTCTTAAGTATGTGATATTCCCATACCCATGTGTTTCTCGAATCCCCGATACCAATAAATTGAACTTTTCTTTGAAAGGGAGAGTTCATAAATGTGTTTCCCTCAACTCAGTCAATATGAAGCCAGAGGTGGAGGTAAACGAAATACTTGTTGTCGAATATTTTTTAGAGGTATTTCCACCGGATGTACCAGGATTACCCCTAGTTCGTGATATTGAATTCTCAATTGATGTGACTTCGAGTACATGACCTATTTCTATTGCCCCACATAGAATGTATCCATCAGAATTGTTAGAGTTGAAAAATTAGTTGGAGGATCTTTTTGTCTTAAGAGTTCATATTACTGAGTGTCTCACCTTGGGGAGCACTTGGGGAGCACTTGGGGAGCACTGGTGCTCCTAGTGAAGAAGAAGGATGGAAGGTCCAGACTTTGTGTCGATTACCCTCAGCTTAACAAAGTCACCACCAAAAATAGGTATCCCATGCCACACATTGATGACTTGATGGACCAACTCAAAGGAGCAATCATATTTTCAAAGATTGATTTGAAGTCGGGGTATCATCAGATTCGAGTGAAGGAAAAAGACATTCCTAAAACAACATTCAAAACTCACTATGGACACTATGTGTATTTGTTGATGCCTTTTAGTGTCACCAATGCACCAACTATTTTCATGGATTACATGAATTATATATTTCACCCCTTCTAAGACAAAAATTGTGGTGGTCTTCATTGATAACATGTTAATCTATTCTAAGAGCCGAGAGGAACGTGAAGTTCACCTATGTCACGTTTTGCATGTCTTGAAGGATAAGCGATTGTATGCTAATTTGGGGAAATGTGAATTCTGGTTGGAGGGGGTGAAATTCTTGGGACATGTCATTTCAAGGGGAGGTATCATTGTTGACCCAACTAAAGTAGAGGTTGTGATGGCATGGAAACAATCGTAGACCATCACAAAGATTATAAGTTTTCTAGGCTTGGATGGATACTATAAAAGATTGATTGAGGGTTTTGTCAAGGTTGCAGCATCATTGACACAACTCACAAAAAAGAATCATATTTATGCATGAACGGAGGAATGTGAGAGGATTTTTTCAGATAATGAAAGATAAACTAACTACATCATCGGTGTTGGTGTTGCCACAACCAGAAGAGCCATATGAAGTTTATTGTGATGCTTCTTTACAAGGGTTTGGTTGTGTACTTATGCATAACAAATAAGTGGTAGCATATGCTTCAAGACAATCGAAAAAAACATTATCCCACGCATGACATGGAGTTGGCTGTAATACTTTTTGCACTAAAGATTTGGAGGCACTATCTATATTGGTGCAATTTTGATGTATACAGTGACAATAAAAGTTTGAAATACAAGTTCGACTAGAAGGAGCTTAATATCCAATAGCGAAAATGGATGAAATTCATCAAGGATTATGAGTTCATGTTGCACTATCACCTAGGAAAAGAAAATGTGGTGGCTAATGCCTTGAGCATAAAGCGATCCCATTTGTCATCCATAACATTTAAAGGGATAGAGTTGTTAGAGAATTTTCGCGATTTGGATCTTAATTTGGATTTCTTGTCGGGAAAAGTACAATATAGAATGATCATCGTAGATAATAAATTGATGAATGAAATAAAATCCTTTCAAGTGATCGATGAGGCTATTCAGGGGAGACAAAAATTGGTTAAGACTAGTAGGGCTCTCGAATTTGAAATGGGTCCAAATAACATTTTGTGGTGTAATAAACATATTTGTGTGCCCGATAATGCAGAGTTGAGAAGAACTATTTTGGATGAGGCTCACAAGAGCAAATTGAGTATTCACCTTGGTACCATGAAGATGTATAGATGAAGCAGAGATTTTGGTGGCCAGGAATGAAGAAACAAGTGGCAGAATATGTGGCGTCTTGCCAAAAGGCTAAGGTTGAACACCAAAAACCTATTGGATTGTTGCAGTTATAAGATGTACCAGTATCGAAATGGGATAACATATGTATGGACTTTGTGGTGACATTACCTAAGACTCAAAAGAAATTTGACTCCATTTGGGTGATTATTGACAGACTCACAAAATCTGCCCATTTCATACATCTAAGGACTACTTACAATGTATCTAAGCTTGCAGAGATTTACGTTATTGAAATTGTTAGATTACATGGGATACCATTTAGCATTGTTTATGATAGAGATCCAAATTTCACTTCTCGTTTGTGGGAAGCATTGCATGAGGCATCAGGTGCTAAATTGAGATCGAGTTCCGCCTACCAACCTCAAACCGATGGTCAAACTGAAAAGACTATTCAAACATTAGAGGATTTGCTAAGAGCTTGTGCATTAGATAACCGAGGAAGTTTGGATGATCTATGGCCTCTTGTTGAATTTACCTATAACAATAGCTATCATGCAAACATCGAGATGGCACCATACGAGGCTTTGTATGGGCGCAAGTGTCAAAATCCCTTGTGTTGGTATCAAGATGGTGAAAACTTGATCGTAGGGCCATAGTTGGTTCAATAGACTACAAAGAAGGTGCGCTAGATCCAAGAGCGGATGAGAACAACACATAGTAGGTAGAAGAGTTATGTTGATCGACATAAGAGACCTTTCGAGTTTTAGGAGGATGAACATGTATTCTTGAGAGTGACGCCTAGTATTGGAGTTGGTAGGGCATTGAAGTCTAAGAAGCTTACTCCGAATTTTATTGGACTATACCAAATTCTTCCACGTGTAGGTCCAGTGGCTTATCAAATTGCTTTACCACCGAATTTTGCTAATTTACATGATGTGTTCCATGTATCACAATTGAGGAAGTGCATGGTAGATCCATCCCATATTATTGCGCAAGATGATATTCAATTGAAGGAGAATCTTGCCTTCGAGGTCCCACCGATAAGCATCACATACAGAACTACCAAACATTTGAGGGGGAAGGAAATCCCCTTGGTTAAGATGATTTGGAACCAGACGATTGAGGATGCTACTTGGGAGTTGGAGGAGTAGATGATGGAGCTTTACCCATTTGATGTGTTGAAGTTATTGAGTTATAGCTATGAACATTGAATGATAATGTAAATTTGATGTCTTATGTGATTTAAAAAAAAAATAATCTAGAATATTTTATCTTTGTGGTTGCCTAAGTGGCTGGTGATTTGTTATTTGAATAGTTTTCTTTGTGGTTGCCTAAGTGGTTGGTTATTCATGTTATATTATTTTTCTTTATGGTTGCCTAAGTGGCTAGTGATTTGTACATTTCGAGCATCATTATCATTGTCATGACATACCATATGCATCTTTGTGGACGCGTTAGTGACTAGTTTAATTTTCCCTCATTTGTACAAGTGACTGGCTATATCCGGATTATATATGTTTAGGAGCATGCATAACTTGCATACATTTTATTGTCATTTTTATTTTGATATAATTGTTTGTTCTAAGGTGAGTTGCTACTTGAGTTATTTAAATACATTTTATAACTTTTGATACACATTTGCGAATTATTAAAAAAATCAATTTCTTTAAATCTTTTATTATAAAAAAATTATATATTTATATTTTATGGTTATTAACTTATTATTTGGTTTAATTTTGTTGTGGGATGAACTGACCTCTTACACCAACATGTAGGTACTAACGATCTTGAAGAGTTGTATGAATGATGTTTGCTTGGCGCATGTGCGGGGGAAAAATTGGTACTTTAACAACAAAAAAAGTATTTGTAGTGATAAGACCGATATTGTATATTTTTTTTAAGTTTATTTACTTTTCATCGTTGATTTTAAATAGAAATGTGGAGGTGGGGTCTTTCCGCTAGGAAAAACCTGAATTATTCTATTTTACGACGGAAGTGAATATTTTCTACAGTTGGTAAATTGTCTTTGCAAAATTAATAACAATAATATGCGGTAAATTGTATTGTGTTATTTTATAAAATGAAATCAAACTATTGACTAGTGAAATTTTATTGATTATATGATGAACTACTCTTAAAAAAAATGTCGTTTTGAAAGAAAATAAATTGTTTTAAGTAATGTCTTGGATAAAAATTCGGGGTTTTACATTATTGAATCTTTTTAAAATCATTATCAATATAATTTTCACTTGTTGATTTCAGCAACTATACCGATAATTTCTTATAATTTTTTAACTTAAAATGGTGGTTATTTTATATTATCTTATTAAGACAAAATGTAATTTTTTTTGAGTTAGTTTATTTATTAAGAATCTAGTATCCATATTTATGTGATGTCACTATG
>JBBPBT010000850.1:10816466-10837289 GCA_037974875.1 Cicer bijugum
AAAAAAGGAGAAGTGGTCAATAAAATAGAAGTAAATTGTTAATTTATGTGCAAACTAGGATGTAGTTATTAAAATAATATAACATGTTATTTGTTTTGGTAGATTTACTCAACAACATTTTTTTTCTTCAATTTAATATATTTTATTTGATTTTATTAATATAATTTTGTATTCTTAAATATTTTTAATATTTCTTATTTATTAAACTAAAAATTATTCAATTGTTAAAATAAATATTAAAAAAATTAATTAGATAAATTAGCTTACAAAATTTAGAAAAAAAAATTCTCCATCCTTATTTCTAACAATGTAATCATACAATATTTATATATTGAAGTTAAAGAAAGCATAACAACGTAGCGAACAAAAACTATGCTACAATTGTATCATACTGAGAAACATGGTTTTGTTTGAAAATCATAATAAGCACTTAATTGATAGTGTGTGTGCAATTGTTGTGAAGGGTAATTGGAACAATCTCTTAAAACTGAAAATTGTTTCTACTCTCACTTCCACCACCATTCACCAAGTAATCTTGCATCTCACACAACATGGTTATGGACCCTTTTTTATCTTCCAATTCTTCAACTGGGTTCACTCTATTCCACACTATACTCATTCCTTACAATGTTCGTGGTCCATGATTCACATGCTCACAAAACACCGCCATTTCAAAACTGCACAACAGGTGCTTGATAAAATGGCTCAGAAGGAAATGCTTTCATCACCTTCAGTTTTGACCTCTTTGGTGAGGATTCATGATGACCCAGAAGTTAATTCCCATGTTTTGAGTTGGCTTGTGATACATTATGCGAAGTCGAAGATGACCCATGATGCAATTCAGGTTTTTGAGCAGATGAGTTTGTTTAAATTCAAGCCTCATTTGCATGCTTGTACTGTGCTTTTGAACTCTTTGTTGAAAGATGGGATTACTAATATGGTGTGGAAGGTTCATAAAAAAATGGTTCAAGATGGGGTTGTTCCTAATATCTATGTTTATAATTGTTTAATTCATGCTTGTTCGAAATCGAGAGATGTGGATAAGGCAGAAAAATTGCTGAATGAGATGGAAGGAAAGGGTGTGGTTCCTGATATCTTCACATACAATACTTTGATAGCTTTGTATTGCAAAAAGGGTATGCATTATGAGGCTTTATCGGTCCAGGATAAAATGGAAAGAGAAGGAATAAATCTTGATATTGTTAGTTACAATTCTCTTATTTATGGCTTTTGCAAAGAAGGTAGGATGAGGGAAGCTATGAGGATGTTCGGTGAAATCAAAAGTGCCACTCCAAATCATGTGACGTATAATACATTGATTGATGGTTATTGTAAAACGGATGAACTGGAGGAAGCTTTGAAATTGCGTGAGACGATGGAGGCTAAGGGATTGTACCCTGGTGTTGTTACTTATAATTCGATTTTGCGCAAGCTGTGTTCAGATGGCAGAATTAGGGATGCAAATAAACTCTTGAATGAGATGAGTGAAAGAAAAATCCAAGCTGACAATATCACATGTAACACATTGATTAATGCATATTGCAAGATAGGAGATTTGAATTCTGCCTTGAAATTTAAAAACAAGATGTTAGAAGCTGGACTAAAGCCTGATCCCTTTACATACAAAGCACTGATTCATGGATTCTGCAAAATGAGTGACCTTGAAAGTGCCAAGGAACTACTGTTTGTCATGCTTGATGCTGGATTTTCTCCAAGTTATTGCACTTACTCTTGGATTGTAGATTGCTATTGCAAAAAAGACAATGCTGATGCAGTTCTAGCACTGCCAGATGAGTTTCTGAGTAAAGGTATTTGTCTTGATGTTTCAGTTTATAGGGCATTGATAAGAAGGTTAAGCAAGATAGAAAGAATTGAATGTGCTGTGAAGTTGTTATATCATATGGAAGGGAAGGGAATTTCTGGCGATAGCATTATCTACACTAGTCTCGCTTATGCCTACTGGAAATCAGGGAACACAAATGCTGCCTCAAATATGTTAGAAGAGATGGCTAGGAGGATGTTGATGATCAATGCCAAAATCTATAGATGCTTTAGTGCTCCTGATGATAATGAAAACAAAGTGTCACAGATGTTTTGGGATCATGTGGTGGAAAGGGGTGTGATGTCAAGAAATACAATGTATAAAATACAACAAATGCTGATATGATATGATGATAATCTTGCTTATTTAAAAGAAGATTTTTGCTTAAATTGTAGGCAATGTATTGCTAATGTAATTTTTTAAGGTTAATCAAATGAGTTGTCTTAAAATTCATGGTTTGGATAACAATCAGGAAAAGTTTTTAAAATTAATGTAATTTTACTGAGTATTTTGTCTATAAAATTAGGGGATTTCAAATACCATCTTATAAGAGAGAATTTTCGAATTCCCACTCTTCTCCCTCTTTCGCGCGTCTCCCCCCAATATGGTTCTCACTCGCTCGAGCTTCTTTGTCACCCATGCTTCTCTATCAATTCCTATTCTCTCTTGAGCTCTCTCTTTGGTTGTTTTTCTCTTTGTCTATGCGATATATCCTTCTCTTTTCATCTTAGATGATTCTTCTCTTTTCATCTTAGAGAGAGGACTATCAAAATGTATGTATTTAATTCATTAGTTTCAGCATGATCCAATTTTTCTTTAGCGCTGTGTGTTTTTATTCTTTGGAAGCTTTTGGAATCTTAATCTTCAGTCGTTGCATCTATGTTAGCTTCTGTTTTGATTCTTGGGGAGTCTACTTCTTGATTTCAACTTTGTTTCTGTTGGAACTGGTTAGTACTTAATTGAAATTGGGGAACTGAGTTCTTTATTGAATTTAAACAGAATGCGAGTTTACAATTCTTTTTGGACAGAATTGATAAACGATTACAAGAATATCCACTCTAAGAATTTGAGAACTTGGTCTCTCCCTTTCCAATAACCACTTAGAAATTTCCTGACCTCCTCTCTCTAATTTCCTACTTTTATTTGCTCCATAACTGCTGTAGAGCAGCAGTTACTGCCTGATTTACAACTTAAATTGACACTAATTGCCTAAATAAAAAAATAACTGCATTATAAATTCAGTTCCCATTTAAAATTCTAACTCTTGACCCTCCTCTTATAATATTTAGTTATAAGAGGCCTAACAACACTCCCTCCCAAAAGAGTCACCTTGTCCTCACGGTGAAAAGAAGGAAATTGCTCCATAATGGTCTCAACAGGTTCCCATGTTGCTTCAAAATCTGGTAGGTCCTTCCACTGAATCAAGACTTCTGCTATGCCAATGGGAGCGTTGTGGACATCTTGTACAACAACTGGAGTAACTTGCAATTCTAGTTCCTCTGACAACATAGGTGGCAAAGGTTGAGGGGTAGCTGAAGAAGAGATGGCTTTCTTAAGTAGGGAAACATGAAACACTAGATGTATCTTACTCTTTGGTGGAAGAGCTAACTCAAATGCAACTGCTCCAATCTGCTTTGAAATCTGATATGGTCCATAAAAACGAGAACTTAATTTCTCATTTCTCTTCTTAGCCAGAGACCGCAATCTGTAGGCCTGTAATTTCAAATAAACCCAATCTCCAACCCCTAGTGAAATAGGACGCCTAGACTGATCAGCGTACTTTTTCATCTAATTCTGAGCTGTGAACAAATTGTTTTTTAGATCATGCAACATTTGGTCCCTATCTTGTGTCATGATGTTAACTTCTTCAACAACCGAAGGAATAGTAGTCCCTTTTAGGAGATGAGGTGGGTCTCAACCATATAGTGCCTTAAAGGGGGTTAATTTTATAAAGTTGTGATAATTGGTATTAAACCAAAATTCTGCCCAACTTAGCCACTTTGGCCATTGTTTGGGCTTAGTGCCTGTGAGGCATCTTAAGTGTGTTTCCAAACACCTATTGACTACTTCGGTTTGTCCATCTATTTGAGGATGGTAAGCAGAGCTAAATTTGAGTTTGGTATCTGCCATTTTGAACAACTCCGACCAAAAATGACTCAGGAAAATCTTATCTCTGTCAAACACAATAGTAGAGGGGAAACCATGTAACTTTACTACCTCTTGAAGGAAAACTTCAGCAACATCTTTTGTAGTGAAAGGATGGCTAAGTGCTAGAAAATGAGCATATTTAGTTAATTTTTCCACCACTACGAGAATGACAATTTTAACTTGAACCTTAGGTAATCCTTCAATGAAATCCATAGATATATCAGCCCAAACCTGATTGGGTATAGGTAGTGGTTGAAGAAGGCATGCAGGAGACAAAGCTTGATATTTGTTCAATTGACACACCTCACAATTGGCCACATGCTGCTGGATATGTTTTCTCATGCCCTCCCAATGCGCAACCTCATAAATTCTTTTATAGGTTCTAAAAAAACCAAAGTGTCCCCCTACTACTGAGTTATGAAATTCTTGTAGCAAAATGGGAATCCTTGAAGATCCTTTTGGTAGCACCAATCTCCCCTTATAGAGCAATTTTTTATTTTGAAATGTATAGTCTGGATGAGCATTATGATCTTGGATTAGATCATGTATCAAATTTTGTAATTTAGAATCTCGATAAGTTTCTGACTCCCAATCTTCCACCTCTTCAAAGTGAATTGAAGACAAAGCTGCAAATGTCATCTTTTTAGAAAGTGCATCAGCCACACCATTTTCTTTTCCAGGCCTATAATGGATTTCAAAGTCTAGTCCCATGAGTTTTGATGTCCACCTGAAATATTCTTCACCCATTACTCGTTGTTCCGTTAGAAATTTTAGGCTTTTTTGATCGGTGATGATGACGAAATGCCTTCCTAGCAGGTAATGTCGCCACTTTTGAACAACCATCACAATAGCCATCAACTCTCTTTCATAAATTGACTTAGATTGTGCTGTGTCTGATAATGTTTGGTTAAGAAAAGCCACTGGTCTCCCTTCCTGCAATAAAACTGCACCCAAGCCCTTGTTAGATGCATCAGTTTCTATGGTAAAGGTTTTAGAGAAATCTGGAATAGTGAGTGTTGGCAATGTTGCCACCAATCTCTTGAGTTGTTCCAAGGCAGCTTGGGCTTCACTATTCCATTGGAAGTTGTCTTTCTTCAAAATTTGGGTCAAGGGCCTAGCGATCTTTCCATAATCTCTAACAAATCTTCGATAATACCCTGTCAGCCCCAAAAATCCACTTAAGGCCTTGATGTCCTTGGGTGTTGGCCAATCTAACATAGCTTCAATCTTCTTTGGATCTGCTGCAACTCCACCTGCTGAGATGATATGACCCAAATACTCTAATTGAGTCTGCCCAAAAGTGCATTTTTTTCTTGTTGGCAAATAATTGATTCTCTTTCAACAAAGCTAGGACAGCCCTTAAATGCCTTTGGTGCGCTTGTTCATATGTGATGTAAACCAAGATGTCATCGAAGAAAACCAACACCAACTTTCTCAAGTACGGCCTTAACACTTCATTCATAAGGGATTAAAAAGTTGAAGGGGCATTCGTAAGTCCAAAAGGCATGACAATAAACTCATAATGCCCTTCATGAGTTCTAAAAGCTGTTTTTGGAATATCTGCTTCCCGCGTCCTAATTTGATGATACCCCAATTTCAGGTCCAATTTTGAAAAGATCGTTGCGCCTCCCAATTCATCAAGCAGCTCGTCAATAATAGGAATAAGGAACTTATCTGGTATGGTTATCTTATTCAAAGCCCTGTAATCTACACAAAAGCGCCACCCACCATTTTTTTTTCACTAAAATGATTGGGCTAGAATAGGGGCTAACACTTGGTCTTATTATACCAGAATTCAACATATCTTCTACTAATCTTTCTATTTCATTTTTCTGATAGTGAGGGTACCTATAAGGCCGTATATTGGGAATATTGGCACCTTCCTTCAAGATAATAGCATGGTCTTGCCTTCTAGTAAGGGGTAACCCTTGAGGTTCTTGAAAAACATCACCATATTCTTCTAAAATAGCTGCTGCCCATTCTGGATTTTCATCTGTAATTGCAGTTTCGGCTTGTAGTTGATGGTATTCCACTAAGAATCCTTGGCCTTGATCATTTAACACTTTCAAAAGGGACTTTAGAGATGCTACAGCTCTAGTTAAATCAGGGTCCCCTTTCAAAGTATGATAACCATTTCCACTAGGAATTCTAAGTGTCAACTCATGGAAATTGGCTCTAATTTCTCCCAGACAAGCCAACCATTCCATCCCCAACACTACATCCACTCCTCCAAGATCAAAGACATAAAAATCTTGTTGCACTTTGAGTCCTTGCATCACCAATTCTAATTGAGGACACACTCCTCCACAATCAAGTTTTCTCTCATCTCCTACTTCCACCGTGTATATGGAGGTTGCAAACATTTGCAAATTATGTTCCTTCACAAAAGTGGCTGAAATGAAATTATGTGAAGCTCCACAATCTACAAGGACCATAACATGTTCCTCACCAATCCTTCCCCATAACTTAATGGTTTTCTTCGAAGTGAGACCAGCAATGCTACACATAGATAATTTGAGGTCTTTCAATTCTCCCTCCACTTCCACTAGATTCGGTTCCTGCAATTCACATTTCTCATCTTCCTCACCCAAAACCAGCACGTGCAACTGTTTGTTAACAGACACATAGCCTGGACTAAACCTCTCATCGCAGCAAAAACATAATCCCTTCCGTGATTTCTCTTGAATTTCAGCCTCGATTAACCTTCTGAATCATATGCCTCTAAATGTTCCAAGAGGCTTTGCAACACTTCCTTCCCCAGAAAAACTTCCAACTCCAAACATTGTAGTTTGTGTTTGTTGCTTTACCCCGGGTTCCCATGTCACCGTTCTAGTATTATTGTAAGTTCTCATTGGTTTACCCCCAGAATTCGCAAAATTGCTACCCTTGGTGACTAAATTGTTCTTCTCATCAACTCTTTGAGCCAAGTCCATTAATTCTGCAAAAGTCTCCACTGGATGTAATTTTAATTCTGCACTTATCACTTCCTTAAGTCCATTCAAAAAGATTCCTTTCAAATATGCGAGTTCTGCACATTTGAGTGGGCTTGCGTACAATTCAAACTTTTCTCGATACGCTTCTACTGACCCTGTTTGTTTGAGACTTAGTAACAATTCAAAAGGGCTTTCAACCATAGATGGTTGGAAACACTTAATCACAACGGCACGAAAATCGTCCCACGTAGGATGTTGAGCAGAAAATTCCCACTATTGGTACCATGTCAAAGCCTTTCCCTCCATAGCCACCATTACCGCTTGCAACTTCTCTACCCCAGACATTCCTTTCAGATCAAAGTATCTCTCCACCCTAGTCGTCCATCCATACGCATCTTCACCATCAAAGACAGGTATTTCTAATTTCCTCCATCTTTCGACCCTATTTCGCGAGTCTAGGGAATTTTCTGGCCTCTCTCCATACAACACAACCTGACTCTCATCGCTGGAATCATCTTCCTGTCTCGCGTGAATTAGCCTGACAGCATCAGCCAAGGCATTCAATTAGCGCCTAGTTTCCAACTGCTCCACCCTCTCTTGTTCCATATGTTTTTCCCATGTTTCACGCAAAGCCAGGAACCCTTCAAACCCTTGTTCCAGAACCTCCATACGTGCTTCCATACTGCGTGCTTCCATATTGCGCGTAAATACCATTAATTTCTCCTGGATTTTTGTTGCTCAGATACCAGTGTTAGAACTAGTTAGTACTTAATTGAAATTGGGGAACTAAATTCTTTATTGAATTTAAACAAAATGCGAGTTTACAATTCTGTTTGAGCAGAATTGATAAACGATTACAAGAATATCCACTCCAAGAATTTGAGAGCTTGGTCTCTCCCTTTCCAATAACCACTCAGAAATTTCCTGCCCTCCTCTCTCTAATTTCCTACTTTTATTTGCTCCATAACTGCTGTAGAGCGGCAGTTACTGCCTGATTTACAACTTAAATTGACACTAACTTCCTAAATAAAAAAAATAACTGCATTATAAATTCAGTTCCCATTTAAAATTCTAACTCTTGACCCTCGTCTTATAATATTTAGTTATAAGAGGCCTAACAGTTTCCTATCCGAAGATATCAATTTTAGGCCTTTAATCCATCCAAGGTTAGTTTGTTGATGTCATCTCAATTTTTTGTGGTATGGTTGCTAGATGTATGCTTCACACTTAATGTTTTGACATGTTTTGAATGGTTGTTAGTTGTTTGATTCATGATTCATGTTTTCATTCTTCGTTCTTGACAATGAAATGCTTGTGAAAGTTAACTATATTATTGAATCATATTATCATTGCAGTTTGCAACTTCTGCATAGTGTCAAGAACAAATACTATTTGGGAGGAGAAACTACCCTCTAGTCTGTGATACAGAATTCTACTCAAGATATTAAATTAGATATCTAAGTAGAGATTGACTAACGAGAAGTAAATCTGATAAAACCGAAAGTTAGTTCAGTATTGTTAAATAGTAGCTATAGTGTGGTGGAATTTGAACCAACCATTATTTTCCGCGATATGCAAGTCATTTAAGTGGTTGAGGTTGGTTGCAGTGGAAGGAAAACTTTTGTATATAATGACCAGTGTATCAATCTACTAAGCAATGAACCATTCAATTATTCTAATTCAGTAACATAGTCTTCCGAATGTATGATATGATAATGATAATTTCTTAAAAACGATAATGCTTAAAATGAAAAGTTAGAAGATGCCCCATAACAAAAAAAGAACTAGGGCAATTAGTGAGCTAAACTTAAACTGCTACAGACAATTGTAAGAAAACATTTGTATAACAAATAAATAACAACAAGTTAGAAAAACAATGATAGCATAATTTTAGGCATTGGAGTTCAGCGGCCAATCATTGAGTTCATAACTAACGGAAAGCTTTGCTACGCTAACCACACCATCATCCCCATGCAAAACGGTATTTTGTTTAAATGCAGAGGTACTGTCCAGTTCCAAGTAACATAAATTATTTGTTTATTTATTTAATAACTTCTTTAAACTCTTCTATGGTTCCTTTTGTTATTCCTTTCGATATAAGTATATCATATGATTTTTGTTTTACTCCCTCTTCTCATATAATAAGATCTGTTTATTGTACATTGCTTCTGTCTTGTATGTTATATATATATATTAGAAATGTTGTTTCAATAATCTATTATTGACAAATGAATGAGTAAACAAAACAAAGCAAGTCAACATTGCTTCTGTTTAATGAATTCACCAGAAATTTCCATGAAGCACTCGTCGGATTATTTATTGATTAGGTAACCCACCTTCATTGACCAAAAGCTACATTTTCATAAACTATTCATTATGTTAAAATAAAGGAATAAAACACTGGTGATATTAGTAAGTAGAATAAAACCCAAACCCAGTTGCATAAATTATATTGTTCCTTTCTATTAAATATAATTTTTGTTTTACTCACATTTCTCATATAAGACCTGTTTATTGTACATCGCTTCTTGCTTTTACATTATATAACGTTTAGTTGATTGGTTATTCATAGCTAAGTCAATAGTCATCCACCTTGTATACAACTTGCATTTCCTTGCTTTGTTAGCTCATTCAACTTTCATTTCCTTGCAGGTTGAATGATTTCACAAGAAATTTCTCGGAAGTATTCATTGGGTTTATTTATTGATTAGGTACCCCATCTTCATATGCTTAAACTATCCATTTTGTTAAGTAAAAAAGAATAGAGCACTCATACAAGTAACAGAATAAACCCACTTGCTTTCACTAGTTGGATAACGAATTATATTTTGTTAAGAGTATGATATGATATTATACCTGTGTCTTCTTGGGAAGACTCATCAATATTGGTTGGCCGACTATCAAAATAAAAATATGCTTAACAACCTTACAAAGCAAATCCTATCATTTAGACAATAGCTCATCAGTATTAGCTTGCTCTATTGCATTGAGTCAACTGCACTTTCCATTTGAATTCCTTTCTTGATTAGCCAAGTATCACAAAATTTGCCATCAACATCTTTGTTGGTTGATCCTGTTATTTATGGTAGAGATGTTGACAAGAAGGTTATTTGTAATTGGCTGATATCTGACATTGAGCTCTCAATTGTTTCTATAGTTGGGTATGGGAGGGATGGTAAGCTTTGCAAACCCCTTTTAATTATGGGGCTCAGGGAAGCAAGATTCTTGTCACTACCCGTTGTCTACATGTTGCCTTAAGCACACGGTCAACTAGAATACATCAGCTAGAGCAATTACAAGAAGAACATTGCTGGCAATTGTTTTCCAAACATGCATTCCTAGATGAAAATCCTCAAATAAATCTTGATTTGATAGAGATTGGTAAAAAGATAATTGAAAAATGCCAAGGGTTACCTCTAGCCTTGAAAGAAGTTGGAAGTCTCTTACACACAAAATCATCTTTGGTAGAGTGGGAACGTATATTGACAAGTGAAGTATGGGACTTTCCACTTGAGGAGAGCAACATCATCCCTGCTTTAATATTGACAAGTGAAGTATGGGACTTTCCACTTTAGGGTTGTTTGAGTGGGGAAAGCGAAGAAGAAGAATAATTAAGAATCTAGGGAAATAATTTCGAACATTAAGATGAATAAATCCAGGAATTCCTAATTGAATGAAAGGAATTCGAGTGTCTAATATTAACTAGAGGAAATAATGGGATAATATAAGCTAATGATCATGAATGAGAGTTACTTACATTCCAAATAACCTCTTATATAGATTCTCAACAACCTCCTAGAATTCTCAACAACCTCCTAACTAATTTGTAACTACTTACTAATAACAGAAATTCCACTACTTACTAATAACATAAATTCAGTAACTAATTCTTAATGCTAATCTCTAACTTCTAGCTTGCTAACTAATTGGAATCATCCCTAACACCTTCCTTCTCATCTCAAGAGGTGTTTTGCTTATTGAGTTCGTTTTTTGTGTGCAAAGTATCAACTCCAATATTCAACAATTAGGAGAACTCAATCTTCATGGAACCCTATCAAATTCAGAGTTGCAAAACATTGTTAATCCCTCCGATGGACAAGCAGCAAATTTGAAAAATATTGCTGAGGTGTAGTAATCTTGAGATGATTTCTCAGGAGCATGAGCATGATTATAGCCTTACACATATCAAAATTGGAGAGTGCCCTAACTTTGTATCATTTATCAAGGGAGGATTTTCTGCACCCAATCTGAAGTATTTTGATATTTCAAAATTTGGAGAATTTAAAATCACTACCTGAATGCATGCACACTCTTTTTCCATATCTTACTGACCTAATAATAAACAATTGCCCACAAATGGAGTCGTTCTCTGATGGAGGTTTGCCATCATGACTAAATTTCTTGGATCTCTACGGATGCTCCAAACTTTTGGCCTCCCTAAAATGGACATTGGGAATCAACACTTCTCTAAAATGTTTATGGTGATTATGAGATCAGAATCATATTCTAATGTATAATTAATAGTATGTCTTAATTAGGATTTCTATTATAATTTTATTTTTTATTTAATGATATCATTTATAGGGAAAATAAGTTTTCTGATTTTTAGCTCTATTTGATTGTACAAAATTAATTTTCTATGCTATTTATAACTCCTCGTGTAATCAGATTTTAGAATCAAATGAATAAACAATAGCTTTTCCGCATGGTATTAGAGCTAGATCTAAACCATCCCTATTCTCTTTCATCGACCCAGCCATGGAAGAAGACAAAATAGAAGTCTCGCCCCCAAAGACTGACATAAATCTTGCTGGCTCAATCGATAGAACTGAAATTTTCATCACTAGCCACAAGTTGAATGGCCAAAACCACATTCAATGGGATAGGTCAAAACCATTCTGCAACAGCGACATCAGAGGCAAGGCAACACACAACCCACAAGAAATGGAAGAGAAACATGATCCATCTCCATTCACCGAAGAACAAATAGAGGCTTTGCCGAAAATGCTTTGGCAATTCTGCAACAGGGACATCAGAGGCAAGACAACACACAACCCACAAGAAATGGAAGAGAAATAGGATCCATCTCTATTCAACAAAGAACAATAGAGGCTCTGCAGAAAATGCTTTGGTAGATTGTTCTTGTTGCAGAAAAATGCGGTACTGCTTCAGTAGCACAAAAAGGTAGCTTCCTACAAGTTTTACATACTAGAAAAGGAAAACCAAATCATAGATGCATGAGCCTCGGATCACATGACTAGAGATATAACTATATTTGACAATTATTCTCCTTGTCATGATAACTCATCTATTCGCATTGCTAATGGTACATTGTCAAAGGTTATTGGTACAAGTTATGTTATTATTTCAAAAGATATTACTCTAAATTTTGCAATGTATGTTCCCGAACTTGATTGCAATTTGTCGTCTATTAGCAAACTGACCAAAGACTTGAGATGTGTAGCTAAATTTTTTCTCAATCTGTGTGAATGTCAAATTTTGGAGTCGGAAAAGACAACTGATAGTGCTAAAGAGTGTGCTAGACTTTATTACTTGGAAGTTGAAGATACCTCCAAAGATCTGAAAGCCAATTCTTGATCAGTGGTTTCTCCAAATAGTGACGAGTCTGTAATGTTGTAGTACTATCGATTAGGTCACCCAAATTTTAGGTACTTGAGAAATTGTTTCCTTCGTTATTCAGAAAAAACTTAATGAACTTTCAATGTGAAGTATGTCAGTTATCCAAGCATACCCGAAACATATACTCACCTAAACCATATAAACCCTCTCAATCCTTCTCCTTAATTCATAGTGATTTATGGGGGGCATATCGGGTTAGCAACATTACTGGAGCTAAATGGTTTGTTACATTGATCAATGATCATACAAGAGTCACATGGATATTTCTCATGAAAGAGAAATCAGAAGTTGAAAAATTATTTAAGTTTTTCCACACCATGGTGCAAACACAATTCCAAACAAAAATTAAGGTGCTTATAACTGACAATAGTCATGAATATTTTAGTTCATCACTAGAGTCCTACATTAAGATCCACGAAATTGTCCTCCAGAATTCATGTGTAGATACCCCCCAACAAAATGGGGTCGCAGAAAGGAAAAATATGCATCCTCAATTTTGACACACCCTATTCCACTCTCTAAACTATTTTTCCAACCAGTAGAGTTTTCACCTCAATCCCATTTAAAATATTTGGATGTTCAGCCTTTGTTCACAACTTAAACCCTCTACGCAGCAAACTTGACCCAAAATCTATCAAATGTATTTTTCTTGGCTACTCACCTCACCAAAAAGGATATAGGTGTTATTCCTTAACAACCATAAAATTTTACCACACTATGGATGTGACCTTCTTTGAGAATCAATCGTATTACTCCAAAGTTGGTATTCAAGGGGAGAATACCATAATCCCAAAAGAAACAACATAATTCCAATTTTTGGGTTTTGAGACGGTCAAACAAACTACAGCAACAGAAACAGAAAATCTTGCACCTACAGAATCAGCCGAGTCGGTACAATCTACAACAGTAGAACCAATAAATTTTACACCAGCAGAACCATCAAATTCCATACCAACAAAACCAGAAAATTCCACACCAGCAGAACCAGTCCTTGAAATTGCACCAGTAGAAATTTATGCACTTGAAACTGCACACGTAGAAATTTCTGCATAAGAAGCTGAATGGAAAGTTTACACTAGGAGGAGGAAAACCAAACATGTGGTAGAATCAAACGCAGCTCCACTGCAAAGCCATGAATCCAACTAGACTCTAGAAAATGAAATATCATCAAGTAATACTATTCCCAACTCAGAACCTGTCAATATGAGTTTAACTAACAGTGATATTCCTATTGCACTAAGAAAAGGGACAAGAACTTGTACTCAACACCCCATTGAAAAATACGTGTCATATGGGAAATTATCACAAGGATACAAGGTATTTGTAGCAGCACTTGACAACACCTATATTCCAAGGAATATTCAAGAAGCCCTCCAACAACGTGAGTGGACAACAGCTGTAACAGAAGAACTTCATGCGTTGATTAAAAATAACACTTGGGAAATTATTGCTCTACTAGATGGAAATAAGCAGGTTGGTTGTAAGTGGATATTCTCTATCAAATACAATGCAGATGGGAGTATAAATCGGTACAAGGCGTGATTAGTGGCAAAGGGATTCACCCAATCATATGGCATTGACTATGAAGAGACATTTTCTCCAGTGGCCAAACTTAGCTCAGTACGAGTCATATTATCCTTGGCTGCAAACTTCGATTGGCCACTACATCAGTTAAACATTAAAAATGTCTTCCTAAATGGTGAGTTAGAAGTGGAAGTATACATGCAACTTCCCCCAGGACTTGAATCATCCAACACTTTGAACAAGGTGTGCAAACTACAAAAATATTTGTATGGCCTCAAGCAATCACCTAGAGCATGGTTTGATAGATTAACTAGAGTTGTCAAAGATGATGGGTTCATACAAGGCCGATTTGATCACACTATCTTTGTCAAACACTCATCGGAAGGAAAGGTAATTTTATAAATTGTGTATGTTGATGATATCATTATCACAGGAGATGATCATAATCAAATCAGACACTTAAAAGAACTCTTGGCTAGGGAGTTTGAAGTCAAACACTTGGGACAACTTAAGTATTTCTTAGTGATGGAAATAGCTCGAACAAAAGAAGGAATATATGTCTCTCAAAGGAAATACACCTTAGACTTACTTCAAGAAACTAGAATGCTTGGGTGTAAGGTTGCCAATACCCCTATCGAAATATACACTGACTCAGATTGGGCTGGAGGTACATTAGACAGAAAGTCAACTACTGGTTATTGATCATTCGTGTGGGGAAAGATGGTTACTTGGAGAGGTAAGAAACATCCCGTGGTAGCTAGAAGCAGTGCAAAAGCTAAATTCAGAGCCATGGCACAAGGAATTTGTGAAGGAATCTGGCTAAAGAAAATACTAGATGAAATCAGAATTGAAACCAATTACACCATGAGAATCTTTTGTGACAACAAAGTTGCCATCAACATTGCAAAGAACTATGTACACCATGGTATTATAAGTATTGTTCATGTATCATCGTGCAACCAAACAGCTGACATCCTGACTAAAGCTCTTCGAAGAAATACATATGAGAATATCATATCCAATCTGGGCATGATAGACATCTACCACCCAGATTGAGGGGGAGTGTTGATTATGAGATCAGAATCATATTCTGATGTACAATTATTAGTATATCTTAATTAGGATTTTTGTTTTAATTTTGTTTCTTATTTAGTGATAGCATTTATTAGGAAAATCAATTTTCTAATTTTCAGCTCTATTTGATTGTACAAAATTAATTTCCTATCCTATTTATATATCCTCATGTAATCAGTTTTTTTACATCAAATGAATAAACAATAGCTTTTCCGCAATATGTTTAATGGAGATGTGGATGTGGAGTCTTTTCCAGATCAAAGGTTGCTTCCCCTCTCTCTTACTTCTCTTCCAGCTCTCCTCTCTTGAAAAGTTGTATCTTATACATGAACTATTTCAGATTTAGATTAGCATAGTATATTTACTTGAATTTGTATCCCCTTTTTTCAAAACAGTTTTTTTTATCTGTTTTACATGCAGCAATTGTTGTTATCATTATGCCTCTACTGAATTGAAATTCTAATCAAATTTTTTGCTTGTATTTACTATTTAGTGTTCATGTTTGGCGATGTTTGGGCCTCTAGAAAAATGGTGAAAATGTAGTTATAAGACTAATGGATTGATGAGCTGAAGTTCTTTCACTTTTAATTATATTTCTTGATAATATAAATGTGCCCTGTTAGTTCTAAAGTGTTGCTTAAACTTGAGGTTGATATTGCAATATGTTGAGAGCTTTATCCTAAGGTGAAGATGGTTATGATGGTAACTCTTTTAGTTAGAAACATTGTTTATACGAAAGACAATGTTATTGCTAAAGTGTTACTACTTTATATTATATAGGACAATATTATCCTAATTGGTAATGTGCTGCTAATTAATACATATAATATAAATGGATCAATTTGTGAAATATGCTATTCAACACTTTTACATAATCATATTTCTTGTTTCATAGATGTTCTGGGATCATGTGGTGCCGGTTGAAAGGGATCTGATATCAAGAAATACGATGTATAAAATACAGCAAATACTTATGTGATGATCATGTTGCTTGTAAAAATTATATTTTTCCTGGAACTCTATGCATTGTATTTCTTGGTTATACTCCTGAATGTTTTTATTTGGCATTAAAGTTTGAAATATCAGATATTTGAGATTATATATTAGATTTAATGAGTGTTGAAAATAAAATATTACTATGTAAATAAATAGAAAGGCAGTAAGTTTTCATGTCATTATGTGTATTTATCACAATAAATAGAAAGTCAGTAAGTTTTCATGTCATTATGTGTATTTATCACTCATAATCTATATACAGAACTTCCACTGGGTAGTTGAAATACATGAGCTATTCAACAAGTCTCTCAATATTCTCTTCTCACTCAACATGATATGTAGAGTCTATTGATAGGCAACCCGAATCTTCAACTACTCGGTGAACCTACTGTCTTTGGTGATAATTTTTTTCCCAACAAACCGTGTTCTCAATGGTTTCCCCCCTCCCAGTATGTGCTACACTACTGTCTTTTCATTGTTTTCCAGCCACCCACGCTCTGCTGTCTCTCTTCTGTCACCGCCGCCGCTCCCTCGACAACCTTTCCGGTGAACGACCACTCCATCAATGTCGTACACCATGGATCGATCCACCCCTCAACGCGCATCGTCAACAAACCTCTCACGTGCCCACATGCGCCACCGCGTGCGTCAGATCCATGTGCCACCTCCTACCACCGCACGTGACAGCGCGTTTGGCAGCTGTTGACGACGCGACTTCTCCCTTTGTACTCGCCTCTACCTTCTAATTCCATATATGTGTTGAGTTTTTAGTTTGGAGTTACGGATATACGCGTTCTAGTTCAAACAACCCTTGTTTCCCCGGTTCATTCGTGTTTTTTGGCATTCTTTACCGTCCATGACGTCTATGGAAAAATTGAATGGATCAAATTATGATAGTTGGACCGATGACATCTAACTATGGATGTTTGGTCGAGGTTACGAGGACTATCTTACTCAAAATCCTAAAAAGGTAGTTGCGGCTGAAACATCAAAATGGTAGGAGATAGATACTCAGATACTCATATGTGAAGTATCATTAAATCTACACTTCATCCAAACGTTAAACCATATTCTGTCTATATCTCACGTGTGGATCGGTTTGGAGTCAGAAAAAGGCAATCTACTTTAATGACACTCAACGTCATTTAGTCATCCTTAATTTTGATTTTGATAACTAAATTTGCATTTTATTTTATGAGCAATTTAATGTATCACCTAACCAAAGAAACATATATTTTGATTGGCCTTATTAGTCATTTAGTCATCCTCTAGTCTAACGTTTTTTCTCTATCATCTTTTGAAGCACATCATCTTATTAATTTGATGTATATTTAAGAGTATAAAAAATTCTATGATAATCAATCAACGCAATGAAAAAAGTCAAATGCTCTAATATAAGTTAATTGTAATACCACAAGTTTTTATAACTATTGTGGTATTATACTTTAACATTGCTAAAATTATTTACTTTTAAAATATAAAAAATCAATAATATTATTTTTTCAACTGTCGAAAATAAATTTTATCAGAGTTTGTGAGAGTTACTCGTCATTTAATTTTTAATGGGAGAATAATTATTTGACAAAGATAATAATTTAGTTATTAAGAATTATTATCGATACTATTTATCAATAAAAATTCCCTAAATGAATAGAATCATTAACAAACGAATTTTATCCTGATATTATAGAGTTGACTCGATGGATCATAGAATGACATAAGTAAAGGAAATTTATCTAAATTAAGTAGGATTGAAAATAACTCTATTCCATTATTCTTCTTCTTAAAAAAATGGAAAGAAAAATCCTTCAGTTTCTAACCTTCCTCCTCCTTTGAACACTTTTATCCATTCATCAAAAAATAAAACACATAATACCAAAGATCATCCTCTCAACGTCACCAATCTAGTGACCTAATTTATTTTGCAAGAAAAATTATCTCTTCCTATCTTGGTGTTATGGCTGAACCAAATCTCATTGGAGGTAATGAAATTAAATATTTTATGTTCTCTCACTTGCTTTACTTTAAAAATTTCACATAATATCTGAAGTACAAACTTTGCAAAAACAAATTCAAATGGAATATACTTTTCTTGAACATGTTAATGATCAGTGCGACAATTGGAGTATCAAAGTTCGAGTTGTTCGCATGTGTACTCTCTACACCATACAAAGTGAGGATGAACCAATTTCTTTAGATTTTATATTGTTGGACGGAAAGGTATACAATCACAATGATTGAAGATTGTTATTTGCATTCCATTTCGTATATATATATATATATATATATATATATATATATATATATATATATATATATATATATATATCAACTTTGTGCAAATATATTTAAATCGTTTTGAATGATCAACTCTAAAATAATTTGACTTTAACTTATATGCAACAATCAAGAAAGAACTTCTCTCAAATTTTAAAAATAATATAGAAGAAAGTGATATATACAACATAAAAATCTAAAAATATCATCGGCAAATGATTTTTACAGACTTACCATAGAAATAAAGAAGGCATTTTTTTACAATAACTATTGTAACCAAAATCCAAGATCCAAAAATTATCATTTAAAATAATTACTTTGAGTTTACTTCTTTCAAATCACTAGCACAAAGATTGAGAGATAAAGTAAATCTAACGGATAATAATTTTTTCAATACAAAATGCAACTTCTAAACTATCAAAGAAACATCATTTGGTACTAACTATTTTTTGGATTGCAGACATCATTGGAACACTACATGTTATTGGACATGAAGAACAAATTTATGTTGTTGGCAAGCCTACAAAAATACTCAGACTAAAATCATTGGAGATGAGGATAAATTGGAATCCAAGTCGCCGCAACGGACAATGTCCAACTCAAATGGCGAAGGGGATATAAAACAAAAATGTAAAATACATGAAGAAGTAAAGTATGGAAATGACAATAATGATAAGGAGAAAGATAACAACTCGTCTCCAAATGAAAAATCAAGGTACTACAAATCAATAAAAACATTCACATATCATTATCAGATGAAGAAACAATCAAGACAATAGTTACAAAAAAAAAAATTGTGGTCGAGCATATTACATCCTCTGAAGAAGAGTCGGTCCTTCTACATATCTTAAGGAGAACCAAAAAGAATAAACCAAAAGAAAAATAACTAGGGGTGTAATAAAATTGATTAATCCAAAAAAATAAAAATAAAAATGAAAAAGTTAAAATCGAGAATACAAGATGAATGTATTTTCAACTATTTCACTTTAATTATTTTTAGTTTTAACAATAAAATAATACATTTTGTAATTCAATTGTATATCAATTGAGTCTATCTCTTAATTTGAATTATCAAATAAATTACTTCAACATTTGACATATTTATCACTCTCAATTGATAAGATATCTTCTCTTATTTCTTATCGGTTGTAGGATCTTAATTGATAAGATGTCTTTTGTGTATAGTCTTAATAGTTCTAATAGAGTAGTTAGTATAGTTCTTCTTTTAGTTTCACCATTTTTATTTAAGACAAGGGGGAGAAAAAGAATCGAACAAATGAACAAATATATCGTTCATTTATTTTATAGGACTTAATCTAGTATATAAATAGTAAGACTTAGTTTAGTATAATAGTTAGATAGTAAGACATATGACTTAGTCTAGTCTATTAGTATTATTAGCATATATTTAGTTCACTCTCATCTGCCTCATACTCGTGCATGCATCTCTCTATTAGTACCCTTGCATCTACATATTTCAATTGCACTAATAGTACGTGTCTTTCAATTCCCTACTTATTGGTAATTGGTAATGTCACTAAGTGTATCATTATTGTGATATATATACTTGCAATTTACTTTAGTTTCAAAAGGCTTAAGATCATTTAGAAATATGGATCGCTTCATTGGGTTTTCCATCCTAAAAAGAAAATGAATCTTGCGGCTTAACATATAAAGGAGATGTGAAATGGAAATCACTACAAAAATATTGTTCAGATGAGGCTAACTACTTTCATTGCGTGAATTTCAAAGGAACTCACGGTCGCAATTAAAGATTTGTGTTAAATCAAATAAAAACTATAATCATAATTCTAATACAAACAATAACATAACATCTTTATCAAATTCAAGGGGAACCTTTGAATTCTACTTAAACATATATATGTTGGCTTTTTAAGGTGTGGGTCTGCATCTTTACTATAAATTTTGTTTTCAATTTATTTTAGTATTTTAAGGTACAGAATTTAGGGGGAGTTTTCCTAATTATTATTTTTATTTTTTTTGTCTTATTTTCATTTGTATAGAAAAATTATTTACATAATTATAGAGTTGTTTATCATCATCAACAAGGGAAAGACCATATGAATTACATTGGTCCAGATACAATATCTACTATTGATGTTTTAATAATATTAATAATAATAATAATAATAATAAAGAAAAACAACAATCATTCAAAAACATATTGATTTAAGTGTGCAGATAAGTTAAAGATATAACAAGAATTTATATTATCAACTATCTGACAAAAATAACATAAGCTCTTTTAATCGAGTGATAATCATTTATGTTCAAAGCACATAAATGATATTATCAACTAATGAACAAGCGATTATGTTCATTAATGAAAGAGTTAGTCATAACTTACTTTATTTTAAAGGTTAAATGATTTTTGGTTCATATAAATAT
>JBBPBT010000850.1:10864461-10878206 GCA_037974875.1 Cicer bijugum
CTATTTTGGCTCTACTAGGCATGAAAATGCCAAAGCCAATTAATACTATCTAGTCTAGTATATAAAATGAAGTGTTGTTAGTGACAAAAAAAATAAAATCAAATGGAGTGATTAAATTACACTCAATAGTTCCACTATTCAATAATATTAATATATGTCAGATACTTTTTTTTAAATTAACTGTTGAATTAAAAATGATTGTTATATCTATCAAAGCTATAAATTTTGATATTAATTTTAATAACTTTTTATATTATTAAAATTCGTTAAAATTAATCTCAACAATGTAATTATATATAAAGTTAATCTTAACACATTTTGATGACATAATTTAATAATTGATTTAAAAAACATTTATCTAAAATAATATTATTAATTAAATGCAACTTTAATGTAATTTTTTTAGTGTAATTTGATTCTTATTTGTGTCTATATATATATTTAAAATCAAAATTATATGAAAAATAAAAAGGATAGAACTAAAATTAGGACAATATTTAGTTTGCTAAAAATGGCATTGACAACCTCTTCACCACAATTTCATTCTTCCAATTGTCTTGTTTGGTATTACTTTTAGGAGCCAAATTCGGAATCAATAGAATGATGAGTTGAATCTCTTTGTCTCAAACTAACTAAAGAAAGATAACAAACAAAAACTGAAAAATTAAAGAAAGAGAATAAAAAAAGAAAGAAAATAAAGCAAGATTTAAAAAATTACCAAAAAAACAAGACAAGAAAACTAAAAACAAAAAACAAAAGCCAGTTACTGGTTCAAACCAACCTTTTTCTGCTTTCCCTGTCAAAATCTAACAGCACCAATTTTCTTTGAAAAATCTGAACACAACCCATTATACAAAACCAAATAAAGAACCAAAATTTGAGGAAAAGTTACAAACTTGTCTTTTGGGTTTGAATCATTTTTTCATTTTCATTCTCATTTTGCTTGTTTCTTCTCTTCTTCTTTATTTTGCTCCATAAATGCTTTCAGCATTGAAGGCTATTTTATTCTTCATGTTGGAATCAATAATGGGTGATGAAGGTGAATAGCCAAAAAGGGTTGAAAAGGTTATGTGTGTTTGTGAGAAAAGTGAAAATCTTTTTTCATAGAAGAATCAATGAACAAAGAGTTTAGCAGCATTGTGAAGGTTTGGGAAGCAGCAGTTAGAAAATCAGCTCGTCCAAAGAAAAGGGCAAACAGCCTCTTCACACCAATGTCTGTTGCCCATGTTGATGATGATGTTTACCATGTTGAGAAGATTCTCTCCAATGGTGATTTCTACACAGGTCAATTCCTCAATAATTATCCAAATGGTCAAGGTAAGTATCTATGGACAGATGGTTGTATGTATGTTGGTGAATGGCAAAAAGGTAATATCATAGGTAAAGGTAGGTTTAGTTGGCCAAGTGGTGCTACCTATGAAGGTGATTTCAAAAATGGTTACATGGATGGTAAAGGAACTTACATTGGTTCATGTGGTGATACATATAAAGGTTGTTGGGTTAGTGATATGAGAAATGGTGAAGGTACACAAAGTTATCAAAATGGTGATTTTTATGATGGAGAGTGGAGAAAAGGGTTGCAAAATGGGCATGGTAGGTATCAATGGAGCAATGGGAATCATTACACTGGTCAATGGAGGAATGGTTTGTTTAATGGGAATGGTACTTTGATGTGGAATAATGGGAATAGTTATGATGGTTGTTGGGAAGATGGTTTTCCTAAAGGTGATGGTACATATAGGTGGTGTGATGGTAGTTTCTATGTTGGTGTTTGGAGTAAAGATTCAGAGGAACAAAGTGGGACTTATCACCCTAGTGACGGTGATGGTGGTGATGATGATGATGCTCATTGTGATTGGGATCCTACGGAGATTTTCAATGTTGAATTGAATGATTGTGTTGTTTGTGGTTGTGAGAAAGTTTCAATTTTTCCATCACAGAAGAATTTGAACATGGTTGGTTTTGAGGAAGGTAATAATAAACAGTCAATATCTAAGAAAGGTACTGATGTTAATGGAAGGCCTAAGTGGATGTCAGCGGATGAAAGGGTTAGTAATTATAGTTCTGAAGATGGTTCTTATGCTAGTTATGATGGATCAAGAAGTCCTCAGATTGATAATTTTGCTCCTAGAGCTCCAAAATTGAGATTAAAGGCTCCTAAGAGACAAGGAGAGACTATATCTAAAGGGCATAAGAATTATGAACTCATGCTTAATTTGCAGCTAGGTATCAGGTACTGATCATAGTATTTTTTTTTTTTGTACTTTTGTTGTGATTTATTTACTTTCATTTTTCATGTTTACGAAGCTTTTTAATTTCTGTAAATCAGTGTTTTAGTCTTTTAAATTGTTAGGGTCCGTCAAATTAGTCCTTCGTATTTATGAAATAGCAATTCTTAAACTGAAAAATATCATTCAATTTAATCAATTTTTTCTTCCTTAATTAGCACCACAATTTTGAAGTTTTTATGCTTGTCTTGATACGGTAAAAGATTATTCAAGTCAATATGAAAGTCTTTCATTGGTTTTGATGGTTATTTAGCGAAAATATATTTTGATTGAGGGACTAAATTACTCGATCTATACAATTTCGAGACCAAAATACTGGTTTATTATTTGTAATTTATTCTCTCATCCACTATAATATTTAGCCTTGTCTTTTTTAGTTTTGCCTTTCATTTTAAGTGATATATACTGATAGATTGTATCTTCTATGATGAGGATTTGACTTATTTTATACCATGTTATGGTTTAATGATGAATAAGGCATTCTGGAAAATTAAATTAAATTTCCTTCCTTGATTCTAATTTTAATTGCAACTTTATTAATTTCTTGTGCCATAGCACAGACATGCTGTTGGAAGACCTGCTCCAAGTACATCTCTTGATTTGAAGTCTTCTGCATTTGATCCAAAAGAAAAAGTATGGACTAAATTTCCACCAGAAGGATCCAAGCATACGCCGCCTCACCCGTCTTGCGAGTTCAGATGGAAGGACTATTGTCCAGTAGTGTTCAGGTAAGCTTTTGTGCAAAATTGTTTTTGTTAATTAAATCTACCATGTTTTGCATCAGAATCAACTAAGTGAATGTTTGGTTTGGCGGTCCGATTAGTGAAATCACGGTGGCACAGTGATTTTATTGAAGCTTAGCTTCAAAGTAGTTTTTAGTTTTTACCAAATGATGATTCTTCCCATATTCACAGTTAATCTAAACATGTAATAACTTTGTTGAGTATGCTCTTTTGAATTTATAACCTCTCTTTCGAGTATAACAACCTTGTTTCTCTAGAATATGAGAGTGATAACATTTATAAGATCATCTATTGGAATAACAATGAGACTCTTGGTTATTGATGCTGCAATTGTTTCATGACCTTATTATATCACAAAGACTCTTGACTATTAGTACTTTATTTGCTTAATATTCCAAATTCACTGATGACTGATCCTAATAATGGTTTATTGGATTTAAATTTGCTTGCAGAGCTCTAAGAAAATTGTTCAAAGTAGATCCAGCTGATTACATGCTATCATTATGTGGGAACGACGCCCTTCGAGAGCTCTCGTCCCCTGGAAAAAGTGGAAGCTTCTTTTATTTGACAAACGACGACCGGTACATGATAAAGACCATGAAGAAATCAGAAGTAAAAGTGAGTTCCCTCTTAGTTGGCCAAATATAACTAAAGCCATTAAACCTTGAGGTTTTGTAATTAGAAAGTTTCACCAATAATCCCAAGTTTTCCAAACTTAGTGCAATGAATCTGCACATTACTAAATTACAGCACTGTATATTTTATGTGTTTATTATTGTTAACTTCGCACATCATAAGGTTTTGAATTAGTTTCAAATCTTTTTCAAGTTTTCTTGGTTGTCATTGCAATAGGTCTATTTGACATGATAATGCTCTTTGGTACGAACCTAAAAAGGATAATGTTCTTTGGTGCAAACTTACCTTTCTTGTTGAAGATATATGCCGTACTAAATAGTAGTATTGATAAAAGTTACCGACAAGTATGAGAGGCAGGAACTGCACTCCCTGCCAAGGTTGTCAGTACTCTTTTTGAGCATGACAGATATCTTCAACAAGAAAGATATGTTTGTATCGAAGACCATTATCTTTTTTCAAGTTTTAAGTTGTAGAGCTTCATTATAGATGTCATTTAATTTATGTACTGAATGATATTTCAGTTTGAACTGTCTAAAATGATTGCAGGTTTTCTTGAGAATGCTTCCTGGTTACTACAAACACGTTCGCGCATTCGAGAACACTCTAGTCACAAAGTTCTTTGGCCTTCATTGTGTTAAACTACCAGGAGCTTCACAGAAGAAGGTAATGCTGTGTTTTTTTTTTTTATCTATAAACTTCTACTTTGACAAAAGAACTTATCATAATTAACTGCATTTGATAAACTTCAGGTTCGATTCGTCATCATGGGAAATCTATTTTGTTCGCAATATGCTATCCATAGGCGTTTTGACTTGAAAGGTTCAACGTTTGGTCGTACAACTGATAAATCTGAGGATGAAATAGAGCCTACAACAACACTTAAGGACTTGGATCTAAATTATATATTTCGGTTGCGAAAGTCTTGGTTTCAAGAATTCTCCAGGTACTTATAAATCACTTGTCTCATTCAGCATGTGTATTAAGCGATCCGAATTTTGTGCAGTCAAGATATCTTAACAGTTGGATGCAGATCAAATAGTTTGTATTCTGACTTCACTGAATCAAATTTAATTAAAAACTCAGAATATAAACTATTTGATATTCATCCAACAGCCAAGACGCAATAACTGCAGGAAATTTTTACAACATAAAGTCCATTTTCATGTATCATGTAGGACATTGCACTATATTAAGCACAATTGATATTTTTCTAACTTTTCTTCATTCAGGCAAGTGAATAGGGACTGTGACTTTCTTGAACAGGAGAGAATTATGGATTACAGTATGTTGGTTGGTCTTCATTTTCGAGGAATATCATGTAGCGAAGCCGGTACACCTGCTCGCAGTTCTGGCGCTCAAACTCCAACTGGTTATGTCCTGTCTTAGATGGATTTTCTTAGTTTTTTACATGAATTTTCTTTCTGAAATCATTACATATATTGCAGGTAACATTAACTCTGACGATGGAGCGCCTCGCCTTTCTGGAGTCGATATGGATCATATCGTAGTCGATCCTAGTCGGTATAGTCTATCAACTCATAATAGCAAAAGTTTCAAATTTTTCTATAACTCTTAGTTTTGATAGCTAACTTGTAACTAAATCAGCATTAATCCAAGTCAGTTGTTTTGCAGTTACTATTTTACTGATTAAACATAAACATATCAATCCTATTTAATCTGATGTGACATTTTAATTTCCACTAAGTCTTGCATTGCTTTTGAATTCATTGTTTATACTTTTACTTCACATTTTCTCAACTCTTTTTTTTCACTACTAAATTATGCATAGACAATGATCTTTCACCAATACTAAAAAACTTTCACTATCATACACATTGATTCGCTATAGTAAAAAAATGGTTACATTTTTAAAAAAAAAATATGCATTTTGTTTCATTTTTCAGGTGGATTCAATTAGGCATTAACATGCCAGCGCGAGCCGAATCGGCTCAACGAAGAAGTGTTTGCGACACTCCTCAACTGGTTGGAGAACCAACGGGGGAGATATACGAAATTATCATATTTTTCGGTATAATAGACATATTACAAGACTATGACATTACTAAAAAGCTTGAGCATGCTTATAAAGCATTTCAATATGATGCAACCACAATCTCAGCCGTTGATCCAAGACTATACTCGAGACGGTTTCGCGAGTTCATCTTCAGAGTTTTTGTAGAGGACACTTGAGTTGAGAGATTAGTTTTCATTAAAATGATCATCAATGAATATTAGTTGGAGGGTATTTTGTGATTCACATGTTACACAATTCTCAAGTTTGTTTAATTTTCCCTCCCTATAGTTTGTTAATTTTATTTTACTTTAGTCACAGCTAATGTATGTTGTAGTGTTAGATGTTGAGAGTTACTAAAGCCTTTTTCCAATTGTAAATGAATCAAAAGAAAAAAGGGTAAACAACATTGGAAATTATTCATTTTGTACATATGAGGTTGATGAGACTTGAGAGTATCGACTATTTTTTATGCACACTAAGTATTAATCATCTTTAATTATCGTCTTCTAATGGGAGGATATTTTCTTTGCAATTAAGGCGAGTTTAACAAAATCATTGTGGAAATATAATTTTGTTGAAACTCTATAGTGTAATTTTTGTTAAAATCACAACAAGTTGTAAAAATAGTGAGTTAATTTTTAGTTTTAAAAATATTATATTAAGTTTTAGATTAAACTTATTTTAAGTAAAGGAAAATGTTAACATATTCCTTTAAAGAGACAAAGAAAAGGAAATAAAATTTGGAACTTGTACTTTTAATACTTTAGTATTGTAAAAATTGAAAATTTTCATTTAAAAGTTATTTTTATTTTGTTTTTTGTTTTCTTAACCTAAGAGTATTTGTTACCATGGCCCATATAAAAAGAAATATTCAAACATAAATAACTTATTTTTAATCAAACTGTTTTAAAGTTATGTTTGTCAAACTTTTATTGAAAGGTTTCTTCTCTCACCTTTCATACAAAACAAAAGAGTTAATGACACCTCGTTTGGAATTCTGGTCCATCTAATATGGTGGTTTGTCTTATGATATGTTTGAGAGTTTTGTAGCAAGAGATGTTAGAAGACCATGTTTTTTATTTTGAAATATATTTGAAATTTAAAATATTTTAAAAAAAATAACACTATTGACTATTATATAATATTTCAAAAATAATTTATTTTTAGAAATATTTAATATTAGGTATTGTTGTTCCTTCTTTATTCCTTTGAATTTGGTAGTTCTTCTAAACAACAGTTTCATGTGTTTGAGAACATTGCAATGTTTGAATAGATTGAGCGAAAAAACCAACAAAGAACTTTCAAGTTAATGAGGAGCTATGCACATCTTGATGTTTTTGTAAATAGTGCAATGAACAAGATTATTTGTAGTACAATATTATTTGTGGTTTTCTTTGCATGAATTGATTAAAGGGAGCTCAAGAGACAAAATTCCTTTGTGATCTTTTTTGCATACATGAACCTACTCTTTTCTTATATAGAATTTTTATAGTAGAATATAATTATTTATGATCTATATAGACCATCGATTCTTTAATGAAGATACTCATATCATTCTAACAAAATGGAGCAACCCGCTATATCTTACAACCAATAAGATAGTTGATAGAAAATTTTATCTTGCACGTTCTTAAAAGTGAATGAATGGTTGGAGTCGCATATCAAAAATAAAATAATAACAATTAATTAATAAATTAAATAATATTAAAACTGCAAAAGCAATTATAAAAGACTATTAATTTTAGTCCAAATAACTTGGTATAATTTTTCAAATTAACATTTGCAAGAAACCATATGAAACATTAAGACCATCAAGAGAACATGTTAAATCTTAAAATAAAATAAATAAAATATCATTCCAACATCCTCAATCATCATCCAACAATCCAAATACTATCATTACTCAAAAAAAATACATAAATATTTGTGATGGGTTGTTGTGTAAGGGATAGCAACCTCAATTTCAACTAACCCCATCCAACCTACAATTTTTCAATTTTTTATCGTATACTAATTTTCGATAGTGTAAATATATTGTCAGATCCTAGTTGTCGATAGTGTATTTAACCGTGGATAGACAAAATCAAGGGATGTATAAGCATTCATCTACTAATAATAGACTAAATGGATAGAATCTATCACAAACAGCAACTTTTGTCATGCTTAAACATTAACTTTATGTTGACCAAAATAATATGAACCTCATATTTTGGGACCAAAAATAAACCTAAGTTAGACCATCAAAGATTTCAAGGTCTATTGTACAATTAATAATTTGAGAGGGAGAATTGTTTACCCTCAACTGTCTGAAAACCCCTAAAATACTCATTGTAAGATTCAGTTCGATAATTTACCAAAATCATACATCTAGTAGTTTAAGTTACCAGAATCATGCATCTGGTAGACACCTTAATATAGGAAAGAACGCCATTTCTTTTTTCATTCGCTATTTTATAAATAAAAAACTCTCTAAACCACTATTTCTCTCCAATATACACAAAAACCTCACTTTTTGATTCATATCACTTAATCATTAAAAGGTAAATTTTTTGTTTTTGTTTTTATATATTTTTTTTATTTTATTGTATGTTTTTTATTTTAGTGTTTATGTTTATGTTTTCTTGTTGTTGTTTCAATAGGTAGTTAAGGATAAATGTTGATGTTGTTATGCAAATTGATTGTTGTTTATACAATTGAGTTTATGTTTTCTAAATTGTTATAGTTGTTATATGCCAAATGTTTGACAAAATATTTTTGATTTGTAATAAGTTTGTAGCGATATATAATTAGTTTGTATTATTTTTGTAGTTTATGTTAGCGACCAATAGTGATTTTGTTGTTATTGTTGAAATATGGCAATATGTTGAATTGTATGTCAAGTGTTTGACAAAATATTTTTTATTTGAAATGTGTTTGTAGTGAGATATAATAAGTTTATATTGTTGATATTTGATATAGTCAAAATGTTGAAATGTGACAAAATGTTTATTTTTTACTTTAAGAGACGAAAGGTGACAATGATATTACTTGATTTTGACACGATAAAAAGACCCAACATGGGTTTGTACACAAAGAGCGTTAGGCCAAAACTGCCGCTAAACGACAATAGATTAGAGGTGAAAGCTCTTGCTTTCAGGCACATGTTGATGTTGAATATGTAAAAGATGAGATGTCTGCACTGTCTTCGTCATTACCATTATCAGCACCTACACCGTCACATTTTGAGAGTCACGTGGTGGCCCGTCTATGGGTTGATGATGTAAGTTTTATTTCTAAATTTATTTAATTATGGATTAATTATTTATTTATTTAATCATCAAAAGGCTAACAATTGATTTATTTTAAGGAACGTGTTCCACTAAACTGTGTCATAGATGGTAGAAATTCAGGTTTCAACTTTCTACCGTGACTTATTTTTGGACTCAAATCAAAGCATTCGACTTAGCACAAGTTAGTATATGTCGTCATGTCTGCATTTGCTGAGAAATGACATAAGGACACCAACTCCTTCCACCTTTCTATTGTGAGATAATAGTGATTTTGGACGATGTGTCATGTCTTCTGCACTTGCCCATCATCAGACACCTCCTAGCACATACACCGCTAGTGAAAAATGAGGGGGTTGAGTGGTTGTGTAATGATCTTAGGTTCAAATTAGATGATGCGCTGACAGACGTCGAACGAACCAAATGAGCATATGAAAATTCTCAACCCTTGAAGTCCAATTTTTTATTCATCTGAACAAATTTGTTCAAATTGTTGATGATGACGAGGTGAGAAATATCATCGGCTTAACGCCATCAAGTGTTATCTTCTCTATCTCATGGGTATTGCCATATTCCGTGATAAAAGTGAAACCTACTTCGACTTTATGTACGTTCACAGAGACTTAGGTAGTGTCCGAGATTATGCAGGGAAAATTGCTTCTCTTACTTTCTTGTATAGTCAGCTAGGTGATATAAAGACCAAAACGAAACAACTAGTTGGTTAGTTGTTCTTCCTTCAGGGAATTAAGAGTTAATTTAATTGAAATATTTTTTTATAATATTAGTTAAATTCTTTTGGAACATTATTTATAATTAATTTTGATTTTTTTTTTTTGCTTAAAGCATAGATCTTTCAACATTTTCCTACCATGTGCAACAAACTCTACAAGCTGAATATGACGAGTCTCTTCAATGTGCATGTATGTTTATTCCATATTGAGGTCATTCACTAGCAGAGACATGGGGAATACACTAGATTGGTTGGAGGTCCAAGATTATTGATTGAAGATCATATGCATCTGATCTGCATTTGCATCCGGGTGTCATTTTGCATAACACTTTTATTGATGTTGTTGTGGCCTAAAATTTCGCGTGTTTCTCGAATTCAATGGATTCGCCACCAAAATTTATTTTAAAATAGGGAAAATATTGGGAAATCCTTTAAAATAGAAAATATTAAAAAAAAAAAATGATCTTTAAAACTAAATTTTGAGTTCAAAGTCGATTATGCGTAGAGAATGTATTAGCACCCTACGTGATCCGTTAAAAATACGGTTACCTATTATTAATTATACAAAATTAATATTAATTTAAATATATTTCATTTTACTTGTTGTTAAATATGAATATCAATTGTTTGTTTTTTGAATGTGATTTTAAAATAAAAGTATGCTTAAAAGAAAGATTTTCTTGAACATATGAGACATGAACCAAGTGTACAACACTGGAGCACAATACAAAATTGTTTCCCCTTTCTCCTCATGTCGCATATGCAAATAATAGTATACATTAGCAAGAACCGCAGAAACTGGATTTTGTTTATTTTTGTTAAAAGCTAAGAACACATTGACGACATCAAAATCTACAAAGTTATCAAGGTTTGGGAATAAAACAATACCATAGATAATAAGAGCCAAAACATCTATAAAAGTACTCCACTCTTTTTAACGGCTAAATCCTGACACTTTTGTTCTAGATATTTTCTTGAAAAATCATGAATAGCTCTTTTTTCCTCTTTTGTATTTGTCAACTCTCTGATGTCGATTTTTAACACTTCAACAATTGCGTCCAAACTCGATGGTTGTCCAGTATATCGATAAGGATTTCCTTTCTCTAATGTCGGGGCCAACTAAAAGTTTTGAAAGGTGAAACATCTTAAGAGAGGGTCGTAATATTGAGTCAATGTCACAAGGGTTCTTGTTTGCACATTCACTTTCAAGAGACTTAGGATCTTCCCATATTTGTGAAATAAACTCTCATGTTGTATAGTTTTCATTTGATTGTTGATGTCTCTTAAACTTTTCAAATCAGGTTGCTTGAACTTTAAAAGTAAAGTTTTTATTTTTTCTGATCTCATTGTCCACTTTAATTTAACACGTGACTAAGGTCCTTATGACTGCCCAATAATCCTGAAAATTGATGCAAAATGTCAATTCATTTTTTAAAAAATAAACAATGTCATGAGATGTTGATGCAATTATACATAATGACTGTATATCACGTTTCAAATGAATGTATGAGGTATTTTTTGCTTATATGCATATTTTTATGATAAAATGGTCTATTGGCTTATGTAGTGAAACTCTCACAAAGGTGGCTCTATAGTTCTAAACACTGTTCCTAGAGCAAGTAATCCTATTTTGGAATATTTTCAACAACAATAGGTAAACTATTTGGAGTGAAAATACCCTCAACAAGATCAAACTCTATGTGAGATCTTCATGCTAACCAAATAGGATGTACATCCAGAAGGCTACCACTACACAATCTCAAAACTAAACTTAAGTTTTGTTTAAACCCGGATATAAGGTTCCAATCATAAGTATGTGTCTTAATAAAAGTGTAGGGTGTGGAATAAGCATAATTCAATAGCTCCATAATGCTAATAAAACATATATACATATACAAAAATAAAAAATAATGAAATAAAAGTTAGTCTACTTGCTTAAAAGAATATTATAATGACAACTAATATTTATTAAGAAATAATAAACACATAAGTAAAAGAAAATGAAAAACAAACAAATATAGAAAAGATAAAAATTATGCCTAATTAATTATATTAGGCTTGACTCTCTAAAGGTACCCAGTGGAGTCGCCAGGTGTCGTGGCCTAAAATTTGGAGTGTTTCTCGAATTCAATGGAGTCACCACCAAAATTTATTTTAAAATAGGGGAAATATTGATAAATCCTTAAATATCGAAGAAAAAAAAATATGATCTTTAAAACCAAAAGTTGAGTTCGGGAGTCAATTATGCCTACGGAAGGTATTAGCGCACCCTACGACATCCGTTAAAAATACGGCTACCTATAATTAATTGTACAAAATTAATATTAATTTAAATATATTTTTTTTACTTGTTCTTAAATATGAATATCGATTGCTTGTTTTTTGAACGCGATTTTGAAACAAAAGTATGCTTAAAAGAAATATTTTTATAAATGTGTTTGAGAATAGTGTGATGTTGCTCATACGTTCGCTCAGCGTGATTGATAAATCAAAGCTACGTAGTTCTTGAATAGAAAGTACAAATGTGTTGATTGTTTTTTTAAAGAAAGTGTGTTTTGTTATTGATAAAAAGTTATTTTGACCCCAAAAAAGAGTCTATTTGATTTAATAATTATTTTAAAGTACGAGTTTCAAGACTATCAAGTTGTACAACTTGTGTCTCGGAAATTTAAAGATTAAAAAGATGTCACAATTAAATTAATCAAATTTTAAATGTTGATTTTGGATTAATTTAAAAACGACTGTTAGAACTATCAGATTATCACAACTTGTATTCTAAAAGATTAAAAATGTGTCACATCTAATTAACCCTTCAATGTTCGATTATAATTTTATCTTTTTTTTTTTAATGAATTAAAATTTGATGCTAAATATTAAATAAATTTAAATAATTTTACAAAATAAGATCAGTAATAAACACATATCAAAATAAGAAACAAAATAAACGGTAAAAAATATATAAACTTGTATTGTGATATATTAAATAAATAAAAACACATTTTGATAATAGATAAAAAAAATACTATATACAAATGTGAGCTCTTTCAAAATATCTTTCAATTAAACAAGTGATGGAAACAAAACTCATTTTAATATTTAATAGCATCATCCAAAGGTGAAAAGAAAAATCGATTAATATCTTTCATAAATGAAATGAATGATGTTTATTGTTATTTGATTATTAACTTGCCATAAGTACTAGTTAAATGAAATTATAGTTATTAACATGTCATAATTACTGATTAACACAACCAAAGTCCACATCACATATAACCAGCCTGTCACAGGCCAACACATCCAAACAGGCTGGCAGAAGCAACATCCAAACAGGCTGGCTGGCACAAGCAAACAACCTTTCAAAGCAAGAGAAGGTAAAAAAGCAGAGCTTGAGACAAAGTAAAATGTTTAAAGTAAATATGGTAGAAAACAAAATAAATTTTAAGCTTTGCAAACACAATACAAATTATCTCAACCAAAACACCATCCATATGGACAAACAAAATTTCATCTTTAAAATAAATCAACTATAGTTTCAAATTTTAGCTTCCAACCTAATAATCTAAAGTTCAAAAAGCAAATCAAACATGAAGAGAATGAGAAAATACATACCTATTCAGATATCGGTGAAGACAGATATCGTGGTGCACGATAGTTTGCGGTGGAAGTTGGAATGACGGTGACGATCTCTGCTTCTCTCTATTTTTCTATTTTTTTTAGTACTTGCCCCAAAATCTCATCCCATTTTCTGATTTTTTTTGTCTCAATTTATAAGCTAAAATGATGAACTTTAGTATTCATTAAATAAAATCCACTTTCGAATTTTGTATTATTTTGTAGTAAATATTAAACAACATTTGAGTGCATAAACAATACAAGTAATAACCTTGTTAAACTAAAAAATAAATCAGACGAGGGAAGGAACTGAGTGCATAAATATTGTTTTACCCTCAATTTATGCCCAGAAAAATAAAATGAAGACATGTTGGCAGGAAAAGAAATATTGTGTGTTTACACCAAAAGAAAAACAAAGCGTGTGTGTTGGTGCAAAAGTTAAAAAAAAAAAAAAAG
>JBBPBT010000850.1:10902931-10968680 GCA_037974875.1 Cicer bijugum
TTAACTAAGTTTTCAAATTTTAATAGTTCTTAAAAGATTATAATAAAAGATATAACTAAGTTTCCAAATTTTAATAGTTCTTAAAATAAAATGAGTCGTGAAGTTTAGAAAATTAAAATTTGATTCAATGGAAACGCTTTTCTTTTTATTTAAAGAGAAAAAATTTATCTATACCCAATCAATATATTGATACAAGATAAACTCATAAAAATGGAGTAAATCTTTAAACTAAGACTCTAGCTTTGATTCACTAACATGACTTTGCTTTATATTAAAAATTTGAAGAGCCACTTGGTGATATTTTTTAGTTATTCGATGCTAAGAACCTAAAAACATCAATACAACAACATAGTACATAGTGAATTATAAAACTTAATAACATTATAATAGGAAAAATAAATTCTAAGATGTTTCTAGATACATAGTGTGTTAAGCATAAAGGAATTCTCTTATCAATAATTCTTTGTAAACCTGATCATAACATAATAAAAAATAAACTTGTATTCTTTAATTAATGATTTGAACATATATATATATATATATATACATAAAAAACTTTAAGTTTGTGCACTAATCTGTTCAATGTGAGTAAAGTGAGTCATATGCCCCTCACTTGAGTGCCCCTTTCTAGTTCTCTTTTATTAAATAACATTTTCTCCTTTGAAGAAGGCATATAATATACTCACCGTAACTATGATCCTCTTTTATTGAAAGATTTCCTCAACATCATTACATGGTTCATTACAAAAAAATTTAAGGTGGAAGAATAATCTTTCGACAACTAACTATCTTCCATGGATATGGAAAAGATAATATTCTCCAATATACTCAAAGTGTTCGCTTAATCTCATATAAGGAATCATATAAAAAATTATATTGATTCACCATTAAGTATAGTCTACATTTAATTCCTTACACATTGTGAGATTTTATACTATTTTTGTTGATAAAAACGTTTTCAACACGTTATGTTTTTCTTTATATCAATATTGTACCTAATACGACCTATATTTTGCTGGCATATTACTCTAGTGTCTTGTCTTCATGTCATGTTTTTAATATATATCTTTTGCAAACTATCACGAGAATGTTCTCGTTCTATTTTCAACTTCAATCATAAATGTATTTTTAATGTTAAAGAATATTGAAATAAATTCTTGAACTAAGTTGATTCTTGTATTTTATTGAGTTGACTTGCATGTAATTTAAAACTTGATGTGTTACTACGAGAATATTATAATAAACCAAATAACATTCTATCATTTATGCCTTGAAAAGACTTTTCATTTATATCTTTTAGTGAATGATATGTGGATTGATATTGAAATCTTTCTATTGATTAAAAACACTCAAGAACATAAATTAAAGCATAATAAAATTAGAATCAAAGTAAAAATATAATCAAGATGTTTGTTATCTTTAAAATATCAAATTAATTTCTTTCCTCAACAATACTAGCTGTAGTTAGATCATACAATTGGTTGATATAATTAAATAAGTATATATATATAATTGAAGTACCTTTCTTACATCACTCCACGTTCATGAGCTTGATACTTCCTTAGCAAAATTGGATTGTAAGGTACAACATGTTTCTTGTCTAAAACAATGCCACTCTTGACAATTGTGTCATCATTATATCTCTTTCTATTTGTAGGATAACCATCTTGATCAATAATTATTAAAACTTGGTATTTATTAGAATAACATTTAGAACCTTATAATTTTTCATGCAAGGTGATGACTTATTAGCATTGCCATATGAATCATGTAATTTTGGACTAAGCTATAATTCTCTGGTTGATTTTCCATTTAGGAATCTCAACTGATATAATCTTGTCTATGTCTTTTAGTATAGGATACTTGCTTGATTAAAATATAAGCTTGTGACAACCCTCTTTTTTGAAATTCAATAATGCACATACCTAAAAATTAATGTAACTAACATCAAGTATAATATATGTCATCATATAATAATGCCAATTTAGTAATGGATTCAAAAATCTGATTCTCTAATCTTATTAAGCCTTGCAACATTACTATCCCATCAAAATTCCTTTATGCACTTCAACATTTACTATAATCATTATTCCACTACATCTTGCTATTAACACATTATCCCACTATCTTGCCATTAATTAGCACAATTCCAATTAAATTAGTCCAAGTACAAGTGTATATGAACGACCATCGATTTCAGTGGTATATGCATTCGATGTATTGAGAAACTCAATGACCGTACCAACATGATTGCCACCGTCCAGTGCATTCATAACCATCCTCAATTACATTTATGTGTTATTCAATATATAAGCATACCATTACCACTATCCAATTATATTCACTTGTTTCTTTAGTACCATAGTTCAATCATGAATTAATATTTAATAGCAGATGTATTAAGAACTTTCTAAATTCTGTAAAATTAATGGCAAAAAATTCCACATTCCTATGAACATCAATGAAAGCTACTGAGGCCTAAAATATGTCTGTGCACACATGCTCTTTTTCACACAAATTTAGCAATGCATTAACAATTTTTTTTTCCATAGGTTCCTCCACTAGAGGTAATCCTATTTGAGGCGTGTTAGACGTTAAATGTGGATACCTCTTCTACTAAGGATTTAAACTCAGAATTTCTTATATTGTGGGAGTTTTATTCTTTCTGTTAAACTTAACTCTCGTTGGTGATGCATTAATAATTTTTGGTGCTTTGAAAATTAATGAATGATTCAAAAATAAACTATCATATAAACTCAATGCATGATCTATTATATAAGTTATCTATGGCCTCTTAAATTTGTTACATCTTTATATCATTATTTTCAGCAAGTGTTGTATAAATTTAACTTTTGCAAGGTTTGCCTTATGCAATCAAAACATTGTAATTGAGTAATTTAATAAATACATGTAGAAAGTTGTTCATTAAATTTTGCTGCTATAAAATCACATGAATTGGGGATTGGCTATAATGCACAATATATATAATATTTGAAAAATATTGCTTGAGAATTGAATTTTGTTATTTTTTAATATTTTAACATTGAATGTTTCATTTTAATATATGGCATGAGGTTATGGTGGCTATGGTTGAAAGATGGAGACTAAAAACTCATATGTTTCATTTTATAATAGGTGAGTATACAATAAATTTAGAAACTCGTACGTTTCATCTTCCATAACCTCACATGAGTTTAATCTTTTAAATTTGATATATTTTTTTCTTCTTCAAGTTGATGTCTTTTTTTTTTTGGCTTACGGTTTTGATCCCTCTATTTTAGTTGAATCGCGAATGTAGTCCTCCTATTTTGTTTCTATCTAGTTTTGGTCCCTCAAACATAATTTTGGTCCCAAACATGATGAAATTTCAAATTTTTTTTTTTTTGCATTTATTCAAGTCACACCATATCTCAAAATCTCATTTTCAATAATTGTACCTAAAATCTATGATCATAAATGGTGTAGTAAGACTTTAAAAAAATAAAATTTCATCAAATTTTAGACCAAAATTCTGTTTGTGCACCAAAAGTGGGGGAAAAACAAAATGAGGAACTACTTTCTCGATTCAGCTAAACCTTTATTTTCTTATTTAATGTATTTTATTTCATGTTATTAATATAATTTATTATTATTATTATTATTAACTTTTATTTATTAGATACGGAAAAAATAGGAGAAAGTGGTTAATAAAATAGAAATAAATGGATAATTTATCTGCAATATAGAGTATAATTGTTATAATAATATAAATTTATCTATAAAATACAATAAAATTATTAAAATATTCTTTTTAAATTTAATATATTTTATTTTAATAATAGTATTTTGATATTTTAAATATTTTAATTTATTAAATAATTAATAACTGAATTATTAAAATGGTAATAATTTTGGTATTTTATTTTTAATATAGATAATTTATTGTAAATTTTTTGAAAAATAGGATATTAATATAAAAAATCTACTAAAATCACAATTAAACAATTTTGTTTTATAATTAAACGTAAAACGGTGCGTTTCAAGGGTTATGTTATGACCATTCTTCTCTTCTCCTTCCTCTCGAGTCTTGATCCAGTCACGTTAGGGTTTTGATAGTTGAAATCTGCACTTCGTTTTCCGATCGAAGATTTATCCATTTCATTGATTCCGATGGCAGACGAATCCATCAAAACCGTAACAACTCAATTCCTTTTATATTCCATTTCCATTTGATGTTTTTATTTACGCTCCTTCTTATTTCTCTTACCATTTTGTTTTTCATGATTGATCTATAAAAATGCAGGCGTTCGTTGAAATTCAAGGTCGCATGATAGAAACTACAAGGAAACTGAAGCAGGTTTGTCAAAATCTTTATTAATTAGTAGATGCTATTATTATTTTTATTTATCATCTTTATCGTTATTATTGATTTGAATTTCATTTAAATCTAGCTGAATAACTTAACTTTATTCTGGGAATTATCTTGAGCACACTTCTGTTTCTGTGAGGGTAGTGTAGTAATTAGCTATATAGCACTGGCACAACATATTGAAGACGACGATACAACACTGAAATATGTGGTTACATTCAATCATTTCTATTTTTTTAATTAGTACTTTAAATTATTATCTACTTCTGCATGTTGTCCGGTGTTAGTGTTAGTGCTTTATAGAATCTTAGTACTAATTAGTGATTAAGATTACTATTATATAAGTGTTTATTTGTAAGTTAATTTTATAATTAAAGATAAAATATAGCTAATTTGTTTTCATATAAGTTATCTTGGAGAACTTATAGAAATAAGCAGCATAGGCTGTTTTAATAAGCTCTTCAAAATAGTCTAAGTACTTCTACCTGTAGATAAGCTAAAATAGATTTTAGTCACCTGTTAACTTGAAATGTAAAATTAACTAATTAAGTGTTTAATAACCTTAATGTGGGACTTTCAATATTGAACTATCTTGTCACAATGTAAACCAGTTTTAAGAAGTGATGTTATAAAATGAGAAAATGGTGAAATAATTGGAACTTGGAAGTATATTTATGTAGTGGACTCAAATTAGTTTATGCTTTATATTTATATCGTGATAGAAGTTTTGAATATTGGATGCTAATAAGTAAAGGTCAAAGTACCTTCATAAAAAATAAAAGGTACTGAAGAGATTTCCTTTTAATTTGAGTGTTTTTTTTTTATCAAGGCTGAGTTTGGGTCGATTCTAATAATCATATGCTAAACATTTTCGTTAATTATTGACAGTGTTTTGCAGCAAGTTCAAGATTTTGCTCATTTCTCACTACCATTTTGCTCAAGCTTAGTGTAGACATAGTTAATTAATAATTCAAGATACATTAACATAATAAAAGAAGACAAATTAATATTAACTTGTTCTTTTTGTTGATTTTGCCTATGTGTACTGTGCTCATACCAGAATTGTGCTCTTCTGGTTCCAAAGTATTTAGAGTTGAAGACGATGTTGTGTTGTAGAAGAGGGACTAAATAACTACATATTGCTGACTTGCATAAATCTGACAGTGAATATTTATATCTGAATTCTGAAAGAGAATTCTTCATTTTATTTATTTAGAAGTGTTAATGTTAAACAAATAAGATAGGGGAACCTTAACATTTGTAATTTGCATCTGGGAGTTATGTGCATATCAGGGGGTTGCTTGAGACTCTTGAAGTTTATATTATCCCTTGGCTTGCAGGTGCAAAACCAAATACGTTCCAAAGAAACAGAAAAGAAGCGTGCTTTTTTGACAATGGAAGAGCTGAAGCAGGTTCCTGATGATACTAATGTTTACAAATCTATTGGTATGTTAAAATGTCTTTTGAATTGTATTGCAGATGCATTTAGTGGATACCCTAGTTTTCTTCAGAAATATGATGACTCAATATATTTTTGTTTTTGCAGGGAAAACGTGAGTTGCGGTGCCTATTTGAACATACTACGAAATAGAGAACAAAAACTTCAGTTATGGACTGTTTAGAAAATATAAATGACATTACTCTAATACACTCTTAACATCATGGCCAGGTTTGTATTGGAGACGAAGGCAACGCTAATGAATGAACAGGAGAACAAGTTTAAGGATAGTGAAGCTTCAATTACCTTATTACAAGTATATCTCCTTCCCTTCACTTTCCTGGAAATTTTTATTCTGTCATCATTTTTCATAAGTAAAGTGGTTTTGAATTTCTAAAGGTGAAAGCAAGAAAATTAAATTTCAAGAATTAAAAACCATTTTAGCTAAATTTCTAAAATAGTATTCAGTTTCCATGATATCTGAGTGAAAAAAAAAATGGCTTTGGACAGAGCTCAAGAGAATACTTGGAGAAGCAGATTTCAGAGGTGGAAAACAATTTGAGAGAGCTGTTACAACAAGATCCTGGTCTTGCTCGTCAAATTATGTCGATGAATGTGTAAATTGAGTCTGGCAGTGGAGGATTTTCAAGTGCATTTGCGGGAATAGAAGAATTTAATATGTGAAACTGTGAGGATAGCTATTGCTGCCTTCATGCCATCATGGAATGGATGGCTTTCAATCCTTCTCGAAATGTTGTCTTTGTAGAGTTGGTTGTAATTTATCTTAATTCTCAGAATAATAGATGGTCATGTTTTTGGTGCATGTTAGGGAATTCTTAATAGCTGTATGCCATGTACTTATTGAGACAATTTCTAAACATGGCATGTTTGGAATCTCAATGAATTTGATAAAACTAGTAGTACGGTGATCTTGTTGAAGCTCCAAGTTTAATTTGCCAATTCCAAAATGAAACATCGTTATTCTGTCAACTTCTTTGCCAAACATGTACTAAGTAGTCTGAAAAAGTTTGGGAGTTGATAACAGAACTCGTTACAAAGACCTAGATTTAATGATCATTTTGGAAGGTTGATTTATGACAAGACACAATGATGTGCTTCTTTTTTCCATTTATGAAATCATTTAGTGCAATATATGTTCTCCTGAAAACATCAATTTTGTTTTTTTTTTTACATAACATGAAAATAGTTGTATGGAAAGCGTGATGAACATGTAAACAATCATGCATGTCTAGGGTTGCTCATGTTATTCATGTAATCAATCTACATTCATATAACAATAATTTAATCTATTTGGATTTTAAAACCAAACCACATAACTAACTACTTTTGATTACACAATCTGTTATATCAGTAACTAGTTTTATGTCTGATTTTTAAACTTAAAATACTAGCTTTGGCATTTGAAATCCAATAGCAATATGAAGAAGGCAATATTGCTCCATTTGACTGAATAAATTCCTTGAAACTATTCAATTTTTATCTGCCACAATATCCTCAATTTGTAGAAGTATTAAGTTGTAAAAGGACCTGTGTTAAAAAATCATGATTTAAGCCAGAAGGATAGTGAGAAAGCATATCTTTTTTCTCCTCGAGGAACCTATAAGAAAGCAAAAACACTAAAAAGTTGCCCCTCAGGGATCTCAAGAAGAATCTTCAAATAAAAAAAAAAACAGCTAAAGCAAATTCCATTTGCATATAACTGCGCAAACAATTCATTAAGTACATTTATGTAGATTCCTAAGCAAGTCAATTTACATACAAATTAAAAATAATTAAACAATACACAACAAATTATTTGGAGCCCCAAATGTTATGTATGGACCAAATTCTTAAGTTGTGAATACAAATAAAACACCAAATTTTAAATGACATTAGACATAGAAACTAGAAAGTGTTCCCTCCAACTAAAACTCCACCTATGTTTCCCTCTTCCAAACCAATATCAGTAAAACATAACACAATATTTCTAGGTTGTTGCAACTGATTGAGTTGACATCTACTTTCTAGGTTGTTGAGTACAGAAGATCTGGTCTTCAAAGGCTTCAACATTTGTACTCAGTCTATGTACAACTTCACTCTTCGTGACTTCATCTAATCTAATATTGTAACCTTAGGCACACGACTCTTTTTCTAGTCGAGCTTTCTAGATGATATTCTTCATTCTAATTAGACGATAATATATTATGGGTCTGATGCTATTTGGAGACTAACTTAATCTATGTAATCTAATCATCACCGGATGATAGTTACCAAATGGTATTATTTTAAAAGTTGAATTTTTATCAAATTTAGCGGTCTATGAATTTCTACTAGACATCGTATCATATTTGTGTATTTAATGTTATTTTCTTTTCTTCTTTTAAAATCTGATGTGTGTTAGATTACGAAGAATCTGTTGGATCTTTTGTTGGGGTATGCTGCAAATTATGAACAAGAAGATGATGAACTCGATGATGATGAAGGTTGCACAAATAAATTTCAAAGCGTGTGTATCACACTAAGCTTTAGGTTCAATTCGCCCCCACCAATCTATATATATTGGATGCAAATGGGTTAACCGGCGAATCCCCTTCAGGATACTTTGGAATCCTTGAAGTGAATTGCACATTCACATCAAGCATATCGATCAATGGTGTTTTACAGAATAAAATTTCTTCGTTTACTCTCGTGCACTAGAGAAAAGAAGAAATGACTTAGAAATATTTTTGACTTATGTAACATGAATTTGTGTTGTTTTGTCTTATGTTTCCTTCTGTTTCTAAAATATCTCAATTTATAGAGATACTCATACCAATTGGTGAAAGAAAACAATTCTTCAACTCATACCAATTGGTGAAAGAAAACAACTCTTCAACTCATACCAATTGGTGAAAGAAAACAACTCTTCAACTCATACCAATTGGTGAAAGAAAACTCTTGTGAAAGATTGCAACTTTTGATAACTTAATAAATGCATTGGTTTGAATTAAACTCAATCATTGCAACCACTTGACCAAGTGATACATTCAATTATTTAATTTTGCTACATTAATATAGCTATTAGAAAAATCCAAATATATTTTGGAAATTTCTCTAACAATCCCCCACCATTTTCAAAATATATCTAAGTCTGTTATTCTAGAAATCTCATGCTTTCAGATAAAGGTATCTTACGATTTGAACCATTACTTAGTAAATTATGTTTTCACTCATCCTCAAATAGATTGGTAGACAAGCTTTGAACCAACTATTCATTAGAACAAGTGTGCATAACTTACACATGAAATCTCGGCACCATTGATCGAATTATAAAAATGACACATTTGATAAGGCCTTGTGTCTCATATCCTTTTCGTGAGAATTTAAGAGTCAAGCTCTTGAACTCTATGAAGCGGCCCCACTTCATTCTCATATAGGTGGACTATATCAGGAATGCACCCATAATTATACATTCCAGCAAATACATGCTATATGTCCATTAAGAGGATACCTCATCCTACCACTTTTATTTTATGGTCCAAGTACTTTTATCCTTTGGGATGTATCTATTGTCAAATACTTCAATCACTCTAATAGTGTACTTTCATCATTGAACTCAAGACTTGATGCTACTCAAGTGTGAGTTGACGTTTCCACCATTGATGATTATCTAGATATGAGCTTGAATCACATCCCTAATGATGTTTTTAACATCATGTCCTTTGTCAGACCTTTCGTCAAAGGATCTGCAAGATACTTTTCAATTCTTACAAACACTATGAATATCACTCCATTAAATCATTTACATAGCTATGCATTAAATCAATATTTATTGATTTTCTATTATATTCTTGGTTATATGCTTTTGATGGTGTGTATTAACTATCACAATGTATGGATACTTGTGTCATTGACTTTGGCCAAATTGGTATCTCATAGAACAAATTCTTAACCATTCAGCCTCTTTACTACCTGCAACTAGAACAATAAATTTTGCTGCCATGGTGGTGTCGATAATGCAAGTTTGTTTCTTTGAACCCCAAGAAACTGCACATCCACCAAGGTTGAAGGTCCATCCACTTGTGGAAACTTGATCCTCAACATGATTTATTCAACTGACATCTGTATATCCTTTCAAGTATAAATGATATCAACTATAGATTAAACTATAATTAATTTCTCCCTTCAAATATTTTAATACTTTATTAGTAGCATGTCAACGTTCTTTACATGGATTGCTTGTATACCGACTTAATCTTCCAACAACATATGTTATATCAGGTCTGGTACAAGTCATGACTTACATCAAACATCCGATTACCTTTTATATTCTTGATAGTGTTGACCAATTATCACCAAACCAAGACTTTTTATTTATTTATTTAATCTCTTCATATTGTATCACATACAATTTATAAACAATTCAATTATCACAAACACAAAATTTTATGTCATTCTACCTTTTACCATATTTAATATGCATCTCAATTTAAACTTCTAATTCTCTTTTCAATATATCTATATGCAAGATATAAAACATTGAGAGCATTAAATATATACTACCATAAGTTAACAAAGTATGATCATAAAATTTTATCATAATCAAATGTCAGAAGGTGGATCCAAACATGTAAGTCATCTACTTCTTAACAAATAAGAATTCATTTCAATTAAATACACTATTTCTTCATAGTTATATTATAACTAATACATACACCATGAATTCTATTTGTTAATTCAAGTTTAATATGTAAATATGTTCTATAGTAAATCCAAATAAGTATCATAATAGAAAATAAACAATGAATACAATCATTAAGATTTTCTATCAGTTTCTTCCATAAACATTTGTCACCTTATAATAATTTTTAAATTATATGTCCAAATCATTTTTAATATCAAAATAAATAAGAAATTGACATATACTTTTATACTATCATACATATATAATATGAATTAATCAATTTTAGATTTAATAACTTCTCACATGAAGCATCACTATTATTGAGACATACACTTGATATTTATGACAACTTATTTAACAACTTTAAATAAATTAATGTATTAAATATGCATCTTACATATTCATACTTGTCAAAATTTAAGAGACTAAATTTATAAATAAATTTTATTCTACCGATCAATCATAAATCTTTGCTCTTAGTCTAAAAACATCAATCATAGATAAACAAAAATTTCATCAAAATATATTATCTCTAATTGCATATTATTAATTTTCAAAATCATATCTCCATATTATTATATATGCATCCGAAAAGGAAAATTTATTATATATGAATTTCAAACATAAATGTAATATACAAATGTATTAATATTAAATAATTTTCGGTGTTTAACCATGAATTTTCATTTGATTATTTCTAAGACTTTAATTAATCTTTAAAATCCAAACAAGCAAAATTCATGCATAAACTATATTGAATTCACATACTTGTATATATTCTAAATCATGCATATCAATCTAACCACATGTTAAATTTAACATTAACAAATATAATTACTTTGAAGAACCACGTATGAATTTAGAACTTCAAACATATCATATATATTTATATAAATTAAATGTGTACCTTTCACCATGATGAAGAAAATCCATCTCCTATAAAAGTTGCAGTCATAATAATCGAAAATCGAACCTAAAGATTGTTGGATCTTTTGTTGGGGGTATGCTGCAAATTATGAACAAGAAGATGATGAACTCGATGATGATGAAGGTTGCACAAATAAATTCCAAAGCGTGTGTATCACACTAAGCTTTAGGTTCGATTCACCCCACCAATCTATATATATTGGATGTAAATGGGTTAACCGGCGAATCCCCTTCAGGATACTTTGGAATCCTTGAAGTGAATTGCACATTCACATCAAGCATATCGATCAACGGTGTTTTACAGAATAAAATTTCTTCGTTTACTCTCGTGCACTAGAGAAAAGAAGAAATGACTTAGAAATATTTTTGACTTATGTAACATGAATTTGTGTTGTTTTGTCTTATGTTTCCTTCTGTTTCTAAAATATCTCAATTTATAGAGATACTCATACCAATTGGTGAAAGAAAACAATTCTTCAACTCATACCAATTGGTGAAAGAAAACAACTCTTCAACTCATACCAATTGGTGAAAGAAAACAACTCTTCAACTCATACCAATTGATGAAAGAAAACTCTTGTGAAAGATTGCAACTTTTGATAACTTAATAAATGCATTGGTTTGAATTAAACTCAATCATTGCAACCACTTGACCAAACGATACATTCAATTATTTAATTTTGCTACATTAATATAGCTATTAGAAAAATCCAAATATATTTTGAAAATTTCTCTAACAGAATCCTTAGTAAAATGTTTCATAAAAATGTTTATTGTGTAAAAAGAAAACAAAAAAAGTTCATCAAAATTAATATAATTATGTCATCATAAAAAATAGAGAAATATTGTAAAAACATATTTGTTCGAAAACAATGTACTCTTTGGTATTTCGATGATAACAAATATAAGATGTGTGCATATAATATATCCTTTAATGGCAAACCAAGAAAAGAAAAGAAGAGAAAAAAAAAGTAAATCATTTGGTGCTCATCGTCTAAAAGACATGCATAATATATATTGAGTTTGTGACAAAAGAATAGACTATCTAGTGCTCATCAATATTTGGTAGCAAATGAAAAGTACAAATTAAATGAGTCAATCACACTCAAGGCCAAGACCATTTAGAGACTGAAGATATAAATTTTAGTTTATGTATTTTTTTTAGATTGAAGATATAAATTTTAGTTTATAAAAAAGCAAATATATTTTTTAGGAAATAGATTTTGGTTTTGAAAATATAAGAGTTTGTTAAGGTAATGAAAATGGTAAAACTTCTTATGAAAATTCGGGCTACGAGAGGAATGATACAAAACTTAATACCCATAAAAATGGAGAAAAAATGACTTACTATTAAGTTAGGAAGGGATTGAAATGTAAAAAAGGAAGAGATAAATGGAAGAATGAAGTTGAGGTTCAAGAATGACTACTTCGTTGTTGTCATCGAAATTAGAGAAAAAACAACAATGAAAAATTGGCGTGTTAACGAGAGAAAGAGAGCATCTTGCTAATTCAATGTAAATTCTATGTAACTTATAATTTAGAGATAGAAATTAGGATTCCAAGAAAGGATTTAGGGTTCAAATCTAAAAATAAAACATGAGTGAATAATAATCGGATAAGATCCAAATCCAAAAATAAAATATGAGTGAGTATCCAACCGGTTGATAAATGAGTTGAATTGCAACCATATTATTTTAACCAAATATTTAAATTTGATTATGGATTTGAGCCTCGTAACCAGATTTTTTGCACAACCCTAATGCTAATGGATAGAGAATGCACTTTTTGAACTCCAAAATCGTGAAAATAAGTGAATTATTTAAAGTTGAATGTTGAAGAAGTGTTTGGTGAGAAGACTTATATGACTTATGTATTGGTGGTTACCGGATGTCATAATCTAGTAAACATGTCCAAACATTTATGATCTAAAACATGAAATCCAATAAGAGATAAATTTAGAAATTTGAAGGGCTTCTGGACAACAGTGGAAAGGGGAAGAGGGGATTAGCAACTCTTAAAACAAAAAAGTGGTATTTGGAAGAATAAGATCCAAGACTTTCAAATTTTTTGAGAATCCATCGTATCATTGATTATTTTCTTTAAATCTCTATATTTAGCAGTCTGTTTCTATCGGTATATAATTGTAGTCTACCTTTAATAATTTTTTTAATAAAATCATCAATTTTGCCACATTTAAAGATAAAGTCACAAGAAAATGTATGCATATTTTAGGATGTGTAATCAAAGTGATAATTATAATCAATGAGGGTGCTTGAGAGTGAATCTGTGTAGTTATTACTAGAACGAGTGAAAATTAGTTATTGGAATAAATGAAAATGAGTTATTGATAACCATGACTCAATGAATCATTTAGATGAGAATGAAAACGTCTGCACTGTGAATTATACAAAAAGAACAACATACAAAAGAGATGTAAGATTTCCAAAAATCAGATGCCCGACTTCTATGTTTCTGTAAATTAGATCTCAGGTGGATGGATTCCTTGTCCACATATAACACAACTCAAAAAGGTTTGAAATAAAGCTTATAAAACACAACAAAATTGGGGGAGACTACACACTTCCTTTAAAATAATGATTTTCATCTAATTCTTTCTACCCTTATTTTTCTTTTTCGAAACCACAACCCATCCATCATCCGCTTCACCTGCAACCTCTGGCTGAGGCTCATTAACTGGCTTGTTAGTGGAATTCGCCTTAGATTTGGGTTTTGGAATGTCCACATCCATGTTTGCCGAACTACCATCCTCTATAATGTTTTCATCAGAATCGTCATCTTCATCGTCATCGTCATCGTCTTCATTACCATTCACCACCTAGAACAACATATAATGTTTAACATCAATTCAAGGAAAGTGGATGACCATCTAATTGTTAGTCAGGACATGTGTAATCAAGGAGAAATGTGTATCTATGAACCAAACATGGTAAATTAACATATATAGCAAATTTAAAGTTACCATCATTTAGCCCCATGTTAAAAAATTAACATATAAGTTGTTCACCTGAACACCAAAAACCTAGACTGATCCAATTTACAATTACACGAGTGTATATTAACTATTAAGTTCACAGATAGATCATCTCCATCTAATGAATCATCAAAAGCCTCTAAATGTTTGCAGTGAAGACCTCTGTATAGTCTTAAATACCCAATAAAGCAAAACAACATATGAGATGGCAAAACTTAGATTAAGATCCATAAAAATATAAATGATCCAATCAACAAAGTTCAGTCGATCAAGCAGTCTTAAAGTTGATCATTTCTTTTTAACACGGTGCAAGAGCATTTTATATCATTTCATAAATAGCATGTCAACAACCACAATTTCTTTTTAACACGGTGCAAGAGCATTTTATATCATTTCATAAATAGCATGTCAACAACCACAATGGATCAAGTGTCAACATCTCAAGTAGCTATTTAGCCAAAGCTTAAGTTTCGGAAACTGTACATCAGAGACGTTAGTGGTGTTTGGCCAGAGGGGAGGGAGAGAAACAAGTTGGGGATTCAGAAGCATGTCAGTCAGATGCATATGTTTCAGTTAGAGACATAGAAGAGAGAATTAAGGTGACTAGGAATATAGGAAGGAAGTCTGGTGGAAAATGGTGGAGACAAATTTATTTGAAGTTATGTTTGACAGAGGAGTGACTCTGTAAGGTTAGGCTTGGCGACTTTCAAACAAATTTTCATCTTTGGAGGATCTTCCATACTATCAAACATGAATAATACCACACACATTTGCATCTCCACTGTTTCTGTGAGTGAAAGCAAGGAAGCGTATCAATTACTACTCAGCAAGAAACATGGTAACTTTTACTCCCTTATTTCTAATACAGAGAAGTATAATAATTATGGACTTATTTGTGAATATATCCTATCACTTTACCTCCATGGATGACAAATGTGATGTATCGATGAAGGAAACAGTATCAAGTGCCAAAATAAATGTTAAATTTATTAGTAGTGTTTCTTTAAGCAACTATAGCAAGGCTTGAAGGTTTTTCAATCGACCGGCAGGGCAAATTTTAAAAGGAAAGGAGAGTGCCACTAGATAAAATTCCTGGATTGAGGCACATACAAAACGACTAATCTTACAATGAAAGGTAAGAAATTTGTGTGTACGTGTGTGAGAGAGAGAAACATGATTATATGACATATCTAGTGTACTCCAACAAAGGATGCCAAAAAGACTTGTGTGTGTATAATATAGCATATAAACAATATTTCTAGAGCACTAAAGGACGCCAATGAGACTAATGTATCATAAAGAATGAGTAAAGTTTGTATTGTATAAGCACTCTTTTTTTTTTGTCTATAGATAAAATGGTAAAGAAATTCGCACACATCTATGAGGTCCGGGGTTTGAACCTAAGACATGGTATTCAGCCTAACAATATCAGCATTTTGCCAGTTGAGCTAGGTCTTACGGATAAGAACTCTCTTTTAATCAAACCCAACATCACATAATACTGTGAGCACATTATTTTATAGTCTTGTAGCATGCAGATTTGCAGAGTAATAGAATAGGACACAACCAAATCATGCATCACATCAAATATTAATTCACGACTATTTTCTCCAAAAATACCCCAACAACAACAACCAAAATTTATCCCACTAACTAGGGTCGGCTACATGGTTCAAACAACATTATAACATTCTATCATATAACATATCTCATCATAAATTTGATGTTGCAAATATAATTATAAAACAGTTAATTTCCATTCCATATGCATTGTGCCTTAATTTACCTTTTCCACATGAGCATAAGCAACTGGATTACGACTCGCTTCCTTGAGACGATCGACAGAACTAAAATTACCATCTAAGCATTCTTCGTGCATAATCATTAGTTCTTCAGCTACCTATATAATCAGAAATATGTACATAATAAATAAGAGCAAGTTCAAAAAGTCTCAAGTCACAGAATATGCAAAGACACAGGCAGAAAGGTTTTAAAAACAGGTCACTGGCCACAATTTAGGCACAACATCAATGTATTTTATGCTTATGTGACTGCAATTAAGAACTCGCATTTGTAGTCGGCTCAAGTCTACTTGAACAGGATTCTCTGCAATATTAAGGGTCATGAAACAAGTGTAATTGCAGATTAAATCCTTGATTAGCAGAGTTGAGGGTCAAACAGTGTTTGTTGTCAATTGCAGACAGCGGAAGATAGCAGTTTGATCAAATTCTTCTAGCATGTCAATAGTGACTATTTGCCAATTTTTAAAACGATAAAAGGAAAAATACAAACCTCTTCAACGCTTCCATCTTGAATCTCTAGATTGAAAGAAAGCATGCCTTCATCGAGTAAGGCTTCTAGGTCATCAATATAAAGCGGCTCTGAACAACAACAACAACACAAATTCAGAATAAAATAACATTAAAATTTATAAAAAAGAAAGAAAGAAATTAAGTGATGAATAAACCTTTGGATTGAGTGAACCAAGAAAGCACGTCGGCGGCGAGTTGTTGAGCTTTAAGGTGAGAGTTACGGCCACCCCACTCGCGTTCCACGGCAGTTCGGAGCGCCGACCAACGGCTCAAAATCAAACCAATACCTTCGTTGAATAGTTGGATTGATTGTCCTTGGAGCACTTTAGAACTCGACATTAGCAGTAAGAAGAAGAGGATGAGAATTAGGGTTTATGTATCTAGGCGGAGACAAGACGCAGAGCTGTAGCAATGTTCGTTCTCTCAATTTGGTTTTCCTTTATTATGCGTGAGCAATTGTTTCTCGGGTATTCAAAACAGTATCTATAGCCCAGCGCCCAAACGCATCAAACTAATATTGGTTTTAGATATATTTGTTATGGATTTCTTATCAAAATAAACAAACTCAGATAAAAATTAAAGTTATTTTGTATATTCACCATAATTAAAATCGTTTTTTCTGAAAAATTATTCAAAACAATTTTTTATTTGAAATATTTTTTATTTTTTTTAACAAAACATAAAAATAAAAATTTAAAAGTGATATTTTTTTTAAAAAAAGTTATCATTTTCAAAAATAAATTGTAATAAATTGACTCTTTTTCGTGCTTACAATGGTGGAATCATTTGAATGAATTAAAATATTTAATGACTATATTTTTCTTGATTATGAACTCTTAATTAAAAACTACAAATTATATTGAAGTTATCTCATAGGTAATATATATGATTATCATAATAGACAATGGTTATCATAGAAAAGAGTCTGAAAGAGATATGCCCAAATTATGTCTATTATTGAATTGTGATCACATTAAACATCAAATTAGATTGGGATATAAATTTTTAGTAAAAATTCCGAAAAATCTAATAAACAAACATACCAAGCAACGATTAAGCGAAACTTTGTTACTTCATTAGACCAAACGTATTTGTTACTTGTAACAGATCGATCTGAATGATAGTTTTTAAATTTGTTTGTTGAATCAATATACATTAGTTTACAATATTTTTATTAACTTACAATTTATTGAACCGTTTGATTATCTTAAGTGCCCCATCTTTCAACTATGACATGTTTGAGTGTTGTGTTCTTCATACTGGTCTATTGAAAGAGTCCTTAAGAAGAACATAAGGTGGATATAAAAGAAGTTGTTTTGGATACCTTGGATCATCATCGAATAAATGTGCAAAGTAAAAGGAGGTGGTTGGGAGTATTTCTAAAGATTACAAAGTGTTGAGTGGAGAAAGCTAGAATGGAATGTGAAGATTGAAGAAGTTTTTTGTGTGGATAATTTAGCATTTTTTTTAGGAGCTAATTTGGATATTTTGCGGAAAAATCCACCTAGTAGAAAGGTCAATTGAAATGATAAATTCTAATACATTGTTGAATTCCACTTCACCTTTGAATATTATGGCATTTTTGCAATCTCAAAGTCACATACAAATATATCCAAAATTGAATATTTATTTTTAACCAAATAAAGGAAGATAAAGACAAATGACAACGACATCAAACATCGCTTTATATAGGAGAAAAGGAATCAAACCAACATTTAAAGTCATTTAAGGTAAAGCCTCAACCACAATAGGTTTCCACCAATGGAGTGAATTCCTGTTAGTTTTAGGAAAACAACATTTAAAGGTAATATTGGATCCATTAGTCATCCTTAGTGCCCACGTCTTTCGACTTTGATGCTCGGGGGCTATGTATGGTACCAACTTATCAGACCACTTAGTCATCCTATGTACTCATGCCCTTTAGCCTTGACGTTCGAAGATTGTGTTCGGTATCAATCTATTGGAGTGTTTGACCAACCTAAGAATATAAAAAAGGTTGATACGTATTCGGAAATAGGGTGGAGATACTAAATGCATTAGTTATCTTGGAAGACAGCTGACCAATGGCAATTAGGTTATCCTTCGCTGATCCCATGTGGCATGGCCAATCCTATAAGGCATGCTTCTGACACACGTGTCCTTATTTCGTATCATCTCAATCTTTAATATGTATTAAAATAATATGGAAATCACATGCTCAAATTAAGATTGTGCTTGGATACGTGCAGGGATGGTTAATTACGGAACCACTATATAAATTTATCCATATTTTTTTGATTCAAAAGTAATATTTTATTGCTAAGAAAACAAGACACAATTATAAAGATAAGATAGCAAAGAGACTAAACACAACCATTATCAAAATCATATAATTCAACCATAAAAGTTTCTTTCACATGTTCAAAGACAAACAAACCAATTACTTTAGATTGAGATGCCATAGTCTTTATATTTATCAGAATACATTTTATTTTTTCAACTTAAAACTCAAATTGACTATATATGATTTATCGAAATTAACCATAAGTATGATAATTTTTTTACAAGTAAAGATAATACTAACAATGTTGCCTCCATTTTTAATTACATTCGCGACTTGATTAGTTATATAGTTTATAAAGCTTGGTTTTCAATTTTTCTTTTTTTGTTCAACAAGCTCAGTTTTAGATGAAGATATAAATTTGTGTTCCTAATAATAATTCAGGTCAGTCACTATACATTTGAATCAATATCAATAGGCTACAAAAGAAAATCGAATATATTCTTTAGCAATTTATGTTATTTGTGAAAGTAAACCAAGTGGTTAATAAAATCCAATTAGAATCAAATAGGTGTGAGTCCAAATGGCTAAAATTATTCTTGGTTCAGATTTTATTTAAAAAAAAATCTCATTCGTAAAGTTGATAATTAAAATCCAACATGAACTTAATTATTTTGCCTTTACATGAATTGTGGGACTAGTATTACTACGCAAGCAAAACACAGATGAATTGTTTCACCTGTAACTTTTCGTGCAAGCAATTCCATTAAATACTTCTATATCTTTTATTATCACTATTATTTTCATCAAATCATTAATGTCTAAATAAGAAAAATAAATTATTCATGTCACATTTATTAACCAAATTGTGAAACTGAACAAATGTGAACCAAGAGAATTCATTGTCCTCTGCACTACATCAAGGTACCAACTAGAAATATTTGCATCAACAACTTTGATTTTATTGACAATCCTTGATGAACATACTAGTCTATGATCTCTTCTAGATGATGTGTATTCCAGTATCAAGTCATGTGATACAGGAAATCAGGAGTTTTGAACCTGGGATCTGTAGATGTCATGACCGGAAGTAGCCGGAGTTACAGGAGACAACCTGACAGAGAACGAGTACGGCACTGCAGGAACCAAATACTGGTCGTGGACGCATGGAGACCAACTGTCATCTCCACCTAAACCCATGTGCTTGTGGTCCAGATGGATCTGTAATATCATCAAACAATGAGATATTGACACACCCAATCCGATCGAGAGATCAAAGATGGTAAATCAAGTAATAGTAATAACAGTAGTAATATAGTTTTTTACCAAAGTTTGATATAAATAACAAAAAGAAATATTGCTACCTTCTATTGATATGAACATTCAAATCACCTAATTGCTCAAAAATTAATTTGTATTGTATGATCTACTCACTCTCTCCCTTATTATCCAGTGTTGAGATTTCTCTCTTCCTTGACATAAGACTCTTTTCAAAATTACACATACATTAATAATTTTGGGGCACTTGTTAATAATACATTAGAAAGTGCATTGGAAATTGAGTATTTAATTTTTGAAAGCTCAAATTTTGTTTTTTCCAATACAAAATTTCTACTTTTGTATTGTTAACAAGTGCTTAGCATGATCCATAATTTATTTACAAAAACACTTCTGCGTCATTTACAATTGAAATTTAATGTTGCAATAATTGTAATGGTAATTATGGAAAGGTAAGCACATATTTGACAATTTTAATGTTGCACCTAATTTTCTTATTACCCGTGAATTTTGTAAGTGGGTGTTGTTATGATAAGCATGGAGGGAGTGCAGTAATCCATGTCAGAAATCACATAACACAGCCACTATTTACAAAATGTAGCAAAAACTAGATGAATGCATCTAGTTTCAAATATGCACATCTACCAACTTTACCGCCTTATTCTTTGTCCCCAAATGCGGTTTTTTGTCTAACCTTAAAAAAAGGGATATCACATCTACACCTTAATCTATCAACATTTTATGCAAATTATATTGCTAAACTAGAAAAGTAAAATGATACTTATTTTTATTTTGCTAAAGCGACATTTATTTTAGAACAGTGGGAGTAATACATACCTCAATGCTATCTCCTTTAACGAGCTCGTCATCGTGTGCGGCGCGGTCAAGTTCCGAAGTGCTATAGTAGCTAGCACTCATTTGCATGGTTGGAGAGCTACCATACTTTGAAGCATATATTCCAAAACCACTTTTGTTTAGAAAAGTTGCCCATCTAACGTCTGCCCTTCCGCCACATTCGCCAGGAACAATATAAGGAACATGCAACTCATCAACATTCTTCTCATATATTGCAACCTGCGCAGCCGCCTTTCTATCTGGATAACACTCAAACGGCCCTCTTCCATACCAACTTACTTGATCAAATGATTTTTCTAAGTTCATCTCGATTCCCACACGTGGCAAAGGAGGAAGATCAGCATTTGGTTTCACATTGCAATCCAAAATGACATCGCCAGAAGCATAAATTGTATATGTCATGTCTGTTGTAAATAAAACTTTTGAAGCCTCCTCACCCTTGGTAACACCATGGAAAACCACCAGCACTTTCACCATGTTTTCGGTCTTATTCTGAACAGAACAGCTCTCAGCAATAAAGTGGACACTATCAATTCCAGCAGCTTTCCACTTGGACAAGTAACTATCAGGTCCTCCTCCTTTATCATTGTCGGTAGAAGCTCGCCAAAAACATGGGTGTATTCCCTTATTCATAACATGTAGTCCTTTAACCTAACAATTATCACCATAGTATAATTATCAATGTTTTGTCACGATTCAAAACAACTGTCAATTCAAACAAAATGGAGGAGGACAATTTATGTAAAACTTCTTATGCAGGGCCGCAAACACACAACTCCACCATGAGAGTGAAACAATGATGCAAAATAGGGGAAAGGAAAAAACGGACCATAATAAACGGTGGAGGATGCACTTAATGGAGAAAAATCTAAGAGCCAAGAGTTTCCAATTTAATCACAAATTTGACATATAGTGAAAAACTCAGTCTAGATTTACCTTCCAGCTTTCAATTAAGCCTGTTTTAGAGTTCAATGTTATGTCCCAAACATCTTGCTGACCGACTTTGATAGTATCTCCATGTGTTTCAACATTTAGAGTGCCACCACCAATATTGATAGCCTGGGATGATTCATGAAATAGAAAATTTTAAATCACACAACATACATATACATACCTATATATAAAACATATTATATTAAACCTCAATCAGAGTTTTAAATAGCGGTCGCAATCCTGGATATTACGGAGAATCGCGGTCAAATGTAACCGATGCAGCCTCAATCGTGCTTGTGTTGCGATTTCGGCAACATAAAAAACCATTATGTCGCGGCCTAGATCTCAGTTGCAGACCTTTTATTTAAAACCCTGATCTCAATACTCAAAGTCAATATCACGAAGATGTAGGCTTCAGTTCTAAAATATATGAAAAATATAAAAAAAAAAATTACATGAGAAACAATGTCTCTCTTAGCAGGCAGTTGAACTTGAGAAGTGGAAACAATATGACCAGCTTCAACCCAGCGCGTAGAATTCAAAAGCTTAGCAGTAATTGTCAAGAATATTTCTTCTTCTGATGATGAATTCCATAGAGAATACCATGGACCTGATTGCCAATCGACCGCATAGCTGCTCTGGGGCTTTATAGAGGGAAGGCTCAACTTACCAGATCCAAGGTTGTATCCATTTGCAGAAATATTCCAGCTGAATTCCAATCCTTCTGTTGTTTGAAAAAAATGAGTATTTTTTATCTGCAAAAAAATAAAACTAAAATGAATTATCGACTATATATTTGACTTAGGAAACACAAAATTCCAATGAATTATGAGTACCTCTAATTTTCCTTCATTTAAAGTCACCTTGATTGGTTGGTATAAGTACTTGACTTCTGAAAAAATAAAAACAGCAAAGCCATGACAAACCATGTAAGCGATGAAAAATGCATAGAAATCCTAGGAAGCGGTGTGTCACAAAATGAAAATGTTGTCAATCGTGGATGAAAGAAAACTGCAGTTTGTTCAAACTATGCTTGACTACAGTGCTATAGTGTTGTTGTAACCGCTATATGATAATACCTTGTACTAAATAGCATATCGCAAAACAATAGCGAGATTTTCAAATTTCACTACACATTAGAGCTATAGTGCCACTTTGTGACAACACTGCAAAGTGATACAATCTGTCAGCTTACCATGTAAAACAGGATGAGCAGTTCGATCAGGAAATGTGAGACCGTTCAAACAGAAATTCAAGTCATTGGGAATATCTCCAAATTCACCTCCATATGCCCAATGCTTTGTGCCATCTGCATGAACCTTCCACAGAGCCTATATGCAATCAAAGTACAAAATCCAGATAAAATAATTCACTTTCAAGCAATGGTAATTATACATCAATTGGTTGTTGTTTTATTTTTTCACTGTAACATTAAATAATGTATTTCAATTTTGTTCTTAGATTAATATTGTGTATCCCTCTCAACTCATTATATTTCATTATGCATTTATGACAGTTTTTAATAGCCAATAGTTAATTACGACAGTTCTATAAAATTGCTTCACTTATTCATTCATTTATTGTTTTTCTTTATCTATGTGAAAAAACCTTAACGACTCTTATTTCGGAGCTAAGGGAGTAGTATTCAAGGACTACTGACCTGATCAACCCAATCCCATATAAATCCTCCTTGGAGTCCAAATGTGTTGTCAATTGCTTCCCAATATACATGTAGATTCCCATTGCTGTTTCCCATTGCATGTGAATACCTGCCATTTGAGTTACACATCACAAACAAAAAAAACTATCATTATCTATCACTGAACACAATTTGGAACAGTGGAAATCAAGTCATTATTTTGTTCGCGTGAAATTGGAAATCATACTCGCACAATATCAGAGGACGTGTTTCGTTAGGATCATTGGCAATTTTCAACATGTCCCAAACACGCATGTACATAGGGCACACAATATCAGTGCATGGAGTTCTTGATCCGCCTCCTTCATAATGTACCACCCGCGAAGAATCTCTTCCTCGAATCCAACCTGACGCATTAATAGACGGGGAAAGAGATCAATAAATAAGATTCATGAACAAATTTAAAAAAAAAAAACTTGAATGGAAGAACCTACCGGCCATAGCAAAATGATTTGTTCCGAATCCAGATTCATTCCCTAAAGACCAAGAAATAATGCAAGTGTGATTTTTATCCCTCTCAACCATGCCAATCACACGGTCCAACATTGCAGTTGCCCATACTGGTTCCATAGTAGGATGCTTGAGATGTTTAGAATAATCGAAACCATGTGTCTCAATATTAGCTTCATCTATCATGTACATGCCAAACAAATCACATAGCTCGTACCAACGTGGATGTTGAGGATAATGGCTGTTCCTCACGGCATTAATATTGTTTTGCTTCATTAAGACCAAGTCCTGTAGGCACATCAATCATTAATGTCTGAAAAGAGAGGACATCTAACATGTTGGCCACCATTAATAAATGAACTAACAAACTTATCAAGAAATGATTTGACAAATATTAGGTTTCTATATTAGACCTAACTCTTCATAACAAAACCGGCTTCTAAGGTGGGGAATGCATTCTTTATAAACTATGTCCAAGCCTTATCAGTTTTCAATATGGAGCTTGGGTTTTTCCAAATACACTCTCTCATGCCCTGCACTATTGAGCTTGATGCATAGATAATATGGTGGTGGCTCGAACTGATAAGCTTTAATACCATGTAAGAATTGTTTGTGTCAATGTTGTGTGTCATATGACAACACATAATTTACATTTATAATCATACAAGGAATCAAGTAATAATTATACCGGATTAAATTAAATCTTTAATTTGTGTAAACACTATGTCAAATTTTTAGATGCTATTATTTACATAATAAAAAGCACGTGTTAAATACGCTTTCTACAAACATCAAATAAAGCTTTTTTCCACTAGATGGGTTTGAAAACATGGGCCAAACAACGCCTTAACATCATGTCATTAATCGAGTCCAATGATAGACCATTTAAATCTAAATATCTCTAAATGATTTAACCTACACTTCCTTGATCTCCTTAGATTAGATACAAAAGAAAACACAAGAAAAGCAATACCTTGACCATGCAGGATTCTATGTTTGCCTTTCCAACTTCTGGATGATGTTCATGCCTGTTCACGCCTCTTATTACAACAGCATGTCCATTAACAAGCAGTTGTTTGTGGGCTTTAGACACATTTTTGAAGCCTACTTGACATGATTCACAGTCAACAACATGGCCAGATTTATCTTTGAGGACAACAACTAATGTATAGAGGTATGGCTGTGAGAAATGCAAACAAAAGAAGCTTTAGAAAAAAATCAAATATATCAAAATAAACATTTAATCACAGAAAAATGCTAGTCATTGGCCGCAGAAAAATAAATTGAGACAAAAATTACATGGGAAGAGGGTGAAATGAGATGAAACTCAGTAAACATCAGCAAGATCACAGTGACGGTATATACATTGGACACAAAATCGTCATAACCACTATAACACTATTTATCAACAGTAACTTAATCTAAATTAATGTTCAAAGTTATAAATCATTGATTTACTAATCAATGAATAAACTCAATTATCCATACACATAAAAGTGATTGAAATTTCTCACTTGCTCTGCTGACCAAAGCTTTGGTGATTGAACTTTTCCCACGAGTGTATAACCATGAAACCCTAATGGTGCAGTTGTTGGTTGGAATGTAATGTCAGCTACATTAGATGAAAGTAGATCAGGATTCTCATCAGAGGATTCCCAGCTTCCAGAATCATATAGAGTAGCTTCTATGGTGTAGTTTGTAAGAACATTATCCTTTGATGTGTCTTTTAATCTATCTATTTTTACTTCAACCTGTATAATGTATGCATGAGTTTGATAATATCAGATCTCCAAAACAACAATTACATACAGATATAAATAACATCTTCCACAAACAAGACTAGTTACAGATACATATAAATAATTTAATAATGACATGAAAATAATCAAGAATATTTTTCATAAAATGTTTATCCTTACCAGCATCTCCGCATAAGAAAAATCTTCAGCAAGGTTTGATTTGAAGAAATAGTCAGCGATAAATACCTAGACATGTCAAATATTTTCAAAGATGTAAACATCAAGCAAGAAAAATAAAGTCAAAACAAAAATTAAATAACACACGTAAATAAATCATTCTCAACTTGAACTTTCTAGGACATTTAATCTTAAATGAGGTGCATTCGGTATGTAATCTTTACTCTTTTGTTCTATAAAAATTATATAATCTCATTATAATACTGAAAAAATGTTTGCAGTTGCGAATTCACGCAGTTTGACACAAATGAGATCTCAGCCGTTCATTTCAGATCGAAAGGTCCAAATCAGTTACCGACGAAGTAACTATGTGGAATCCAATTCCAAAAATGTCAGCATCACATTTTGAATGGCATGTTCTAAACATTAAGATATTTCTTTTAAACCTTTGAGAATCAGCAATTAACTTACTATGATGAGAATGCTGCTCATAAGAGAGACAAGAGAAAGCAAATAGTTGTTGAGTAGAAATTTACAGAAAACTTAACAAACCTCGGGCTTGGCTAGAAGAAGAACATCACGGTGGATACCAGATAACCGCCAATGGTCCTGATCCTCAAGGTAAGATCCATCACTCCATCTAAACACTTGAACGGCCAAAACGTTCTTCTCATCTGAACCACATGGATGACAAAAATCAGTGATTTCAAACTCTGCAGGTAGCCTGCTGTCTTGACTGTCCTTGCAAAAATAACAAATTTTTGTTAATGAAACCATTAGTTGATTGATTTAGAAGATTCTTTCATAGTATATTTGTTCTTCAAAGAAATCATGTAATATTAGTAAGACTCTTTACGCCATACCAAAATCTTTTAACTGAGTTGATAAATAAAGAAGCGAGATATCAACTAGCAAACATGTCATTGGGTTTGTGAAGTGTTGTTAAATAGCGGCAATATCAGCGCCGTACTGCTATAGTATAGTGGAATTTGAGCAAACCGTTATTGTTCTGCGGCGCTATAACATTGTTGCGTAGCGAGTTTGAAGTAACCACTATATTTCACAATCCGCAATTGACAACACTGGATTTGTTAGTACCCATACCAGAGAGAGTTATACCTGTATCCTATAGGATGCCCGTTTATCCATGCACAAAAGGCTGAATCAACTGCTTCAAAATGCAACAAAATTCTTCTACCTATAACAATAAAAAAATGTTATTAACAAGTAATTTAAACCAAAAACGTAGGAAATAAAAAATTAAACAACTGACAGGATTGCAAGCTATCAGAGTAATACAAATAGACAACATATTTGCTATATAAGATACCAAAAACAAATGGAAAAGATTGCAGAAACAGCTCTTGGAATAATTGCAACATCAAGAACCATCACCGCTCATAACAAACCATGTTTTAGCAATACTCAATGACATTTATTACATTATTACAAAAATAGTCCAACAAACTCATTGTATAATATAGCATAATTGTATTTTATGTACAGTGTGTTGTAACCAAGTGGTTAATGAGTTTCAGTTAAGTACAAATTGTTCACAAGAAAACAAATTCAAATCCTAGCTGAAACAATTATTAATCAAACTTTACTTATCTATCGGTCAAACTCCTAATTACCAGTCATTTTCCCTTGAAAAATGGAAGGTTAAAACCCAAAAAAGTACAATGTAATTTAGACACAGAACTAAGAGCTAAATAAAAACACCAAAAAAATAACAATGTTACAAGAATTGAATCATACCTTCCCAATCTTTAGGAAGTTGGAAGTACTCTCTGTAGCAGCCAGTAGGATTTTCATCAGGAACCAAAGGAGGATCTAGTGGAAATGGATATGTAACATTTGTATATATGGGACGGTCAAATCCATGCAGCTGCCAATTTGAAGGAACTGTCCAATTTTGAGGAAAGTAATCAGACATGGATGACTAAATTCAGCACTTGTTGTGATAAAAAATGACATTAATATTTCCAATACAAAATACAATACAACAAAACATGTGACCAAATACAATACTATGCCTAATGTTAGACTAAAGAGGGCTTCCTACGGAAATTAAAGAAAACATTATCAACGGTTAATAGTATTACGATACATGTGAGTTGTATCTCGTTTCGATACAATACTAAACTCAATCAATATGAATCTCTAGGGTGTATCTATTTTAGACAAGAATTCCATCTTGAATCTTGATTGATTATAATGAATCCAGAGTCACTTTGATAAATCCCAAACCATTCTAGTGAATAACTACCTAAACTTAGTATAACTAACCATTTTCTTTGTCAACTAAGAATAGTCCGTCACTTTTCTTTTCTCATTTGATTTATGACTTGAATCTTGAATTATTTTGATTTCGTATATGATTTATCTACTTATAATTTTGCTATGTCAGCTTATTTTTACTTAAAAAGTATCTTAATTTTATTAGTAATACATCTTACATCTTACATCTTACATCCTAACATATATACTGCTACGAAAGATAATACACTGCATACAAATGATTCATCTACTTTATCTATATATCTATAGATGGACAAAAACACTTGCACTTACCAGGTAAAGAATTCCACTCTGAATCCTGGAACTCAGTTTCATAAAACTTAGAAGGGACATTGTCGGGATTGGAAGCAATGAAAAATTTCCAATATCCAGACAAAGATTTAACAAAAGGCAAGTCTTTGACCCAAAAAGCAGCACTATCAAGAGCTCCATTGACACCATCATCTTTCCAAACAGCAGATTCAGATACCAGATAATCCACTTTGCTGCGTCGATACCAATATTTCAGAGATCCTACACATATCACAAAATTCGATGTTATTTAAATACAACAGAATAAAAAATTGTTAAACATATAACAAAACATACAACAACTCTAGACCTTATTTATTTTTAAAAAAGAAACTATTTAACAGACATTTTACAAAAGTTCACTAAGTGATCATTTATCTCCAAAGCCACAATAAATTTTTTTGGCCTTAATTCATGTGCAGTGCAGTGAATAATTGATTCATTTTCAACCAAAACTTATACATCCCCAACTTCATTTTTCTGAAAAAATTGCTTCATTTTTTCCAACACTTACACATCTCAACTTCTTTTTTCTTAAATAATTGGTTCATTTTCTACCAACAATTATATCAACTTCATTTTTCTTAAAAGGTTTCAATTCAATTGGCAATGTTGCAGACATTAAAAAATACATCAAAATATAATTCTGTGAATACAATTTATCCGGAAAAATAAAAACATCAACAATTTTCTAACAAAAGTAGATACACCCTTTTGAAAAGAAAAAGAAAAATCAAATTATGGATTCAACCAATGACTACCCAATCTATTAAATCAAAACCCAAAACATGATTTTAAAAAAAAAAAAAACAAAGTGAAGAAAAAAAAGAAAAAAGAAACTTTAAGATGCAAGAAAGATGGAAAGAGGTTTACCTTCAATAGATTCATGGCATTGTAAATGAACATGTGGGTCCCTTTTTCTCCATTTGATGAATGATGGGTCTTCCCAAACCTTATAACCATTGTTTGGAGCAAGGAGGAGTGGTCCAATCAAAGAAGAAGATGGAGAAGAAGACATTATATCTAAACTAAAGTGTTTTTGGAACAAAATGAAGATTAAGAAGAAGACGATGTTTGTTTTTTTGATTGAATTAAGGATGAGTCAAAGGTTTTGGATTTGTGCATGTTGGTGATCAAAGCCAATGGAAGCGCCACATTTGTTGCCGTTTAATAGTTGTAGTGACGGTGGTGTGTATGGTTTTCTGCTAAGTGTTTTATTACTACTCGTCGTTTTGGGAATTGTTTTTTTTTGTTTTTTTTTTCTTTCAATTCATTTGGTTTTCTTTTTTGTTCGTTAATTGGATTATTCTCTTTGTTGGGTGATGACAATTTTTATTACTGTTTGATTTTTCTCATTTTCCATGTGTTTTAATAATGTTTCACTTGAATTTATCATATTGAGTGTAATAGTTATGCATCGAGCCAATCATCTTATTACAATTACTGTTTGTATTTATTATAACTGCTTTTTTTTTTTAAACTATCAAATATTGACGAGTAAAATTAATTTACTCTCATGGTGAATGTATATTTTTTCTCTTTACTATCTGCATGTTACTACAGGATATATGAACAGAGGCAATTTCAGAAAGTACTCTTATGTAAAATCTGAAGTAACCTAAAGCAAAATGGGGTAGTAGAATACTTTTATATAAATTAAATGTTAATGGGAAATGCATGTTGTAGATATTATTGTGGGGGGAAACCTAACTGCAAGGAGTGTTAATGTGCTACCCATATTGCGTGAGTAAGATATATAATTTGGACACTACTAAAATAAAATAAAGATGGTTATAAGTGGAGATGGGATAAGTGATGCAAATTATGTCAGTCAATATGCCAGCTAACGTAAGACAAACACCAATTTGAGTGCTTAGCACCTTGAAATTTAAAGCTTGAATAAAGACAATTTTCATGGTAAGCTGGATTTACACTTGTGTGGTTTGAAACAGTCACCTTAGCAATGGTACAAGAGTGTTAATTCGTTCATCCATTGACTTGTATATGTTATTAATGACAAGCTTATCTCTTTTTATTATTATTTTTTTTTTATAAAAGAGTATGTTCGTCACTGTTCAAGACATGTTGGTCCTTTTAATACTGAAATATCTTAGAGCATAGTTTAAGATGGAGATGAAAATATTTTAAGCATAAAGATTAAATGCAACCTACGCTGAATTTCAAAATTGTCGCCAAATATCTAATTACACGCAAAATTAGTACAAGCAAACTTTGCATAAACCTAAGCATGCCACATAATTGGTTACAGACAAAAGCAGTTAAATGACACTCAGTACTCCTTTGTACATTGGATTGCATAGATGAGACAAAGGAGAAAAATATAACCAAATTAAATCTACCACTATACAGAAATTTAGAATGCCGGATAACCTATTCACAGAATAACAGCCAAGAGCTAATTCATGAAACAAAAAAACAGGTTTCCATTCATGTACAGTGGTTTGGTCAATGTCTGGAAGCCGAATGAGATTGAGTGGTTAGATAAAATGATGAGCAGGGTAGTTTGCCAGGCACATCACGAGCTATTACATTCAAATGTTGAAAATATAAACATTTGCATTTGTTCTATCATCATCAATCACAGGCTAAAAAAGAGTAACTATGAAGCTGAGACAACACAAACAAAATGGGAAACCTTTCCTACAGGAACATTGGTCGGTTGTGACAAACTACTCAGTTGCCTCAACTGTGCCGGTTCTGTACACAATATTATAGACACAACTTTCAACTTCTACTCATTGGTTTCCATAGGCATTGGAGTAGTTGTCTGCTCCCCTCCTGGATTTGGGGTAGCAGTCTGCTCCCCTCCTGGAGTTGCAGTTTGCTCCCCTCCTGGATTTGCAGTTTGCTCCCCTCCTGGATTTGCAGTTTGTTCCCCTCCTGAATTTGCAGTCTGGTCCCTCTTTGGACGGGGCTTTCTGAAATATTTTCCGCAGAAAGATTCGGCTGTGTCTGCATATTTCTTCCTTACAAAGCTTTCAAGGCACTTGCGGTAAGAAAAGTCTTCTTTCTTACCATCTTTTAAAACCACATAAAAGCATCTGCTCTCCTGAAAATTGCTGTGTCTGCTAACCTGTCACCACAAGTCCTCCCGACATTAAAGAAAGGAAAATATAGAGATAGACAGGTGAAAGTCACAACATAATGTATAGCATAAACTGAAGCTGATACACAAATGAAGATATGATGTATAGCTTAAAAGGCACAGAAATAGAATTAGAGGATACCATGACATGGTCAATTCCGACACCCATTTTTGTTTCTTTATCTGGATGATGTTCAAAGACATTGTCAAGCACATATTGTTGGTCTTCGGCAGCTAGTGGATCGCCATCATTGTACCTTTACACATGAATTTATTATCAGAAAAATAAGATAAAAAATGCAGCAGCTTTTTGTTATAAAACTCAGTGAGAGATAGGAAAAGAATGAAAGTTGCAAAATGGAAAATAGCAGATATTGACCATAATCCATTATGAAAGCTTCTGCAGGAGGAAATATCATATTAGGTAACAATAGCTGTCACAGCTAATAGTAAGATTTCCGAAATGAAGTAACATGCTGAAAAATTATGGCAGCAGGGAGCAAAACAGTTGATCAGAGAGGTAAAGTTTCCTAGAAAGGAAGAAATAACACCTTAAATAGTTGCAAGGTGGTTTTTACGGTAGGAAAAGGCACAAAGAAAATCACAATTTATTTTAGCCACATAAAGGCAAAATTCAACATGAGATTTGCAACTACTGAAATTTGCCTCGAAGAACTTACCCTTGTTGTTGCATGATTCTTCTGATGGACTGCACAATAGGTTCAATATCCTTCAGAATATCCTGCTCCTCAGAAGAGTATAAATCCAACCTCGGTCCAGGTGGTCTGGCAGGGCGATTCTTGTTTTTCCAGTCACCAGCATTTGAACCCCAACCTTGTGAACCTTGTGAACCTTCAAAACGGTTTTTCTTGAATGATTCTCTTCCTGGTTTCCCCCATTGAAAATTTTTGTCACCATCAGAATTAGCAGAAGCAACTTGCGAGTCCCATCCACGTGAACTTGCAGCTGGATTTGACTCATTCTTGGAATCCCAAGGTTGGTTTTCTTGTGATTTGGGTTTTCCCCAAGAGCTATTGGCAACTGGCACTTTGGCATCCCAACTGTCCTTTACATCATCAGACTTATGTTCCCAGGTATTGGATTTAGAAGAGTCTTCTTGCATAACATCAGCCACAGACTTTGATTCAGCTTTCCACTTACCAGAGCTCCAAGAATCCTCTTGGATTTTTTCTGACCCGCCATCATGTATTTCATCTTTTTTCTTTCCCCAGGAGGACCAATCATTTGATTTGGGTTTTGTTGCATCTTTGGTTGCACCCCAAGAACCCGTTTTGGGAGAGTCTTGGGTAACATCAGCTCCAGCTTTCCATTTCTGAGAGTTCCAAGAGTCCTCTTGTACTTTTTTAGACTCGCCCTCATGTACTTCAGTTTTACTACTTCTCCAAGTTTTCCAACCACCTGAGTTTGTTTTTAATTCATCATTGTTAGATCTAGAAGAGTCTTCCTGTACTTGATGAGCATTCCACTTTTGACTTGGGTTGGCCTCCCAAGCACCAGACTTTTGAGAGCTCCCAGACACCCATTGGGACCTTTCGGCTCCATCTTGTTCTCCAGATTTATTTCTTCCCCAAGAAGATTGATCACTATTTTGATTTGTATTGGCCCCCCAAGAACCAGACTTTGAAGAGTCTTCTTGAACAACACCAGCTTTCCACTTTTGAGAGCTTCCAGACTCCCATTGGGCCTTTTCTGCTCCGTCCTGTATTCCAGATTTATTTTTGCCCCAAGAAGGCTGATCGCTGTTTTTATTTGTGTTGGCCTCCCAAGCACCAGGCTTTGAGGAGTCTTCTTGTATAACATCAGTTTTCCACTTTTGAGAACTCCCAGACTCCCATTGGGTCTTTACTGCTCCATCATCTTGTATTCCAGATTTATTTTTGCCCCAAGAAGGCTGATCACTGTTTTTATTTGTGTTGGCCCCCCAAGCACCAGATTTTGAGGAGTCTTCTTGAATAACATCAGTTTTCCACTTTTGAGAACTCCCAGACTCCCATTGGGTCTTTACCGCTCCATCATCTTGTATTCCAGACTTATTTTTGCCCCAAGAAGGCTGATCACTGTTTTTATTTGTGTTGGCCCCCCAAGCGCCAGATTTTGAGGAGTCTTCTTGAATAACATCAGTTTTCCACTTTTGAGAACTCCCAGACTCCCATTGGGTCTTCACCGCTCCATCATCTTGTATTCCAGACTTATTTTTGCCCCAAGAAGGTTGATCACTGTTTTTATTTGTGTTGGCCCCCCAAGCGCCAAATTTTGAGGAGTCTTCTTGAATAACATCAGTTTTCCACTTTTGAGAACTCCCAGACTCCCATTGGGTCTTTACCGCTCCATCATCTTGTATTTCAGATTTATTTTTGCCCCAAGAAGGCTGATCACTGTTTTTATTTGTGTTGGCCCCCCAAGCGCCAGATTTTGAGGAGTCTTCTTTAATAACATCAGTTTTCCACTTTTGAGAACTCCCAGACTCCCATTGGGTCTTCACCGCTCCATCATCTTGTATTCCAGACTTAGTTTTGCCCCAAGAAGGCTGATCACTGTTTTTATTTGTGTTGGCCCCCCAAGCGCCAGATTTTGAGGAGTCTTCTTGAATAACATCAGTTTTCCACTTTTGAGAACTCCCAGACTCCCATTGGGTCTTTACCGCTCCATCATCTTGTATTTCGGATTTATTTTTGCCCCAAGAAGGCTGATCACTGTTTTTATTTGTGTTGGCCTCCCAAGCGCCAGACTTTGAGGAGTCTTCTTGAATAACATCAGTTTTCCACTTTTGAGAACTCCCAGACTCCCATTGGGTCTTTACTGCTCCATCATCTTGTACTACAGATTTATTTCTTCCCCATGACGGCTGATCAGTATTTTGATTTGTGGCGGCCTCCCAAGCACCAGACTTTGAAGAGTCTTTAATAATATCAGATTTCAACTTTTGAGAGCTCCCAGACTCCCATTGGGTCTTTACCGCTCCATCATCTTGTACTCCAGATTTATTTCCTCCCCATGACGGCTGATCACTATTTTGATTTGTGCCGGTCCCCCAAGCGCCAGACTTTGAAGAGTCTTCTTTGGTAATATCAGCTTTCCACTTTTGAGTGCTCCCAGAGCCCCATTGGCCCGTTTCAGCCACATCAACTTGTATTTCAGATTTATTTTGTCCCCAACCAGACCAATCATTTGTTGTTGTTTTGTTCTGATCTTTATTTGAATCCCAACCATTGGATGTTGAACCATTCAGTAGTTCAAAACTCTCATCAAAGACAGCATCAAATCCAGAGGTATGCTCTGGGGACATGCCCCAGTCCATATTATCATCGTCTAGCAAATCATCAATGTCCTCACCCAAACAAGCATTGTTTTCTTCGTCCCCATTGGCAAGGCCTTTGACCATGTTAAGAAAATTGTAAACATCCATCCCTTCAATCTCATTTGACTTTACCTGCAAAAGGAAAAATCAACATTAAAATTTAAAACAATGTTCTCTCTAGAAATAATCAAGTCAAGTATAAAATCCGACTATAGCCAAATACCTCTTTGGGATCCCATACAATATCAAATCTTGATCCTGTACCAACTGCCACATGTTTACCCCAGGAACAGGAGGCAACAATGCTTGACAAAGAGTCTGCGTGGCGTTTCTCAGCAGCTCTTTCAAAGCATTTTCGAGGAGTCTGCATGATCACATGTATACAGTAAGAAAAATAATGACATCATACATCTTGTGATTTAAATATTTTAAAGGCACTTACAAAGAGTGTTGCATCGGTGAATGGTACTTGAATATTCAATTGGCGTGCCAGTGTTTTATAACCACCTGTATTAAAACCAACCAAATTCCCACCACAAGTCATACTACTTGCTAAGAGAATGAGATGCTCTCGGAGAACACCTTTTGCCACCATTCTTACTGATGCTGCAAGACGCTGCACACAGCACAAAAGGATAAATAAGAAAACATAAATCCCTAATGTTTGGGGCTACTGATGAGTATACCATGATCAAGTCTCTTTCATCAAACTAAACTCAATAATTGACAATACCATAGCCAAAGTTATTTTGGTAGAAAAATATCACAAAAGAAAAGCTGAGGAAACCACCAAAACAGACAAAAGACAGCATACATGTTACCAGCATTAATGATGTGGCCAGGACAGATAGCACAGAAAAGTATGAATGTAGCTATACTCCAAATCAAACTTCAGGATAAATGGACAGCAAACCTACATAAAGATCTAAGCATGATGTTCCAACATCACACATCAGAGGACTGCAAACATTGCATATTGCCATAAATATTGGCCAACTAATTTCTGTCAGAATTTTCGCATCCAAAAATCTGAAAACAAATCTCAAGTTTTATGGACATGGGCCTAGTTAAACTCCACAAGACCAGCTTATAAGATGTGGTTTGCCTAAGCTTAATGAAGTGGAAACATATGCCAACTATATGTCACCGAAGATCATGCTTCCTAGTATATACACAGTAAAATGGGAAGGAGGGGAGATGCACTTTCACATAGTAACGAATGAGAAAATAAGCAGCTTCGACAATAAAAGAAAATACAGGAGATTACATCTAGCTGATTTTGAATAAAGATTTGAAACTGAAAGTAAGACCTCCGTATTTACTAAAAGTGCTCAAGCACAAGAAGAAAAGAAGACATATACTTTATTGTTATATTAATATACTACCTCTGTCTCTAAATATAAAACTCCATTGACCAAATCATGGGAATTAAGAAAGTTGATAGTAGTATTAAATTTGTTAACAATTGATAGTGTTTTATAATTTTAATCTTCAAGAGAGAGAATTAGTTAATGTTGCCTTGTATTAATATTAGTATAGAAATAATTAATGAAGGTCTTCTTATATTTAAGGACGGAGGTAATATTATTAAAAAGTTTACCTGAATCGCTTGGTCAAAAGTACATGATATCCCCAGTAGTTCTTGAATTTGCTTAATAGCATATGGGGTAGAACGCCTAGTATCAATCAAATGGAGAACAGGAAGGCAGGAATCAAGTATGATCCTCCAAGCATCACCACTTTGTTTAACAGCTTCCTTCTCAAGAATGACATCCAGTGCTAATTCACCATCAGAAGATTTGGAAGGGTTACGAACCCATGTGTTTGTGCCTGGATTAACCCAAATTATATTTGCCGAGCTGATACGAGGATCTCCTATTTATTTATGACAAAAATGGAAAGATTACTAATAAGAACACATGTAAGAAATGAATATATGTATTATTACAAGTGCAATAAATGTGCAAAGCAACAAAAAAATATAATTGCACAAAAATATGGGCAAGAGAGTAACTTCGAAGCAATTAACATCCTGAAAAGACATTTTAAAGAAAACCCCAACACCCCCAGTTTGTTATTCAAGTAGTTAGTAAGTCAGGAAATGTTAGAAAGGTGGGACAAAGGAGAATGCACGAAGGGTGTGCCCCAAGAGTAGCCTTAAGGAGGAAGTAAAAGCAGAATTCATGATGCATCATGTGTAATCTTTGGCTCAGTTCAAGGATCTAGCACAACTTGTAAGAAGAACATTATTTGAAGAGAGCAATTTGGAACCAAACAGAGGAGGATTCTTTAGCAGGAAAACTATGGGTTTTAACAGGATGACAAGGGAAGACACCAAAACTGCAACTGGAAAGGAGGCCTCTTGATAAACAACCAGGGCTGGTTCCACAATCATTGAAGGGAAACTACACAGAACGCAAAGCATGACCAAAGGGAGCACAAAAGAAGCAAGTAGGAGATCCCTCAAATTGCACGAAACAGTGAGAGAAGAAAGTCATGGTGCTGGGGGATTTTAAGAATGGTAATTAAGGGCGGATATAGGTCAGACCACCCAACAATGGCTAACAGCCGTCTAGCTTAATGGTTGTGGTAATGTAATGATACTAGTAGAGGAGAAAGGAGGAACAAATACATCTGTTAGATAAGTCAAGTCCGTAAATGGAGCCAAGAAAGTTAGTTGTAAGAGATTGTGAGTTGGCAAATGAGGTGTGTAGAGAGTGAGTATGAGAATTATCTATCATTATAATTCTGCCTTCCCTCCCTTGATTCTGCTCTTCTCCTTATTCCTTGATTCTACTCTTCTCCTTATTGATTCCTACATATATAGTCCTTGTCTTACTATTCTCTGTCAGCAAGGCCTTTATTGACTAAGTTGTCATCCCTCTTTCAGCGGATCAATAAAACCACATTAGCATTTGCATTCCATTTGAGAGGTTTCATTACAATAAGATCTGAATTAAGGGGATGTAAGCATATTAGGGTTGAGTCTTCTTATTAGTGGGTTTTGAATGTACAGGATTACACTAGTAGTACTAATACTTTACCTAAAAATTGGAATATAAAAGAGTATTAATTCATAGTATGAATTATGAAAAGAAAGTATTAATTAAATCAAGCATTACTCAATATTCTTTTTATCTTTCCCTACCCTATATATTGATTTAACAATAATAGATGTCTTGTTCTTCATTGAAATATGAATTGAAAGGAAATTACCTTGGATTATTGTATCTAATAGAACTGGGCAGATCATGTCAGCAAGGACTTTAATGGTTTGGTCTAAATCATCACCATCCGGCCAAAGGATTGTTACACAAGGGGCAGAATAATTCATAGAAGAGCAAGACTCGCTGCAAAGAACAAGACCATAAGTTTTAAGCTGCAAGTGCAAGCATTTTAAAAAGAAAAATAAATAAAGACTATAATGTAAATTGCAATGGTCAAAAGAGAAAGCATGTCATTGTAATCTTCAAAGAAAGGCACTACACATACACCTTTTATCTTTTTTTGTTTTTTCTCTTCTTGTTTACAGGAGACAAAATATACAAAAACATTTAATTTACATGTACATATAATTTTGGTATAGAGAAATTAATATTTCTCAATACAAAACCATAACAAAAAAGCATAGATACCTTTCTCTTGCCCATGTTTCAATATATAATTCCCTTATAAACATATCACAAAAATAACATAAAAAAGCATTTAGCTCGATACAGAATCACAGATACTAATGGTACCATTTTCACTTTTTCATATCGTCCAATCCGAACATCCAGAAAATATGGGTTTTAAATCTAACTGACAGCTGGTAACAGGTAGGGTCTTCTTGGTAGGATACTATAGTATGTGTTAAAATTCAGTGTATGTTTTAATTATTCCTTGATTGTGCAACACCCTAGGCTAATTGTTAGTAGTCCTAGTCAATACAATTTCCTATGCATTGAATGTAATTAATGCAGCATCATTATAAATAAGGTGTGTTATCTCATTAGAGACACAAGAGAAACACAACAAATCACATATTTTACATGGTATCAGAGCAGGTTCTGATTTTGTGACCCGTTTTTGTGCTTCACTACCGCTGCCGGCAGCAAATGCCGCCGGCAGCAACACCTTTTTCAGTCTTTCAATTTTTTTTGGCTTCATACAGTCATCCACCATCAACTCCGACTGCCTTTCTAGCAACCAGCCACGATGCTACAGCTGGCCTCAAAAGCACCACCTTCACTCTGTAGCAACACCAGCTGCCTCTTTTCTAGTGTGCAGCCAAAACCAACAAATACCGCCGCGCAATCCTCCGGCAAACACGACGGTGCTTCTCCTGTCGCCAACCAACATTGCACACGCTGTCACGCGCGTCCGTCTTCTCTATGTATGGGTCCCATGCACCTCCACCAAATCCGTGCGTGAGAACGCATGCACCTGTCTCCGGCCCCCTTCTACAGGTCTTTTCATGATGTGGTGATTTTTCAGCAACCTCATTTTTCAACTCTTCATTCTGCACTGTATCTATTGTTGTGAGAACTTAGTTTTAAGGAAAAGGCATCATTTGCTTAGACAATCATTTTATTCCCACCGACGATCAACCCGGTTGTGACTCTATTCCCATATATGAATCATATTAGTGGCGCATTTTATTCCCACTGACGATCAATCCAGTGGTGACTCTATTCCCACATATGAATCATATTAGTGGCGCGTTTTATTCCCACCGATAATCAATTCAGTGGTGACTCTTTCACACATAAATCATTAATGGTGTCTTCTCTTTTCAAACTAGTCCAACAATGGTGCCAACTCTTCATTCCGCATTTCATTAATGTTTTGATGTAACAATCTTAAAGCATAGTAAGCTTTAGCTTGAGGGGGAGTGTTAAAATTCAGTGTATGTTTTAATTATTCCTTGATTGTGCAACACCCTAGGCTAATTGTTAGTAGTCCTAGTCAATACAATTTCCTATGCATTGAATGTAATTATTGCAGTATCATTATAAATAAGAAGGTGTGTGATCTCATTAGACACACAAGAAACACAACAAATCACATATTTTACAGTATGCTATTCACAGTTTTCTTGTTCTCTGCAACTTTTCTCTCGACGGTTTTCTATTATTTTCTATTCACAGACCTAATCTAAAATGGCACCATAGCTTTCTAGTATCTCCAAGACCAAATCCAATAATCCTTTCTCTGAAAATAAATTGTCTTCATTAGATCACTTCTCCCCACCAGATTAGCATCAAATTGGGCTTGTGACCAATGCAACAAAAATCCAGCACATGCAAAGTAGGAGCAACAGGACACCTGCAAACCCACTACCAATCAGCGACTTTACCAAAACTGTGCATCTTTTTGAATTTCAGTTCTGCATCACCATGTAATCCCTATCTGTTTGGTGTATTTTTGTATGATACTGCCACCATCAGAGCTGTTGTTCCTGATCTACCACCACCAAAATCTAAGGACTGTCTAAAGTTCATATAAGCTCTCACATATTGTTTTCCCTGCTTCCAATCTCTCTCTCACGCAGCAACAGCTGTGAATCCTCGTCAACAATCTGTCCTTCCTTTGCTGGTTTTGGGTCCCATGTCTCAATATCTAAGTACACTAATTAGTGTGTAATACAGACACAATTTAGACACCAGATTCCGCCACACATAACCCAGTCCTTTTTCCTTCTCAAAATATTCCTATTCCTCTCATAACATGATAAACATGAACTAATTTGTACATGTACCATCAAGGCAAGTTCTAGTAGTAGTATAACAGATGTAGTAAAGTCCCATACCAAAAATATAAGTAATTTTCTTATAAATAAAGAAAATTAGAGGATACTTCCTAGATATGTAACTGGTAATACTCCAAGAATAGGATACGCAACTGATATACCAGCCACCACAACTTACCCAATGGGTTAGATTATATAAATTATCTTAGGGAAATGCTAATAAATGCCCTAAAAGGTCATTGTTGAATAAACTAAAATAGTTTGAAAGGTGTGTATTCAATGCATTGAAAATTGAAATACTTGATTTTTTCAATTGCTAACTACTTTATTTGGAACCCTTAAACAATGCCCTTAGGGCACTCGTTAGCAAGATCCATTATCTTAAGTCGAAGACATAAGAAAGTTGAGTACTTCAATAACCAAGTTATTATGAGATTGGACTAAGAAAATGTGCCTTCAATGTTGCCCTTATAGATGGTTGGTTCAATGGCACTGCCTTTTCAAACTTGCTCAGAAATGAGGCCTTTACTACATTTTTATTTTCATTTTTTTTTATCATTTTCTTCTTTTTTCCTGATTATGGGCATTTGCTACTGTCCTTAAATTAAACTTGCATCCATTTATTTCTAACGATGCTACTAATTTTATTATAGAACTTAAAACCCTTTGAAAAAATGCAAGAGAAGAACTTCATATTTAAATTCTATAAAAAATGCATATCAGTAATTATTTAACAATATTTTACAACTTAAGTTTATAGAAAATAATAAAATTAACCATAAGAAAAAGATGGGTAACAAAAAGGACAACAAAAAACAAAAAGTAAGCCAAACAAGAAACACAGCATATAAAAAATCTTCCCAGACTACAATTTACCCTTCATTAGATTAACAATTAAAGGAACAAAAATGAGCTCCTATGACTACACTTCCGAATCATATCCAAAGCAATTAATTATAAGCAAGAAAATTAAGAATTTATAGCAGTATATCAAATGTATATGGCCAGACTAAAGATTAACCTGAAAAACAATTCAGTTTTCCTAAAAAAATGGAAAACTTTCTTCTTCCGACTAAAGGAATTAAGTCTTTCTTGGCATTTTTGGTAAACTTCAGACATATTGATCTTCAGCTTCTCTAACATTGCCTGCTCAAAATGATGCATCATTCATCAAAAGCATATTAACACAATAATGACAATTATATTGAGATAAAAATACATTCCCCTCCCATGAAAGAATAGCAAATTACATGTATTATAATTTATTCTATTTTAATAGAATCAAACTTATGCATTTTTATTGATTTTACTTCTCAGGATCATTAACATATAGTTTTGAACCTCCACTATAAACCAGGGTTATTATACTCAGCTCACTGCAGGAACCGTATATGTAGCCAGTTCAACCAGCTTATTTTATCCGACGTACAATTCAGCCAAGGTTTATAGTCGACATTTTATTACCCAACATTCACTATAAAGATCTCTCATTGTATCTCCATCAATCTTCTTATCAATTTCAGATCTCCAAAATAATACTACCTAAATGCTAATAATAAGGAAGAAAAATAAAAGCAGTAGCAGATGATTAAGGTTATCCCAAAATCCAGCAAAACAGAGGTTAGATTAGGTTTAGGCATAACATTAAACTTGTTGAAGTTGTGGGATTTAGATAAAAGGAGAGAAAATAATAAGGATTTTAATATTATTGATAATAGCTTTATGCTACTCAATACTAATATTTATTTATAAAGAAATATTGATTCAATCTTAAATCAGGAACAAGTCATAATAATAATAAGAGATATTCTAAAATATCTATATGATTATAAATTGATCCTAGAAAATAACTCAAGATACTCTAATATAATATATAATAAATATTATAAGATACTTTCTAATATTCTAACATTTTCCCACAAGATAAATGATAAGACTAATAACCCTAAGCCTACTATTAGAAATGTATATCAGAGGGGAAATAGGAGAGTTTGGTGGAAAACTTCCTAATGTAACACGTGTCTAAAAGTTAGTTAGGCAGTTAGTGAATAAATGAACTATAAGAAGGAATAGCTGTTAGAAGTTGAGGAGTTTTTGGGTGTTAACAGAACTTCTGGTTGTGGAACCAGCAAGGTCGTGGGACCTATTGTAACCATTCTTCTTCTATTCAATTCAATAAAATTCTTTTTGTTCTTCCTAGCAGAATCATTCTGATTCTGATTAGGTTGATTGATTCATTGTTCAATTCCCTTTCTTTGTTAATTCCAGTGGTAAAGGAAATTGAACAATGAATCAATCAACCTAATCAGAATCAGAGTGATTCTGCTAGGAAGAACAAAAAGAATTTTATTGAATTGAATAGAAGAAGAATGGTTACAATAGGTCCCACGACCTTGCTGGTTCCACAACCAGAAGTTCTGTTAACACCCAAAAACTCCTCAACTTCTAACAGCTATTCCTTCTTATAGTTCATTTATTCACTAACTGCCTAACTAACTTTTAGACACGTGTTACATTAGGAAGTTTTCCACCAAACTCTCCTATTTCCCCTCTGATACACATTTCTAATAGTAGGCTTAGGGCTATTAGTCTTATCAATAAAACTTACTAAGCTTACAAGAAAACAATGTATTGTTCTGCAAAAGAATAAAAGTGGATGGAAAGGCACCTCAAGGATTCATGTGAAGTCCAAGAGAATTGTTATAAATAAAGCCTAGCCAGATTGATCATCAGTCTGAGAGAAATTTATGGCAAGCAATTAAACAAAGCAAGGTTCGTCCTAAAAAATTGCATTTGGAAGCTTCAAACCAATAATATCGGAGACTCAAAATATTTAAATTTGAATTTGCTTCAAGGAGAGAGACGCATGCTTCAGAGAAAGAAATGCAAGGTTAGTACATCTGAGACAAAGATGGAGGTTGTGTATCTGGGACAAATTGTCAAGTTGTATGCATGTAGCTCGAAAGAAAAAACTTAAAACAGATCTGGAACCCAAAAGGAAAACCCAATCTAGACGATTGAAATACTATGCTAGAAGGCAGACAGATGCGCCTGAGCTCGAGGATGTTGGCGGCGGCGTGTGTGATGAACATGGCGGATATTGGAGGTACATGAACGTGCGTGGAACAACTATGGGCCTAAAAATTATGGGTTGTGTAAATTGGGAAATTCCACACACAATGAAAGTGGTTGTGTTGAAAAACTTTTCTAGCGGCAACCGCATACGGAACGCGGCAGCAGACGACAGATCATGGAGGTGGCAGGTGTAATTGTAGCCCAAAACTAGAATACAAGGGAAGATTCAGAACCAAGAAGCCAATGAGAGTTCAATGAAAGAGATTGTTTCTTAAACAGCTGCCAGAAACGCCGTCACACAGGGTGAAGAGTGGCGACACGTGGACCTGACGTGCGGTGGCTTAAAGCGACGCGCTTTGAGGTGTGGGTCGATCTAGAAGAGGGAATGACCGCGTTGGAAAAGAAAAACTATGATTATATTCTCAAACTGTTGGGAACTCGACAACGAAATAGAGGCGGGTTGTTCAAGGAGGATCGAAATAAGCTCTAGATACCATGTTGAATTTGTGGGATTTTAGAAAAAAGAATGAGAGAAAATAGTAAGGGTTTTAATATTATTGATAATAACTTAATGCTAACTTTATTACAAAAGACTAAATACTTATCTTTATATAAAGAGAAACATAGACTCAATTATAAATCAAAAACAAGTCATAATAATAATGAGAGATATTCTAAGATATCTCTATGATTATAAATTAATCTTAAGAAATAACTCAAGATACTCTAATATAATATAATAGATATTATAAGATACTTTCTAATATTCTAACAAAACTATTAGGAATTTAGGATATCTACAAAAGCATCATATGGTAAATTTGGCATCCCAACTATGTTTGCACCCCAAATCAACTATCTATCATTTGCAACACCCTAAAAATTATATTAAAATGAAAAGAGAGAGAATAAACCTTGGGGGACTAGACCAATACCCACAGTAACAACAGTGTGCGAGAACAATAATTGCCTCGTTAAAAACCTTACCAAGAAAACCTAAAGCAATGAAACTATTGAAGTTGTGGGATTTTAGAGAAAAGGAGGAGAAAAAATAATAACAGTTTGAATATTATTGATAATAGCTTAATGCTGACTTAATTACAAAAGACTCAATACTAATCTCTATTTATAGAGAAACATAGACTAAATCATAATAATAATGAGAGATATTCTAAGATATCTCTGTAATTATAAATTGATCATAAAAAATAACTCAAGATACTATAATATAATATAATAGATAGTATAAGATATTTTTTAATATTCAATACTCTCCCTTAAGTAAAAGCTTACTAAGCTTTAGCTTGCTACAAGAAAACAATGTTTTGCTCCACAAAATAATAAAAAAGATGGAGAGGCAACTCAGGGATGCGAGTGAAGTCAGAGAGAATTGCTATAAATATAGCCTAGCCAGATAGTCTAATTGATCATCAGCCTAAGAGAAATTTATAGTAGGCAATTGAACAAAGCAAGCTCAATTCTTTTAAAAACTGCATTTGAAAGCTTTAAACCAATAATAATGGAGACTCAAAATATTTAAACTTGAATCTGCTTCAAGGAGAGAGAGGCGTGCCTCAAGGAGAGAAAGGCAAGGCCAGTGCATTTGAGACAAATTGCCAAGATAAAGTAAGTCATGAAAATAAAAGACACCGTCAGAATAACCACCAATGGAAGAAGTCCTCACAAATATAATTCATATGTGGAAAAAGGGACACCACCAAAATGATCGTCGGTGGGATATAAGTCACTATTACAATTTATTAATAATAACTAAATTGCATGACAAACAACGAAGAAGAAGCAATGCGACTCTAACGAAACGAAGTCATGATCAATCAACGGAATAAGAAAATGCCTCCAAAACAAGAGATAACAGTTGTTTGAACAATGACACATATTTTCGTTGATCAAAATTGGAGAGTTATGGCAGATTTGGAACCATCGAAGAGAAATAATCGTGCACCAAGAAGAATATCCCATCAATTGAATTGCAAATCTTCCAAACTTGTCAGCTAAGAGCCAACTCATAAGGGCTGCAACAGCTGCCACGGCAAAGGCTGGAGAGTTTCCTCTACCAACAATCTGATCCCACAGTCCACTTCCCAAGGACACCACAATCTGTGGGACCACTATTCCCAGAATCAAAATCAAGACACCCATTCAATGCCTCCACATCATTAGCTGCATTGTCTGGATTTTTGAAATTGACAAAACCAAAACACTTTGATCTACCATCTGCATCTCTCATCAAAACAACACTAGTAATGGTGCCATATTCTCCAAATACTTTTCTCAATTCATCCACTCAGATAGGTTTTTTCACATAAACATTATTAAATTGAACAAAACCATAACCATTAGACTGACCAGAACCATTTAACTTATCAATTACATTCTGAGCAGATTCTTCAATGTCAAATTGAACAGCATAGTGCTTCAAGTCTCCAAGCTCAAAGAAAAGTTCCCTTATATCTTCATTGGTTACTCCACGATCCAAGTTGAAAACATACAACTTTGTGTCGGCTTCTACTCCTTGAATTCCTGCAGCTCTAAGGCTATCCTCAAACAAATCATTCTGCATAGCAAATCCAGGATCAAAAACATAGACTATACCATCAATTCGTCCTTCTTCTCCTCCACCTTGTCAGCAGCAGCAGGGGCAGCACCAGAATCAGCAGCTGGGGCAGTAACTGCAACTGCAGCTACAACAAACTTGCCTGGGTCCTTTAGGAACTCCTTGACTTGGTCAGCCTCAAGGAAAGAGTATTATGTTGCAACTGCGACAGCAAAAACATTCTTGTAGGCACTCACAAACATGTGAGGAGCAGCAGCAAGTATTGAGTATGAGATGGCTAACTGAAGTGAAGTCACCACTGAGACACCAATAGCAAACTTCTCAATGAGAGCATCCTCAATGAGATCAAGAAATTCAGGGGTAAATATAGAACCATTATCATTAACGGAAAGCACCACAAGACCATATGAAAAAGGCCCTATGCCTAGCTTGGCAAGAAATGTGGCTTCTGATGAACCAACCTTGTCTCCTTTCTTGATGAGTTCAACATGGGTAATGATTTCAACAGTACCCTTGTTAATCTTATTTGCAGAGTCGTCCACGATGTTGAACAAACTCATCTTCCTCTTCCTCTCCATAAACATCAAAACCCTAATTATCTTCAATTGTTAGGCACCGTTTCAATGATATACGAATATAGCTTTTCACAAATTCCACAATAATAATATTTTGGGAACTGTGAGTGAAACGAAACCCCTAGAAAATACACAAGTCTGGCCAACGTTAGTTAGGGCTAAATATTAGGGTTTTAGGGTTTCGGCCAGAGAGCTTATGTGTTTAAATAGACTAAGGATAAACTCATTGGTGATCGGAACAGATAAGGGATACAGTGGAGAAACTTAAACCTTTTTTTTTTGGGAGATGAACAGTACCAGTGCGATGAACAGTGCCAACACGATGCGATGCACAATGCTGCGACTGATCTGCTGCAAAATAAACGAAAAGCTACAAAGAAGGGGTAAACTGGAATTGGGATTAGAAAAGAGAAACTATGATTATATTCCCTAATTGTTGGGAACTCAGCAGCGAAATAGAGGCGGAATCGTTCACAGAGGATCGAAATAGGCTCTAGATATCATGTTGAAGTTGTGGGATTTTAGAGAAAATGAAGAAAAAAAATAATAAGGATTTGAATATTATTGATAATAGCTTAATGCTGACTTGATTACAAAAGACTCAATACTAATCTCTATTTATAGAGAAACGTTGATTAAATCCTAAACTAGGAATAAATCATAATAATAATGAGATATTCTAAGATATATCTATAATTATAAATTGATCCTAAAAAATAACTCAAGATACTCTAATATAATATAATAGATATTATAAGATATTTTGATAACTCAAGATACTCTAATATAATATAATAGATATTATAAGATATTTTCTAATATTCTCACAAAAACCTTGGTGAAGGAAAAAACTGCAGTGCGAGAAAGCAAAAGCTACTATACCAAAATAATGATGTTTGAACAAATCAAACATTTTCTACTATAGAACAGCTACTAAGCACAAAGTTAGACATTGAAATATAGGACTAAGCTTATGACAACCTTGTAGAGGCTCTAATAGTCTCACTATCACGTGCCTTCAATTTGCTTTATTTGGCTGCTGATATTCATTGAGAGTTAACAGTAGGTAAAATATATAGATTAGCTGCTCAAAAGTTAAGAATTTATGCAGACATACTTATCTTTTGAGTAAAATAATAGAAATAGTAATACATTCAGAAGGAATTATAAAAAAAAATATTTCAAATGTTCAAAAGAAAACTTCAAATTTTTTTCTAAATGATTAAACATTTTCAAACAAGTTATTATATGATTTTACAGTTCAATATTTAAAAAAAATGTCAATTTGATTCATCTAAAAAAGCAAGAGCCACCAATTATGCATACTTAGTTCACTGTCATTTTATATAAAACACTACAAAATTACAAAATGAATTAAGAAATAATGGCTGAGAGTGCTTCCCAATTCCATTGCTTATCTGATAAAGAAAACCTAACCAAAAAGGCAGACGCATGAAAAACATTCTAGAGGGTTTGCTATAAAATTTTAAAAACGTACTAGTTGCATGCATCAAAGCCCAAACATGTCTAAAAAAATTCAATAACCTCATTCAGATGAATATGACCAACAAGGCCTGCATCTTCAGAACCATCATTGCGTCTTCGCTGCTGCTGGTATCTGCAGATGAGAAACATGTCCCAAATAAAGTTGAATATAAATACAACCTTTCAAATATCACAATATTACTAGTTCAATTTTTTTTTTGTTTGAAGAAAATTACTTGTTCAATTAACACAGATTAAATGTTTTACCCCAATAAAATACGGAGTACTTAGCAAGTATATATCAGAAAACTACGTATATAAGGAATTGACATCATCATGAACTAAGAGGATAAAAGCCATGCCTACTATCCTTTCTTCAAGCCTAAAAAGCTCTTGTCCAAACTTCGAAGGAACATATTAGAGACAAAACCATTCATTGACCCACATCTAAAAGCTAAACCTTTAAAAAGTTAGTCCTTGGCAGAAAAACTAGTCATCACAAACATTTTTTCTAGCCTGTTGACACGAATTGTAATCAGACAAAATTATGGAGAAGGCATTAGATGAATCCCAAATCTCAAACCCAACCCCAAAAACAAATGTTGATGGGCATAAGTGCAATTGACAACATTGTTTTTAACAAAGTACAATTCACAACATTGATTAAGACAAATGAGGCTTTAAGCTACAAAGTAATCAATTACCCATAGTTGATCCATTCCTTATAAGAAACAAGGAATTTTTAGAAACTAAAAGATATATGCTGAATATAGCAAAAAAAATTAAACCAAGATAAAAAAACGTACTCAACAGTGAAATCTAGTGCTGCATCCTTGAGGCTTACTTTTCTCAATTGATTTTTAACCAAATATGCAGCATTTTCACGACAGTAACTCCTCCCACAATCACAATCATTCAAATATAAAATTACCCGACGATCATTTGGGTCATTCCTAAAGTTCACCTTGCAAAGGAGTATTTCCTGAAGATAAATTGCATAAATAAGTAAATATCTCAACAAAAAAAAAAATTATTACTGAGATATGAGAAACAGATGTCTATTATTCACTAAGAAATTATTACCTTCATAAACTCCCAGGAAGAATTGCTGCTAGGACTAGCATCAAGGACTGCTTTATAGGCAGGGTTTGACATGGAAGTTGCAGCTAAGACACCAACAGGCTCACCAGCTGGGAATAAGGGCTGGGATTTGTCTCCAGATTGTATGCCATACTCAAACTGGATGATGGAATTACTACATACATTTCTCACAGTTCCATCATAGCAAATCACAACATCCCGGAGAATGGCCATCAAGTTCTTAAATAGTGTGCCTGGTTCAGATAATCCTCTAGAAGAACGGACAATTATTTCTCTTGTTGCAATTGAATGCACCAACTCTTCATATGGATCTAAACCATGAAAGAAGCATCCTTTGAGCAACCCAAACTCAGCAGAGGGATAACCATCCCCATCATAGAAACACTTCACGTGAAAATGAGAACCTACATCCTCAACCAATCCCTTGGAATAAAACTTTCCTCTCTCAAAGAGTTGTTGGCCTAAGAAGCCAATCTGTTGAACCACCTTGTCAAGAGCCGACTTACTCTTCGAATCAATCAAATCTCCAAGTTTGGTTGACTTCAAAGCAAAATTTATGACAGGGAGTTCAATATCTTGCATGTGTTTCTCCAGTTGTTGTGCCAACAGCTCTTTGTATACAACCCTCAGCTGATGCAACAAAGGAGAAATTTTCCCAATGCTTTTATTGATAACCCTTTTCACTGCCCTGGATATTGAAAAGTCTTGCAATCCAACACTATATCCATGAGCAAATATGTTTTCCATCAGAAAGGGCTGGAGCACATCAAAGAAATTCAGTGCCTCCTTAGGACCCTGGCTAAAAAAAATTGAGGCTGCTACTTCATTTATAATTGAAGGCAGAAGATCTCTGGTAAAATCAAATTCTAAGATTTCCCTTTGCCTAATCAAGTATCGTCCTCCAGTACAATCAAATGAGGAAGGCAAAGCACACTGCAACATTTGAACAGAAGTCCAATAAGAATCGCCAGAACCAGCCTTAAACAAAGCAGGCATTGGCAAAGGCAGGGAAAGAAACATGGCCATTTGATTTGCGGCTGCTCTATCCAAAAAACAACTCTTGACTAGCATCTTGAGTGACAATAATGAATCTGTGGATAACTGAAGGTTCAGATTACCACTATGAGAGCTGAGAAGTTGTTTCTCTACAGAGAAAAGCTCCAAAACCTCAGCCTTAGCAGCAAGTGACTGGGGATAAAAAAGATGGACACAGTCACCATCAAAATCAGCCCCTAAGGGTCCACATATTAGCGGATTTATTTTGACAGTGTGGTCGTCATGGATGTACACTACAAGTGCTTGCAATGAGTGTTTGTGAGTAGTAGGTGGTCTGTTGATGAAGACAACATCCCCATCCATAATCCTCCGATGCACTATTTGACCAGGTTTAAGATATGTGTGCCCCTTTGAGCCTTCCCTTAATGAGTAAGTTGACACACCTTCCTTGTATGTCAAGCACAAATTTTCATCAACCAACTTTTGTAAATAACGGATGTTATGTATGCTTACTCTCTCCTCAAATGTTATCCTTTGAGCAACCTCAAGTGGAATTCCTACTTCATTTATCTTCTTATAGCCATCTCCAGTTATCACATTACGGGAAGAAAAACCTGAACCCTTTCTTATAAATAAAGTCCTCATTTTCTCTAACCATGCTTTTGTTGAGGAATCATTCAGCTCTTTATTAACCCCATAACGTGTTTCTATATCTCGTGTTGCCTTAGAAGTACCCCTAACTTGAAGATACTGATCAACCACTGATTGCAAGTCGTTAGCTTCCACTTGATGAGACTCAAAGTTTGGTTCACCTGATCTAGAACTTCTGATGATTTCAACCTTCCTAAGCAATTTTCTAAGAATTGTCATGGCAGGATCCTGCAATGTGAGACAGATACATAACTTTCTGAAGCACTACAAAAATAATTTTATCAAGTAACAAATCAGATCATCATTTCCTCACCGAAGACATGACACTGACACCATCTGAAACTACTGGCACGGACAAGCAATTTGGTGGTACCGGAAGGTATTTCAAAACATATCCATCTTGAGGAAAATATCCTTTTATAGCAAGTTTCCTATTTGTTTCTTGTGGAAATCTTTTGATAATTTCCATCACCTGGTAGATATTTGACAAGAAAACTGTAAATGAAAATCGAATGACAAGTTTCAACTGCAACATAAGAAAAATAAAATACGTAGCATATAACAGTTATAGCCTGAAAGCATCAATTATAAACCTATTTGACAGTCAATCACAAGCATTTTGAGTACAAATATCAATCATACAGAAAATGCAAATTTAATTTCAACAGTGTGATTTACTAAAAATATAAGATGGCCCCAAATAATAATTATATGCCACAATACACCAGAGTGAACCAAAAGAAGCATTGACATTCATGGGAAGCGGATGCTGGCAAAGGCCGTGACACTACATAGCTGATTCATTTAAAAAAAATCCATTTGAATGCCTCGTAAATTGAATCTTCAAAATAAATGTTTAGGGAGTGATACGATAATAAAATGCAAGGTACTACCTCTGTCCCTATATATAGGACCCTCTTATGAAATTTCTGTCCATTTTTACAAGACCCTCTTTGAATTTTCAACTACATTAATTACTCATTTTACGACCTGTTAAAATATTATATTAGTATGTAAATAAAATAGATAGGTCGTAACTATTCATTTATGTTAGTATTCATGTCATTATGTTTGTTTAATACTCATAGTCTATATAAAGAACTTTTGTTGTGTAGTTGAAACACACAGGTTATTTAACATGTCTCTCAATATTTTTCTTCGTATTTAACATGGTATCCAAAGTTTGTTGAGAGACAACCTTAATCGCCAACTACCCGGTGGACCCACTGTCTCCGGTGATTTTTTTTTCCGGCAAACCGTGTTCTCAACTTCGATTTCCCCCTCCATGACTTTGTTACGCTAATTCCTCAATTTTTGTTCATACGTCCACACTCTGCCGTCACTGGAGCCACTGTCTCGGACATTTTTTTCGACGAACAATCACTCCAGCAGCGCCGTACACTCCAAATCGACCCACCCCTCCACGTGCGTCGTTAGCCGGGCATCCACGTGCTACCTGCAACCACCGCGCGTGGCGACACGTCTGGAAACCGTTTATGGCGCCGCTTCTTCAGTGGCACTCTTCTCAGCCTTCTGATTCCATATTTGTCCTCAGTTTTCAGTTTCGAGTCACGGATATACGAGTTCCAATTCAAACACCCCCTGTTTTCCCGGTTCATACACGTTTTCTGGCACTCTTTACCGACCATGATGTCTCAGATTGAAACAAAAAACATCTTCACCAACTACATCACCTCCCCTCTCTCTATCAAAAAATTGAATGGATCAAATTATGACAGTTGGGCCGCCGACATCAAACTATGGATGTTTGGTCAAGCTTACGAGGACCATCTCACTCAAAATCCTGAAAAGGTGGTTGTGACTGAACCAAAATGGAAACAAATAGATGCTCAGTTGTGTAGTGTCATTAAATCTACATTTCATTCAGATGTTAAATCGATCTTCCATCCACATCTCACGTGTGAATCGGTTTGGAGTCAGGCAAAGGCGCTCTATACTAACAACACTCAACGTCCCTATGGAGTTTATCACCGCTTGTTGAATATCATTACTACAAAGATGATAGATGGCTCTATTTATTCATATCTTGGCAACGTTCATAGTGCACTTCATGATTTTAACGAGTTTCTCCCTCCTGCTGCACGTAACCTAGTTGAACAAAAGCAGAAGTTGGATCAATGCAGCATCTTCTTCATGCTCCTTGCACTCTATAGCCTACACCAGGAGTACTTTGGCACTCATGATCAAATTTTGAGGTTTGTTACTGTTCCGGATATATCTACCACCTCAGTGATCCTCCTTCGAGTACCAGCAAAACATCCAGTTGAGCACTCTATTACTTCAGCTTTGGGTGACATTGTTGTCCTTGCATCTCTGGGACATAATCTGAGTCGCTCTTGTGGAGGACCATCCAACTCTAAGCCTCGTCCCGAATATTTGCATTGTAATCGGCTTGGATACACTATTGATCGTTGTTGGAAGTTGCATCGTAAGCAATCGTCTTTGATAAATGCAACTCAACTTTATCCTTCTGCCACTATTCAGAGTACACCATCTCCACAAGGCTCCGCGACAAATTATGAAGACTACCTCTAGTGGGTTCAGAGTCATCCGAACTCTAGTTCTCCTACTTTGGTTGCACACACTGGTAACGCATTTGTTTACCTCTCTCACTCATCTTCTCTCTACCCTTGGGTTCTTGATTCTGGTGTCTGATCATGTCATTGGTAATAAAGGTCTCTTTTCTTCTTTCTCTACATCAGGTTGTTTACCTACTATAACTTCTGCCAATGGCACTCAAACCCAGTCTCAAGAAGTGATAATGCTCGAGAATATTTGTCCCATCAATTTCAAAATTTTATGACTTCCAATTGTATTCTACACCAAACATCATGTCTTCATACACCCCAACAAAACGGGATAGCCGAACGCAAAAATCAACATCTCATTGAAACCACACGAACCTTAGTTGTCCATGGTAATGTTCCATTTCGTTTTTGGGGGGATGTAGTCTTAACGGCATGCTACCTTATCAATCGTATGTCGTCTTCAGTCCTAGATGGCAATATCCCCCCTCATTCGGTCCTCTTTCCCCATATCCCTTTTTACCCACTACCACCTCGTGTCTTTGGGTCCACGTGTTTTGTTCACAATTTATCTCCTGATTTGGACAAACTGTCAGCTCGATCACTCAAGCGTGTCTTTCTTGGATATCATCGGTAGAGCCGTCAAAAAAGCCCCCAACTACAAGTCCCCCTTAATTTTTTATTCTATTATTAGGCCCCTATCAAAATAATTTTTTTTAAATGTCGGCTCATTATTTCATGGGGCTTAAGGGTGGGGGCTCTAGGTGCCTATAGGCCCCCAATATTTTGTTAATTTTCATATTTTTTCTTAAAAAAAAATGAAATTTTTTTATCAAAAACAAATAGAAACTTCTTATCGAAAAAAAATAGGAAACTTTTTATTGAAAAAAAATCGAACATTTTTTATCTGAAAAAAATCGGACATTTTTTATCTAAAAAAATTCGGATATTTTTTATCGGAAAAAAACGGAAACTTTTTATCGAAAAAAAATAAGAAATCTTTTATCGAAAAAAAATCGGAAATCTTTTATCAAAAAAAAAATGGAATATTTTTTATTAGAAAAAAATCGGATATTTTTTATAAGGAATTTTTCTAGAAAAAAATCAAAAATTAATCTAAAAAGTTTATAGAAAAAAGAAGAAAATCGATTCTTTTTTAAAAAAAAGTGGGCCTATAGGCCCCCTAAGCCCCCAAAATTTTTGAGGGCTTTTAGTTTAAAGGGCTTTGTTTTTGGGGGCCTTTTAAATTATTAATTTTTGTTGTCCCTCCAAAATATGGGTTGGGGCCAATAATTAAGGGGCTTGTCAAATTGACAGCTCTAATCATCGGTCCCAAAAGGACTATCGTTGTTATTCTCCTACACTACATTGATACATTACATCAGTCGATGTTACCTTTTCGAGTATGTACCATATTTTGAATCTACCCATATAGCTACTAAGCCCCATCAGGACATTAATCTCGAACCTTCTCAAGTAGTTATCCCTACTCCACCCACTCGTAAAGAAAATATGATATGGATATTCTTGAAGAAACGAGTCTATTAAATGCCAAGCCAGTTAATACTCATGCATCCAAATGTCAAACTCCTACCTAATCAGGAGGAGCCTCTATCAGATTCAAGAAGATATAGGAGATTGGTTGAAAAATTAAACTATCTCACAGTCACCCGTCCTGACATTTCGTTCTTTGTCAGTGTGGTAAGTCAGTTCTTTAATTCTCCTTGCCAAGAACATATGGATGTTGTAATCAGGATTCTTAAATACATCAAAAGTACACCTGGAAAATGTCTCATTTATGAAGATAGAGGACATACTCAGATAGTTGGCTACTCATGTCGATTGGGCAGACTCACTCATTGATAGACGATCCACTTTTGGGTGTTGTGTAATTGTCGGAGGAAATTTAATATCTTGGAAGAGTAAGAAACAAAATGTTGTTGCAAGATCTAGCTTTGAGGCACAATACAGGTCATGGCTCTAATAACATCTGAACTCATTTGGTTAAAACAATTGCTGAAATAACTTCAATATGAAGAGGCTAGCACAATGACATTAATATGTGATAATCAAGTTGCATTGCACATTGCCTCAAATCCGATTTTTCATCAAAGGACCAAGCATATTGAGATAGACTGTCATTTTGTTAGAGAAAAGATACCGTCATTAATATGTTATATGCTCCAGCTTGAGGGGGAGTGTTAAAATATTATATTAGTAGGTAAATAAAATAGATAGGGTATAAGTATTCTTGTCTATTAGTATTCCTATTATTATGTTTGTTTAATACTCATAATCTATATAAAGAACTTTCGTTGTGTAGTTGAAACACACGGATTATTCAACATGTCTCTCAATATTTTTCTTTGTATTTAACACTAACATACCCCGAATTAATTTACATCTTATTCTGCAATCAACAATAAATACTATAATGAAAGCATTAACTAATTCTCTCTTTTGAAGGGTAGACATGTAAAAACAATATCAATTATTAAAAAATTTAATATTACTATCAAATTTCTTAATTACTGTGATTTGATCAATGAGGTCCTTTATATAGGGACGAAGGTAGTAACTAAAACCGAACCGGACAGCCAGCCAGTTAGAAAACCCCTGATAACCGTTAAGTCCAAGAACCAGTCAAAAACAGTTGATACAGGCAAAAACCAGCAGTCCGCGAAAACTCAAAAGCACCTTGGTCAACCATGACATTTTCTTCTTTGCTCCCATCACAAGAGAAGAACATCGGTTGAACATATCCACAAATTAAAGATAAATCAGAAATGTGGAGATATTGTTCTTCCTCCTTTAACTATTGAGACCATCATGTGGAAGAAAAACCAAATCTTTGGAAACTTTGTTAGAACTGATGCTGTGAAGCTCACCCAAAAAAAAAAAAGATGATGCCAGTGAAATGAAAGGTGCACTGGAACAATTAAAAAAATTGGTAGAGGACAAAGAAAACTGGTTAATGTAAAGGAGAAAGAAGATTAAAAGACATGATGGGAGTGGCAGTTGGCAGTGCACACTTCTAGTCATATTGGTGTTGGTTACAGTTTACATGTTACGGATTGATGTCTATCATTTATTTGTTTTATTAAGTATTAACAATATGTTTATCCTTTATTATTTATTTATTCCTTACTAAAATTAGAAACTATATATAGGATTCATTATTAATTGATGTCTATCATTTTATCAATGAATCCTATTTGTCCAAAATAGACAGTAGAAATTCAATTTTATTTAATTATCATAAATCTGATATGAAATGTTATTAAAATATACTCTTATATGTATATTAAATTTGGGTCCAAAAAAAAAATTAGTATATAAAATAAAAAATTTATATTAATATAACTGGTTCAACCACAATTGAATTGTTGAACCTTGAACCAATGCCTTCACTCGTTCAACGACTGGTCCGATTTTAATTACCTTGATAAGATGTTTGTTTGAGAGTGCACCGATAGCATTCCTCTTCCCAGGAAAATATAAGAAAGACAAATCATCTATGGGTATTGACTGAAAATAGCTTGATAGTAACTTCATACAAAAGACCAAACACGAACCCCTATATATAGTTAGGCATCAAAATAACCCCTCAGCAAATTTTGTGAAAGTTTATTATAGGAAAAGTGGGAAAGGTTGTCAACTAATTGTTGGTTGCTAGTTAGTTGTAGGTTAGTAGGTCAGGAGCAGTTATTTTCTAGGCTTATTGTATGCTGATTGGTCCTATGGCTTATACATAGTACTGAACCCTCCCTGAGGGAAAGTAGAATTCTTTTAATCTAGTTTAAACTACCGAGTGTACTAGTGTGAAGAGATTAGAATTCTCTTTGTGTCTTTTTCCTTTTATCAATAAAACTACGACAAATAAATCATGTTTCGCTAATCATAAAGAATAGGAATTGCAAGTTCCTAACAATAGTGATGCTAGACTCCTAATCCTAAATATAGTGCAATCAGGAATCAAATAATAATAATAATCATAATAATAGTAATAATAATAATAATAATAATAATAATAATAATAATAATAATAATAAATAATATAAAATCTAATCTTAAGAGATAATTAAAGATACTCAACATAAAGTGGTCCTAGAAAATAAACTTTTCTAAATTATGAAGAAAATAAACAGTAATGAAGCGCAATAAAAAAGACAAAAATTAAGAGTAGTAAAGCCAGAAAAAAAGGACGCACATAAAAAGGGAATTGCAAACATTAAGTAACTTGAGCAATATTTCAAAACACTAGCCATTTTAAGCAGCACAATAACAATGAAAGCCAGTAGAAACCATACCTCACAAGGAAGCAAAGCTCGAGTATGATCACCCCCATAGCGATAGCCATATTTTTCTAAAAAACCCCAAAAACCGTCATGCATCTTTGATTTTGGAACCTTCAGTGCCAAGTAACAAGCCCCATCAGCTGTTTTGACCTCCCGAATAGAAACTTGTGCGGCATTGACATCCTAAGAGAAAATATAACTATCATGAACTTTGGACTTTAATATTTATGGAAATAACAAGTACCCATCTATAACAAATAACAAAGTATCATAATAGTAAAACAAAATTTAGCCAACATATTGGAAGAACACGTTGAATATTAATTTCGGCACCAAAAATAACAAGCAGTAAAAATAAAGCACAGAATAAACTACAGTTAAGCTAGCAATTAGCAAACCATCGAAAGAAGAAAAAAAATCCTACATAGAAAAAACAGAACACATCAAAAATAAATAACAAGCCTTCACATTTTTTCATTGAATGAGACCTACATAAACTAGAGTTATGCATCTATAACAAATAACAAAGTATCATAATAGTAAAACAAAATTTAGCCAACATATTGGAAGAACACGTTGAATATTAATTTTGGCACCAAAAATAACAAGCAGTAAAAATAAAGCACAGAATAAACTACAGTTAAGCTAGCAATTAGCAAACCATCGAAAGAAGAAAAAAAATCATACATAGAAAAAACAGAACACATCAAAAATAAATAACAAGCCTTCACATTTTTTCATTGAATGAGACCTACATAAACTAGAGTTATGGAAACAAGTCACCATTTGGAAGCAAATGGACAATCTTGTGCCAGAAAAAGTTGTCGAGGAAGTCAAAATCAAGATCCTAAATAGGATTGTGATGTTACCCACAATTCTAGTGTTTTTTGCCAAAATATTGCATGTTTAGACCTGCACAATAATTTTTCAATATAGTTCCCACTTTTCAGCACTTCTTCAACATTTATGATGACACCACTGGTGTCTCTAGAAAGTATCATAAATTATAGCTATTCTCTGAAAAGTTAATGATTCTAGTAGTGGTTGCAATTGTGGCCAATGGTTCCAGCTCAACTATATACATGACAAACTTAGCATATGATATGCATGAGCATATATGCCTACAAATAATAACAATATTATTATTTTACATTCTCAGATGCTATCTAAATACTCTTTAAATCTTAATGCATGACATAATTTTAAAAATGTTTTCATTTTAAAACATAGTCAATTACAAAATTAGGAGACAAGAATGTAACAACAAAAAGGATAACATATGATTGGTTCATACTAACCTCACAACAGGAAGATAATAAACTCTGTGCCAAACCACTGCTTGAAGAAGGAAACTGAAAGGTTGTGAGCCAGCATTAGAGAGAGAGGGGGAGGCGGCGGGGGGAGGGGAGTTTGAGAGAAAACTGAATACTCATTGATACTTGAAATTGATAAAACTGAATCTATCTCTGCCACGACAGTCTATTAATAGCTGGCAATAACCACAATGCCAGCTGGCAGTGGCAATAACAAATAACAGAAAATAGACTAGTGAAGTGACTTAAAACAAGTGCAACTATTACAAAGAAAATGTATTCTCTTACAGCCAGTAAGATCAACACACAAGATGGCATAAGATGAAGGTTGTATCCTTTTTGTACCTAAATCTATCAGACAGTGCATGATAGCCGGATTACTATACACTTTAGGAAAACAAAATTAACAAACCAAACCTTAATAAGCTAGTACTATCTTTGTAATGAGAACAAGAAAAGAAAAAAAAAAAAAAAAAAGAGTATGATCTTAACAATAAAAATTTTACAAATTTATTAAATTTAAATGTTACATTTCCTACTGGATCTGAATTAATGACGTCACAGCTTTTTATTGCAATACAAAACAGAAGCATATCTACCAACCCTAAATTTAAAGGCGAGGAGCACTCCTATATGTACATGTACACTCGTATCTAACAATTATTTTATTTCCGTAATATCCATTTAGCCAACTTCTTTACATAAAGCCCTACTATTTTTCACAGTTATTGTTTACATATGATATTTCTACTGGTCCAAATTCCTAATTCAACCCAACTGCTTCACCAAATTGATTATCAATTCTATTTCAGAATACATAACAATATTTACTCGTATACTGATTTTATTACTATATCAATTTTCATAAAATAATAAAAACTGTAGCAGCATAATTTAATAGTTACTTATTTCCACAGTCAGTAACCAAATTCATAGCTGAAGTATAGTATATTTCACAGTTCCTTTATTATTAAAAAAATCAAAGAACATTATTTAAATTACCATAAAAATGAATTAAACAAAAGCAGTCTGCTGTTAATCAATTGGTCATTGGTTTGATAAAAAGAAATTTTATGATAACGAGTATTATATTATTAATATTTCAAACAAATTGACACCTTAAATCTTATTTAATTTTCCTAAAATTTATATTAAGTACAATCAAGGAAAAACATTTCAATAGACGGTATAACATGATTAGTTATTTTGAAATTATCATTTATCAGCATAATGTTGGATTTATTCGCCATAATTTAATTATTTAACTATTTTATGCAATATAAAGGAAATTGCAATGAAATGGTATGCAATATTTTCAAAAATACTTAGGCCTCAAACGTGCTTGTTGAAACCAACTAATATTGAAATTAATTAATTACTGAAATGGATTTCAACACTTAAATTGAATAAAACAAAATTTTTCAGCCTGAGTACTAAATTGAATTCATAATCTTTAACTAAACAGATCTAAATAGGCTACAAAGAAGTAACGCAATGCTTTTATAAAGAGAAACTACAATTGAATTCCAAAAGGGTTGGGTTGATTTTAGCTGGCAGTGACTTGTAAGTGTCACTTTAAGCCCTTATTAAGGTTGGTGGAATGTCCTTGCTTTGGAAAGGGGTAGCCCACCCTCTTCCCTTAACTCACATCACTTCAAACCCAAAATAAATACATAAGGCTAATACATGGTATGTTTTAAATTTTACAACAATACATGTTAGAATAAGATCATACATAGTATTCATATAAGTGCTATATTAAATAGGAGTGGTTAATAAAAGTAAAAGCTAAAATTAGTTTCACAGTTAAAAAATGAGACCACTTAGTTGTGGTTTAGGAAATGGAATTTATCTAAAATTAAGAAAAACTTTGAACAATCAAAAAATGGGTATCCCAATACTCTCGCAGTCTCGCTCAAATCCAAAAAGTTATTATGGTGCAGGCTTTTGTGGTAGAAAATTATGATAAAAGAGAGAACACGAAAGAAGATATATAACTCAATGGACAGTAGCCTTTCTTGAGTCTTTTAATTTAAGGATTAATATTTTATTTTTAGTCCTTGCAAATATATCACTTTTTAGTTTTAGTCCCTGTAAAAACAATTTGTTTAGTCAATATAATATACACTTTTTACTTTTGGTCCTTGGTAATTTAATTTTAATCCTTGTAAATATACATTTTTTGCTTTTAGCCCCTGTAAATATTCATTTTAGTCCTTATATAGAAGGACTAAAATCAAATATTTTACATATAACAAGGAATAATTCCAATATGAATAAATTTTGCAGGGACTAAAAACAAACAAAATATTACAAGAACTAAATCAAAAACGTGAAAGCATATTTAAACCTTAGTTTAAATGATAATTAAGCACATAGGTAAAAGTGAAAATCAAAACTCTGCCACTAACTGTCTTTCACAAGTTATAAAAATTAAAAAAGCTAAAGAACTGTGTTCACATTCTATTCAGGTGATACCTTCGTTTTCTTCAATTTTAAGCAGTTTAGGCAGACAAGGCTCAGTATTTTCTTCAACTCAGTAACATGGCTAGGATGGTATATTGGAACTGGAAGTTCAATATATCCAAAGTGGCCTGAAAAGTAATATTGATTCAACACCAACTCATTTGAAATGTAACATTTTTTCCATTGAAATGACAACACAAAAAACGATCAAATAACAGACCTTCGCATTTTCCTGCTTCAGAAGTGCCACAAGATTCACATCGTCCAAATTCAAGGGGAAGCCCAAGGAATGGATTTGCCAGCTGACTAGCATGACTAATTGTGGAATTGCTAATGGATGCAGTACTCTATCAACAAAAAACAACAAATTTCACAAAATATATTGATCAAATCCATTAAAATATCAAAATGGCCATAACAACATAGCAAAGCTTAGTAACAAATACTGAAATCAGAAACATCTTTTACTGATCACAATTAAAACCAAAACCCTGACTGGTAAGCAGCCATATAGGCATACATAAACACCCAGAGAATACAACTTTGTCTGTTTTGAGTTCTTTTCACAAAAGTTAAACAAACAACAAAATTTCACACTGCACATTTATAACATGAATAAATTACAAGAAATATCAATATCAAGTCAAAAGAAAAACACTTCAAATAAGGTTCTTAAAGGAACCCAGGAAATACATTGGGTACTTACAATTTCATGGCGCGTAGCCATACTAAAACGGATACCAATGACCTTCGCATCTAAAACACTTGAAGTAGGATTATCTTCCATCACTTCCTTGGTAAATCTACAGCTCCTGCCAACAGATAACTCATAATCATGAGTCGTTATTTTTAATGTGTAAACCTTAAAAGTTTCAACAGAATTAAGGCAGAAAGAGAAATAAAAAAAACAACGTAACAGAAAATTACTGGAAAGATGAGCTAGTACAACTTTTATTTGCAAACTTTCACAGAATTAAGCAAATAAAACCAATCTCCAAAGACAGCATAGAACAAATACATCTAACTAACATATCCATAAAATAATTGACCACCACAAATGTTTGAAAGGATGACTAGATATTGCGTATTAAACCGCAAATAAAAATCTTTTCCAATATCAAGCACCCTAACAAATAGGTGACGCCACCATTCTTAAACAGAAGTACCATAACCCTAAGAACACTAGGATGAAACAACCAGTTCAGAAATCATTCATCAAACCATAACCATTAATTAAAGCACTTGAATAATAGGGAAATTATACCAAACTGTGTGTTCAAACAATACAAACCAAAGGCATATTTATAACTATGTGCTAGAGAGTGTTAACCACTGACAACCATAAATGGCGAGCAATCATCTCGCAATAACAAAACTTCCCCTTAATTAGGACATAATTGGTTTTACATACATAAAGTCACTAATCCACTTCTCCAGAGAACACAAATTCACTAATCCACTTATCATCACTCAGCCAAACTCCTTAAATTGGATAAAAAATCTCTCAACAACATAGAATCATTTTTCACCATAAAAAGAAATGGAAAAAAAAATTAACCCACCTTCGCAACGGGTTATAAGAATCACACAAAAAAAAAAAATTCTAAATAAACAAATGCAAGCGACATATGAAGTTTTCAAGAAAAGGAAAAAAATTATCGAGAGAGAAAATTTGCAATGACCTTGAATTTGTTCCCCAAAATGATGATCTTCGAAGAAAATAGAGCAAGCCAAACTAAAATCAAACCAAAAAAATTAAAAATATAAACTTTGCATTTTCAACCATTTCTTACCTCAGAAACGAAAAACTGTGTGAAATTAGAGCGTCTCAGCGAGCTGAACAGAAAACCCTAAACCAACAAAAACACAGAATACAGAATGAGAATACAAAATCAGTACCAAAAAAATAACACAGAGCGTTACATTTTTGCATGAAACAAAAATGTAGAACAAATAAGACAGAAAAAATTGAAGTACCAAATCGTAAGTATTGATCTTCCAGCTGAGGACAACACTAAAAAAGCGTCTCCATGAGCTAACTGAAAACCCTAAACCGCAAAAAACAAAGAAACAGAAATGATAACACAATACGGAAAATCGGAAGCGTAAAACGACATAGAGAGATACGTCTATGCATGAAACTAAAATGTAGAAACGTTAAGAGAGAAAAATCGAAGTACCGAGTGGTTTATGTGTTGATTGATAACTGAAACAAAATGGGTTTAAAAATGAGAGAGAAGAGAAGAGCTAAGAGAGTGAAATGAAATGAGAGAGAAATGGAAGAGTGAAGTGAGTGTGAGTGAAATTTTGGTTGTGCTTGTTGCATGAAATGAAACAAATTTTGCGATTTAGACAGAAATTAAAAATTAAAAATGAAAATGGAAAATGTATTTTGTTTGTGTTTTGGTGTCTGTGTAAGAGAGAGAGATTGGGTTTTTGGTAGAGGGGTTTTGGAGGTCAATGACGATTTTGGGCTTGTTGACTTTTTCGTGAGTATTTAGTTAGTTGTGACTTTGTGTACAAAATTGGGATTTTGTTCTCATTTTTGTAAGTAAGAATGTAACGGCTGTACGCAAGTTTGCACTTTACTTACTGTGATTAGAGAGACTTAACCTGAGTTAGGTAGGCTAGTTAAGTTTTGATGACTATAGATTAGATTCTTTGCACCAAGTTTAGGCCTTAGGGTAATTTTAAGTGTCATTTGAAGCCTCGTATTGATTTTCTTTTAATAAAATAATATATTTTAAAGAGTAAAGTGTTCATTTGAGTAGTTGAAAGTAATATTAGTAAATTAGTTAGATGATTCTATAATAAACAAAAAATACTTCGGTAGACTATTTAATAATATGAGGACATTGTCGGAAAATTGAATAAATGTTATTTTGAAATTCTAAAGTGACTAATAATTTAAGACAGAAAAGTATATTCTAAAAGTAACACTTATAAACACATAGGAATTAAATTGGTTGCATACACTATTCCAACTTATTGTATGAGTTCTTTTCTTTTACAAAAAAAATTGCGAGAAGAAATCCATAAAATGCTAAACTCTTTTTTGTGAGGTTGCATTAGAAATAATAGAAGAGAAATTCATTGGCTAAGATGGAATTGTTTGGCATAGGATTCCGTCATTTGTAAGGTTTTAACTATTTTGGCTATGTTAGGGAAACAAAGTTTGAGGTTTTGCAACAGACCATGATACTATAGTGGCACGTATCTTCAAAACTAGAAACTATAGTGGTGAAGTGTGAATACTATACCAAAAAAATTATGTAGTATACTATTCAGACTTTACATTGTAGACTAAATTATCATTCTGAGTTTGGTGCTATCATTTTACATTGTAGAGCTCTATTACAATTTTTTCCAAAATTTAGGATAAGTTTTATTATGAGGCAAGCAAAGAATGTCGCTCATTTGTTAGAAAAGGACGCTAAAGTTATAGGTTAGTCACCAAGTTCATGATTATATCTCATCCTGTATTGAAACAATTATTATGAATGAAAAGAATTAAATTAGTTATGGTAAAAAAAACATAGAAATTAAGAATTTAATTGATATTTATATTTGTATTTAAATTATGATGCAATATGAAGATCTTGTTAATGATTAATATATAAGTGCATATGTTACTATATTTTAGCTTTTAAATTTTCTTCGATCTAAGATGCTCTTGAGACTCAACTTATCAAACAAAAATCTTATTGAGATAAAGATAAATGTGTTTGGATAGAGTTTAGTTAAGTGGTTATTTAGTAAGTGTTAATTACAAGACTTGATATGTACAAATTAGATAAATATATTTTGTCGTCCTTTAAATTATATGAAAATAACATATTAGTCTTTTTT
>JBBPBT010000850.1:10978951-11003928 GCA_037974875.1 Cicer bijugum
ATGACACAATATATATATATATATATATATATATATATATATATATATATATACATCTATGTCATAATTGTATCGAGTGTAATATATGTACAAAAACCATATTGTAACATCTACACAAAAGGGACATGAATTCTTTAGGCTTATGTATTGTCTAACAATGGCAAGCACTGTTAGATTAAAAATAAATTTATCTTTCAAAATCTTTTTGTTTTTAGAATTGTTGTACTATACATCCCAAAGAATATCCCACAGAAAAATAAATAAATTACTCTTAAAACTTTTACTGGAGGCTTTATCGCCGGCTACTTTAATCCATAAAGGATATTTTAAAATTATTTAAATCTTAATGACTATCGATGTGGTTTTTTAAAAGTAAAAATTCACAAAAATATTAGTTATAGTAAAAGAGACAGTTTCATTTGTACCGTATTGATAAAAATAAAGAAAAATGAATGAGTTGAGTGTAGTTTATCGGCCAATTTTTATCTGAAATCGTTTATGTAAATATTTTTTTTATCTCTCTTGTTTTAATATTTTTTTTTATCTCTTTTGTTTTAATAAGCTATTTTCACCCATTTTAGTTTTTTTTCTTTCTGTTTTTTGTTTTGCGGTTTCATCGTCTTATTATGATATTATTTTATTTGCCGTCTTGGTGTAGTTTGTTCTAATTTTCTATTTTGTTGTGGTGTTCGTTAATTTTAATTAATAGATTAATTTTAATTTAGTTCATATTCGAATAATAATTTTGACGTAATCAACGTTACAACCACAAATGTAGGGTATTCTAGACACTATAATTTTGTCATATTTGTAGATTTTTTTGTTGTTTTATGCTATTAGCGAGAATACGGTAAGTTTATTCATAAATTCACCGTTTTTTTTTGTTTTAATAATTTTGAATTGTATTATTAAAGATCGATGTAATTTCTATCGATCTAAATGAATAAATATATATATACTTTTAGGCAAAAATATAATTTTTATACCGACTATAGTCATTATATTATAAAATATTATAATAAATTATTTCAAATTTATATAAAATTGAATAAATTTTCATTTTCTTTAAAATAAAAAATATTTTTTTATTTATATTATTTGCAATATTATTTAAATTAAATTTATTTAAATTAGAGTAGAATATATTTAAATTAGAATTAAATTATTTAAAATGATTAATAAGAAATAAATACATTTATAAATAAAGCTAAATAATAAAATATTAATTAATATCTCAATATTCAAAACAAAAATAATGCCACAATAAAAAGTAAAAAAGTAATTATCCCCACAGTATAGATCTCATGTTGTCAACAAATTTTAATATATCATTAAATATAAAATTATCTTGTTAAAAAATAAAAGAGTTGATACCACTTGTATGAAAAATAAATGGTTCAAAGATTTTGATACAAGGCTGATTAAAAAGTTGAGGGGGAGCAATTGATGATTGCGCAGAAAAATACTGATGCAAAGATGACTAATTCAAATCAGGTTGATTATTATGATACAACGATGTTGGTATATCGATCTGAGTGATAATATCTTCCATGTTGATACTAGGAAGAAGGATATTGGTACGACATCGATAAATGAGGAGATAGTAATGGCATATGCTATTTTATTAATTATTTTGAGGTGGTAGCATTTGCTCCTACTGATAATTATATTGAGAAGAATAGAAAGGTCCATTTTGCATTTGTAATTAGTAATTATGTTTATCTTCCATTATTATAATCTCAAACTCCCGCGCTGTTTCTCCTCCTTCATATTCATAAATAGTTTCAATAGTTCTCTGCATCGATTCCTCATGTTCTTGTTGCATCAATTGTTGATTTTCTAGATGTTTCTGCTCAATCTCTCGTCGAATCCTATCAATTTCATCATGTACATCATGCTATCGTCGACCTGTAATGTTGTAGCTAGATGAAAACTCGACGAACAATCCTGATGGTAAGTTTTTCAATAAATTAAATCTAATAAATTAATATAAATATATATAACCTCTCTCTCTCTATATATATAAATTAATTTAAATAAAAACAAAAATTTATATGATTATGAGATAAATTGTCATTCAATAAAAGAAATTACTATTACATTGATTGTAATTCATGAATAAGAAAATTACATACATATAATAAAATTATAAAGTACAAGTTATTATCATTCAATATCATTCTTCATCAAAATCAACATGATTAGAATCATCCTCATATTCTTCTTCATCATTATCTTCATGAACTACTTCACCAATGTTTAGCAAATCATTGCATAAGTGACTTAATGGTTCAACTTCTATCACGTCATGTAAATTATTGGATATTTTGTCTATCTGATATACTTCATTTTTCAAGTCAAGATTTGACGTGTCGGTTTTGTCTTTATTGCGACAAACCAACCTCGTTTGTCCGGTTGTGTTGACAATATTTGTTTTAGTATTGTTGATTTTGAGTTTTGAAAACTATTTCAAAATCAATTTATGCCACTGAAAATATTACGGGGTTGAGTCACGGACTAAGTCGTTCTCTTTAAGACGGTTCGCGGCATTGCCTAAATTGTACAAGACAGACTATCAACCATAAAGTCCCCAAGATAAAACAACCTAGATAACCTATATCAAAGTTCTACTGCACCATAGAAAATTATTTTAGAATTACACCATCAATATGGTAGTTAAAGCAACTCTCAATGTGAAAAATAAAGCCACTTGCAATATAATACTATGACAATTCATAATTCAGAAGGATTACGACACAAAAATGTTCTAAAAGGACTACGACACAAAAACCAATCAAGACCACTAAAAAATCGACATGACGATGATATAAAAATTGCTCTAAAAGGATAGTGATATTGGAACCACTCAAAAATTGAGGGAACTACGACATAACAAATGCTCTAACAATCAAATGGACTATGGTACAAAATCTCTATAAAATATCAAAATTACAGAAAGAAAGGAGAAAAGTGGGTCATAAATATATCGAGCGTAATAGAAAAGAGAGAAAAGAGAAATTTGGAAAACACATTCAACTTTAGTGTACTTTTCACAAGAGTTTAAAACTCATTATATAGTGATGAAAGCAAATCCACATATTTTTTCTATCCAATATGGGACTTTAGTATTCATAGAGTTGAAAACCACTCAATATATGAGATTTGTCCAATGTGGGACTTCAAAAAAATTTAAATTTACATACTAACATACTCTATGTTGCAACAACCCCTCACTTGAATTTAAAAAGTATTTCTGAAATAGCGTCAAACGTGAACCTTTGTTTAGTAAGTAAGATTCAGATTCAACAAGAGTGACTCGTAGTCTTGAACTCTATCTCTCACATCAAGCCCACAAATAAATTTTTCATAGGGTGTATTCTTTAAAGCCCGTGCATTAATGACCATGCACTTCTATCCCAGTATAGTGAATACTCTAAGAATTATGCTTCAAAATTTCATATGAAGTGTTCCCACTTCCACATAGGTGATTCTATGAAGAGTACTCTTGTAGCTTGGTACTTCACTCTTCATAGAGTTTAGATCTCATTAAGAGTTTATATTACTTCATCTCACCATTACTTCAGGAATCATACTTCTTTATCTTTAATATCATATTCATTTCATATCACTTCACGACTTGTTGCTACTCATTGAACCTAATTCTTGTGATCTCTAGTCTTTTAGGTCGGATTACCATCATGAGTAACTTTATATGCATTAGTCCCATCCTTTTGGATGCATTTATGACTTTTTTTTTCTAGCTAGCCCTTTCGTTAAAGGATCTACTAAATTCTCATCACTACGTACATGATCCACTATAACAACTCCTATAGAAAGTAACTCTCTAACATCGTTGTCCTTACGAAAAAATTTAATCTTTTACCATTATAATAACAATTCTCAATCTTTGCAAAAAATATGGTACTATTGCAGTGGATCAACACAACTGACATAAGTTTATCCCATAAAGAGATCTAAACTAGCAAGTATCTCAACCGACTTGCTTCTCCACTAGTAGTAGCTAGTGCTATCATTTCAGACTCCATAGTGGATTGAACGAGTATCATTTGTTTAATTGATTTCCAAGAAAAAAATCCACCAACTATACTAAAAATATAGTCACTGGTTGATTAGGAGTCATATGATAAGGTTTTATAATCGCAATCACGATATGCTTCAAGGACGGCAACAAATATTTGATAATGTAATCCGAGACTCATGGTCCATTTTAGGTATCTAATGACTCTTTCAATAGTGTGTCAATGCTCTACCGTAGATCTGTTGGTAAACCTGCACAATAGTCCCACAAGATATGAAATGTCGGGTCTAGTATAGTTAATGGCATACTTGAGACTACCAATGATGCTCACTTATTCAGTTTGTCTAACACCTTTACTAGTATTTTTGAAAAGTTTCACACTTTGATCATATGATGTGCATGAAAGTTTACAATCAAAATATTTGTATTTCTTATGATCTTTTCAATATAGTGAGACTGATCCAAAGAAATTTCTTTTTCTAACCTAAAAATCTTAATTCCATGGATTACACTTGCTTCTCCGAGGTCTTTCATATCAAAGATGCTACACAATAATGATTTAACAATTTTAACAACATGAATGTTTGAATCAAAATATGAGTAGATCGTCTACATAGAGACATATGATAGTGCAAATGTCATTTTCAGATTTGTAATAAATGCATTTGTCACTTTCGTTCACTTTAAACTCATTCGATATAATCAAGTTATCAAACTTTTTAAGTCATTTTTTAGGAGCTGGTTTAAGACCATACAAAGATTTATCTAACTTACATACCTTGTTTTCTTGTCCATGAATAAAAAAACCTTCAGGTTGTTCCATATAGATTTCTTCTTCCAGGTCACCATTTAAAAAATTTGTTTTGACATTCAATTGATGTATCACCAAGTTATCAATAATTGATAGTGAAATGAGTAACCTAATGTATGTTATTCTAGTGATCGGTGTGAAAGTTTCAAATAAATCTATATTTTCTTTTTGTCTAAAACCTTTGATACAAGGCAAGCCTTGTATTTATTAATAGTTCCATAGGGTTTTAGTTTCTTTTTCAATATTCATTTACATTCTATCGGCTTGAAATCAGGAGGCAAGTCTACTAAATGTCAAGTTATGTTAGACACTAGATAATCCATCTCATCGTTTATAACTTCTTGTCATAAATATGCAATCAAAGATGACAAAACTTTTTGAAGATTTGCAAGATCTTTTTCTAAGGTATATATCGTATAATCGGGTTCATAATCTTTAGCAACTCTGATCTTTGTCATTATTTTTAGGTTTTCCTTTTACATTCATGAGTGCTTACTAAATTGTCAATTTTTTTTTCTAATATGCATAACATTAAGATTATGTCTCATAATATTATCTCTCTAATAAGGAAATTTCCAAAAAAATACATTGTTTTGTCCAATTGTGCAATTGACCGCAACCATAAGGTTTTGAAACAACACAAGCTATAACTTAAACCTTTAGTATATCTTTAACTAGATCATAAACTTATTCATATATCAATCGAATGAGAGGTCCACGACTTTCAACAACAATGCATTTTTATTTCTTCTAAATGGATGATTGTAAGGTAAGAACATATGATGCAAGTCAAACCAAGACGTATTCCCATCGAATTTCAATGTCAATTCCTTACTATCTTTCATACAAATAGGACATGCTAATTTATCATGTGTTCCTCATTCAGAAAATATCTCGTAGGGTGAGAAATCATTAATGGTCCACATTATAACTACTGCCTTAATAAATTTTTATTTCGAGCAATATTATATGTTAAAATATCACGCCACAACCTCTTTAAATCATCAATCAGTGATTGTAAATAGATACTAATACATGATGTGGAATTAGATGGTCCTGGTATAATAGTGACTAAGAACATATAACGTTTAGACATGCACATATTTAGGGGAAGATTCTAACAATTAGATGAAGCTTGAATACATGGTGTGAAACCATCATAGCATAATCTTAATAGTAAATTTTGCAAATATAATGCAAAATAAGGATGTAGTTAATTAAAGTGCTTCCATGCTAGACCCATTTGATCAATGAATCTTCTTCTATTTTCATAATGCTGTGTCATTTTGTCAGTAGTTTGCGTTGAAGAAAACATTGTTTTTCTTGGAATCAATTTCTCCCCTCTTGTCATACTTTTATTTGCAGAATATCTTGGTTATTTAAAAAATTGGTATTCAAATAGGTCAAAATCTTTTGTATAAACTCTTTATCGTAAAATAACATACATGCATTAACACAACAATCTATTCTCTTTTCATCTAATCTCAACTTCGACACTAACTTTTTAGCATCAAATAACTTATTGGCAAATAATCATTTGGAATTGGTGTTGCATCCAACATCATCTTGGTCATAAATCTAAGCACAACTTTGGAACATAAAATTGAGACTTTAACCCTAAAAGTCTAATACACATGGATAACTTGAAGTTATGAGATCCATCAAATAAAAGTTTATTTGTCTCTGTCAAAAGATTATAAAATCTTTGGGCTTCTTCATTTGGGAGTTTATTTGTGTCGACATCATATTATCGTTGATCAAAGTAGGATTAATGAGTCACAACTAATGGACCAATATTACTACATGAAGCAATTGATGGCCTAATACTACAAGATGAAACAACTTTTGAATTAGTTTGAAAATTAACAATTTAGCGAGGCACAATTTCACCGTGATTAATCCAAATTAAATAATTTGGCTATAATCCATAATTATACAAATGATTCTTTATTATATTTTCATTTTCAATATTTGTGCAATAACAATTCTTACACTGACATCTAATATCTCATTCCTCTTAAACAATAGTTTGAGGGTTTGCGATTTCTAAAATTTCTTCAACCCCAATTATAAATGAATAAATGACACCCCTTCTTTTAGGATATTTTCTATCATAAATCCAATTGTGATACATTTTATAGTAATATATACATAAATTGGACACATCACCAAATCGATTAATTACCTCACATAGCTGACGTCCTTTCACATTTTTGATAAACTTCTATATATTCCAATTAATAATTAAAAAAAATTATTGAATAGTAAAATTATATATATATGTGTGTGTGTGACAAAATTTCGATAGCATTTTGATTTGGTCTTTAAATACTTAAAATGGTCACGGCATATCACAATCAAATAGGCACTCCAAATAAGAAAGAAAAATGTATGAATTGGAAATTTTATCAAAAATATATGATAATGAGATTTTTATTAATAATCATTATTTATATATTTCATTTTTTATTCTCAAATTGTCTAACTTGATTTAAGATTTAATATATATATTGATGAGTACAGCTCGGAAAAAAGGGTTTACTTACTGTATAATATATATTAAATTTAAAAAAAATAAAAATAAAGGTTCACTCAATATCATAGATTGTAATTTAAAACACTATATTAAGTGTAATAATATTCGCTATTGTTATAATTAATTAATTGCCTAAATTATAACATATTAATACTATTACAAATTAACATATTCATAAAATAAAAATAAAAATTCATATTACCATATCTTCATAAAATGCACATTAAATAAAAATATTAAATAGTATTTACATATTTTCAAAACATTCACAATAAACATATTAATATATTTTCAAATTTTAAAAAATATGCACAATAAATACAACAAATATTATATTTTTATAAAAATTACAATAAATACAATATACATTTTTTTAGTACAAATTTACAATAAAAATTTAAAATCGAACTTATAAATTTTAATTTTCATATCAAACACATTTTACAATATAAAATATAACATATAAATCATATTTCACATAAATAACTTTTTAATATATTTGTTGAATATATTATTTAACTCAACAAAACTTTAAATTTATTTAGTAGTGAAGAGTTGGTCTGACTTATCGATTTCCTCCCCTTGTCCAACTATTTTCACAAATATGCTAATTAACTCATAGACTACATTAAAAAAACACATAAATATATAATAAAAAATATAGAATAAAAAATAATAATCTTAATTTACATATTAAGATAGTAATGATAGTGAAAAGAAAAGAAATAAAATAATAAAAATGGAGAAAATAGAGAATAAGAGAATAAAGTAGAGAAGAGATCAGTAAACAGAGATAAAAAAGAAGTGAAGAGAAGAGAAAAAATAAGAAAAACAGGAAAGTAGAGAATAGAAAAAAGGAAGAAAAAAAAATTGATTGTATACATTTTTAGGCGAGGGATTTTGAAAATAAAAAATTATGTATTTTTGACCCTTCTATCCTTTTAATCTTTAATTGCATATAGCAAAATCAAATTCTGATATATATCGAAAGAAAGGCTACAAAGGGTACAAGTATGTCTTATCATGCAAACTCTAATAATTTCCTACCCTTGAGTAAATATTGAATTTTAGACACACATTATTTCCCTTATAGCACACAACACAAGGCCTTCAAAGTCACCCCTTTCTTTTTGGCCTCCTTCCACTTATGAGAAGATTCCATTTTTGTCAAACATCAAAGTTTGTTAAAATTCCCTATCATATAGATAAAGGAACACAGTATATTATTTACGGTAAATTAATATTTAAAAAATATTTGAAATTTGAATGTTAATTAGTGATATTTTTTAAAAGTAAAAGTTTATAATTCTTTTCATTACTAGAGTTAAAAGTTGATCAAATTGATGTTTCTCGTCATTATATACGATTAAAAGTTGATTCGATTGATGTTAGTTTGATAAATTACAAATTAAAAGATATATCTATTTATTTTTATTTTTATTCAATAGACATCAATCAATTCACCTTTTTAATTCAAAGAATGAAAAAAAAAAATTCATACTATCATAAAATAATATCAGTAAAGAGTTACTTGTTGATGATAGATAAAATTATAAAATTGTACCAATGAACATGGACACTCCATGATGTGAAAAATGGACCCTATTCAAAGTTTTCTAACTTTACTACCACTTAATTTCATTATATTCTTTGGTAGTGTTTTGTGTAAGTGGTGCTGTCGGAATATCAAGAAAAAATCCATGTGTGGTTGCTTCTAGAGAGTGCTAATTATCCTTAGTAAAATCTATACAATTGAATTTCATGCACCTATTGAATTGTATATATGTGAAGAAAAATCCACCATATGTTATCATCATTAGTATACAAATTAATTGTGACAGTCGGCAAAACCTTTAGATAATATATATGTTAGAATAACAATCTCATAATTACAATTTAATTGATAGTTGAAAAAATATTAAATAAATAAAAATTCAATTTTTAAATCAGAATTTTTTACTTTTCTATATTTAATTAAGATGTATGAGTCTAACTACTTGATTTCTTGAAAAAATATGTTATGGAAGCAAAATTATTTCATGGTGTTTATAAGGTTAATTAATTAATTAGAGTATATGAATTTGGTAGAGAAATTAAAATTAATTAGAGGAAAATAAAAATGCTTACATCACTAGATTATAGTGTTTGTGTATTTGATGATAGATATATTAATTGTACGGTCGGCATAACCTGGAGAAGATGGAGAAAATAATTACATGCATATACGAGCAACAAAAGTAATAATAAAAATATATATAAAAATCATCAATATGAAAATAGCACTAGAAAGGAAGTTGGAGAAAAGTTTTTATGGATTGACCATAGTTGTCCCATTTTCAAAAAGTAAAGATATTACATCATTGCTATAAGATCCTTTATTATGAAAAGGAAACAATATATTAAGCTTTAGTCCAGTTTAGATAAAGTCTTAAGTTTAATATCACTTTTTTTTTTATTATATAAATTTCTCATTAACTGTTAATAAGGTATGTCTCAACTTAACTTAGAACTCCACCTCAAATAGATATTATATTGAATGTTAGAGTGTGTTGTAAGTATTTTATACATCTAATATGATTTCGATAACAATGTAAGTTTTAGATTTTGGTTAATATCAATGGATTTATTTAGGTTTAATTGTAGTTTTGATCTCCTTATTTTAGCTGAATCGCGAAAGTAGCCTTTCATTTTGTTTCTCTTCAGTTTCGGTCCTCAAAACAGAATTTTGGTATAAAATTTGATAAAATTTCATTTTTTAAAGCCGTACTACACCATTTATGATCATATATTTCAGATACAATTGTTGCAATTAAGATCTTGAGATATGATATGACTTAAATAAATGCAAAACAAATGAAATTTCATGAAGTTTTGGACCAAAATTTTGCTTGAGGGACCAAAACTGTGGAGAAACAAAATGAAAGATTACTTTCACAATTCAGCTAAAATAGGGGGACCAAAATTGCAATTGAGTCATTTATTTATTATAACTTATTAAATATTTAAAAAAATATATTTTTTTATAAAAAAATTAGACATTAAATATATTCACTAATGTTTAAAAGATAAATATTAAATAAAGATAAAAAATTATTTAAACAATATATAAATCTTTTCAAAAATCATAAATTTCTCTTATAAATAAAACCAAAAAAAAAAAAAATCGTTTACATTTTTCTTATAAAATATCTGTTATTATAATGATAAGTAAGACGTGATTTGATGGGTGTTAATTGAACGATATATATATATAGATTGAGTTTTGATACACTTATTCATTTATTTATTTATTAAAATAATTGGTATATCAATATCTCAAGAGAAAGGTCATACATTTCTATGCTTATTAATATTATGTGTCATCGTTAAAGCTTTATATAATTTTGAAGTGTTAATTCGTCGTGGATCTTTATCAAAGTAGTTCATCCTAATATTTACTTTTTACATTGTGATTCAGTGGAATTTCACAATTTTATCCTATTGTATTTTACATTATACTTGCTATACAATATATATTGTTTATGCATGTTTGTTGATCTCAAAAACACGTTATAAAAAAATAGATGATTAAAAAAAATATAAAAAAAAAGACCAAAATAATGTACGTGTTAGAGAATGTATTATTAGACAATTTTATTAAAGAGTGAAATCTCTCTCTCAATGATATTTTAAATTAGTTGTTATATTATCTTATAAGTATTAGTATAATGTCCGCAACACACTACAATATATTTTTCAATTTTATTTTTTTATTGTTTAAAATTCACATTAATTTCAACAAATTTAAATGAAATCACCATAATTTAGTGGATATTTTGTAAATTTCATACAATAGAAGATAGTGTGTTATACAATGTATTGAGTTGGAGTGATAAATTTTTATTAGATATTAGTATTAAAAAAATGAAAAATGCTAACAAATATCTTAAATATTCAGGACTAGGGATGAAAATTAGATCTTGACCCAATGGATATCCATACAAAAAACCCCATAATGGATAGAATATAAATTCACATAATAGGTATGGACATGGAGATATGTAATTACCCACAAAATTAAGCGGTGAGTATAAATGCGGATACGAGTACGAGTACTATATTATTCACCCCGTCCCACACTCACATATTTATTATACTAGTATTTAGTTTAATTAATTCTTTTCTTTTATGTTTTAACATCTATTAATATTAGTGGACCATTACAATATTTATAATCGAAAGATAAACATTTGCAAACTTTTTAAAAATTTGATTATGATGAATAGATAAATAATTATGACTTTATAACTAAAAGTTATGTCTTATTAATCATGACTTTATAATTATACTTACAACTTCCTATCAATTGTTTTCATAAAGTATTATTATGGATATTTGAATGTGTATTGTAATGAGTGTTTATTTGAAATATTTTGAGTTAGAAAATATTTTGATTTATAATATTTTATGATTGAATTTTATATATTTGAATAATTTTTAAATTTAATCACAACAATATCATTTATTAATCGATTTATTTTAATTAAAGTATGAGTAATGGGTATGTGTACGGATACTTAGATATCTAGATGATAAATATACGAATATTAAAGTTGATATTCAAGAAGGTACAATATAAATATTTTTTTAAACCGCAAATATGAAGATAGATACTGTAGTATCCTACCAAACTCAATTCATTGCTATCGTACCCCTATTCGAAGCACTTGCTAATGGTGTTAATATATAAATTTTTCACTAAAAGTATATTGACAATTGGGAATCCAAAGATTTAAAGGTTCAATTTTTTTCTTTTCAAAACAAAATTTACTACTTTTGATTTCTATAGCACGACCCTTAACAAATTATAAATAAATTATGTATATATGAGAGACTCGTGTGAGACCCCACTTAAACATTCACTTAAACAAAAATCATTGTGGATGCTCTCATGACTGATAAAATATATCATGTGGAAAATTTTCATTAGTTTTTTTATGTGTGCATGTATGTGGTTCATTTATACATAATTTTGTTTTCCAACTTAAAGTCTTTAAATTCATTCTATTCAATTCCTCTTTAATAATGGAGTTAATTCACCTCTTTCAAAGTCAACTAAATCTTTAATAGTAATAAACGTTTGCATGGAACAATTCATATTTATTTATTCGGCTATGATGCAACTGCAAGTCCAAAGCTTAATAATTACATTGTAAAAAAATGTATAATTAATAAGCTAAATATCTATATAATAGATATGGGTAGAAGAACGAATAATTACCTGTAAAATTGAATGTGTATGGGTGCGACCACATATACTATAATAGTCACCCTGCGCTACACTCACACTATATAAATATATTATTTATTATATTATATTTGTGTTTAATTTGACTATTTATTTTCTTTTGTGTTTTGTTAACTATGAATATAATTGAATCATTATAATATTTATAATCGAAATATAGACGTTTGCAAAATTTTCAAGAATTTAATTTTGATGAAGAGTTAAATAATTGTGACTTTATAAATACAAGTTTTGTCATATTAATCATAACTTTATACTTGATTAATATAATATACATCTCCATTCTTTTTTACATATCTCGGAGAATATCATCCTATGATTTGTAATTTCATAAAATATTATTCTTATGTATGGATTTTTATTTGTAATGTATGCTTGCTTGCAATATTTTGGATATTTTGAGTTAGAAAATATTTTTATTTATAATATTTTATGATTTGGATTTAATATTTTTGGATAATGAGTATAGGTACGAATTCTTAAGTACTCAAAATGTACGGTTCATATATTAAAATTGATACCGTCGAAGGTAGGAGCACATGAATGAGTGTTTTTTTAAATTGTGGGTATATGCACAAATACTATAGTATTGTATCCAAATTCTACCCATTGTCATCCCTACTTACCACAGCTAAATAGGTAACTTGATTGGTTAGCTAAAAGACGTCAAAGAAGTTATAAAAATGAAGTCTTGAGTTCAAATTTGAAAAAATTAATCTAACATTTACTTATAAAAAAAAATACAATTTAGTAAAAAAATTAAAAAAAAATGTCTTACCTTTGACCCAAATAAAAGTTAAGAGATGTGGTTAATTTGATTGGGAATCCTAACCTTTTACCCTCACATTGTTGGTACTCTTTCTTACATTGTAATTTGTACTATTTATTTTGTTATTTGTACTCATTATATTCACTATTATATCTAGTAAAATTAAATCAAAATACCATTAAGTTCTAATTCAACTAACAAATAACAATATCATTAAGTTGAATATTATGTCATAAATTTAAACTCAAAACCTCACAATTATCCGTAAATTTTGTGTGGCAATTATACAATTTAATTTATAGTCCAAAAATGATTATTGTGTTGAGAATCATCAAAACACCTCTTTCCTCAATGCCCATATATGAGAGATGGTGAAGTTAGCATTTTGATGAGAAAATAATGGCTTAATTGCAGTTTTGTACATTCTATTATTGCCAATTCATAGAATCGATCCTCCTATTTTGAAAGTCGACATTTTTGATCAATTCTTTAGATTTTTTAACTAAAAAATGATGACTTTTCATATTTTTAAAGACGTGAGATACAATTCTATGATATATAACAATCTAGATGCATTAACTATTCGTACGTCATTAATTAAATTATAAATATGAAAAAATTTAGAAGTTGAAATCTATGTTTTCATGACATTTTATTCCAATTTCATAGATATTGATAATTTTACATCATCATATCGTATGCCACGTTATTTAAAGTATATCATATGATTATTTTTTAGTTAAAAAATCAAAGAAAAACCAAAATTATCGATTTTTACAATAAGGAGAATAAAATTGCAATTAAACTAAAAATAATTAAAGCAATAGAGAGATTGAAAGAAAAAAACGTGATTGAATGAAAAAGATTGAATTAGAAGAGCTGAAAAAGTGTATTCTTATGCCTTAAAACTCAAAACAATGGCAAGAATTTAAAAAAAGCTTATTTAAATTGAAGGAAAATAGAAAAAAAAAATTGAAATACAAATTTTACTCAATGAATTTGAATGTAAACAGTAGCAAACAATCGCTTTATGAAGCTCAAAGTTCTTACAACAATAAAAGGGTGCCGAAAACGATCGAGAGTTGAGATTGAGTGTTTAAGAACCTCTTTGAAACACTTTTGCATTTTAATTTTAAAATATTGTTGTATAAATTTGATTTTAAAAATTATTTTAAAGAATAGAATTAAAGAAAAAATTTGTTTAAAATACTTGTTTTTAAAAACAATTTTAGAGATGAGAAAAAGAAAAAATCTATTTGATAATCTAATTTATACTATAAACATCAAATTTATACTCATTGATCTCATATATAAGCTAATATTAATTACAAATACATCATGATTCAAAACACAAAAGAAACCAAAGAAATCAACAAATGAAACTAACTTAATTTAAAACTCAAATTCAAAAAAACCGTAATCAAAAGAAAGGAAAAGAAAATCTAACCAAAGAAATTATAAGACAGAATGAAGAAAACAACAATGATCAAGAAGAGGGAATGAATTGGATGAACTTGATCAAATCACGAGCTAGAGTTGGAATCGCAAATTTAGGGTTTATGCGTTATCGCGTGAGTGTTTCCATTACTTCTCGTTTCTGCTTCTGTCAATCGTGAAATGAGCAAATTTGTTTATTTTATAAGTTCAACAAAATTATAATTATGCTATTAATGAAAATAACGTTTTCCTGTTTTTTTTTTTTTTTTTTAAATTTAAAATTGAAAAACGAAAAGCAAAACACTCTTTACATGTTTTGCTTTTTAAATTTTAAAAACTATAATATTAAAAACAATTTTATAAATCAATTTTTAAAAATATGTGAACCAAACAAATTTTTTAATTTTTAAAAACTATAATAGAGTTTTTGAGATTAAAATCAAACAGGCCCGGGTCTATTTGAAACACTTTTGCATTTTGGTTTTTAAAATTGTTGTATAAATTTGATTTCAAAAATTGTTTTAAAGAATAGAATTAAATAAAAAACTTGTTTGAGATACTTGTTTCTAAAAACAATTTTAGAGATGAGAAAAAGAGAAAACCTATTTGATAATTTAATTTTCTAAAATAGATTTTAAATAAAGAATTTAAAAAAAAAACTATTTGGTAATATAATTTTCAAAATCTGTTTTTCTTGCATTAAATAATAAAAGTAAAAGGATAAAAAAATTCAACTAATAAAATTTAAATACAAGTAAAATATTTTAGTATAATTAATAAATATATTTTTATTAAAAGATTTTAAGAAACATTTGTCCATTATTGTTCACTTCCTTAATTTTTTGTAAACTAAGATTAATTTCAAGTCTACAGTGTTTCAAATTTAATTGTAATATAAAAATATCTTATTTGATCACTATTTTTAAGAACATAAAAATTAAACCGACACAACATAAGTATTTAAAAAATATCCACCAACATTGTATATAATAAAATTTAAAAGATAGTAATTTATCCAACTAATTGTGATGGTATACCCATATTCTAACTCTAATATGATTCCTACTCATTGTCATTTCAATCACACATTCATCAAATAATATAGTTAAGTTATCGTCGGAGCCTGTTCCTTCTATGCCTAAACCTTCATTCACCCTCTCAAGTTCCATAGGATCCATTGCTTCTTATATGTTGAATAATTCATCAGATAAATTCCACTTACGTTTGTAGTTATGAATAGTACAACAAGCTATCACTATAAGTCTTTGTATGGAAGGTTTATAAGGAGGCATCAACTTCAAAATAGGAAATCTATATTGTTCAACACCCCAAAACAACGTTCAATTGTCATCCGTAGAGATGAGTGTCTATAGTTAAATAACTATTTGGGACTCCTAGGTTATCAATCTTGGCCTTTATATTCTTGGGCGTGATATCTTTCACCATTATAAGGAGGAAGCAAACCTCTAGTACATGGATACCCAGAATCAACGAGATAAAATGAACCTTCGTAAAAAAAGGTTAGCTCTACTAGTTAAATTCATTAACTCAACAATATATTGTAATTTTATTATGATATTACGATTTACCTCTAGGTGGCCAAGGAAATCCTGCATTTGGATTTGAAATTGCATCCAAAAAAACTTTTGAATCATGTGCACTTCCTTCCCACCCAGAATATACATATGTAAATATCATGTTGTAATTTTATTATGATATTTCGTGATTGTTGTCTTTCTACCTCTACATGAAATTTGTTTCTCTGCAGGAACCCATGCACTTATATGTGTACCATCTATTGTACTTATACAATTCTTTAAAGCATAACACAAAAAATGGAATCAGAACAAAATAATAAAGATAATCGAACCAAACTCAAATAGTTTTGATAATGTGATATGCATACCTTGAACCAAGGATAGTATTTTGAATTATTCTTAATTCTTTCAGGCAACTCTATGGACTCTTGTTTTATGAGTTCTTTTCCCAATCGACACACTACCTTTAATTTTTCCCTGAAATTGCGTGAGATTGTTTCTGTGGAATGTTGAAAGCGGTTTGAAGCGACATTGTGACGAACATTATGCCCACTTATGAATATAAAACGTGGCAACCTTCTCTTTGACAAGTATGTCTCTTGAGTCACTTAGATAGTTTTTTCCTCTTAATTCATTACAAAAATTAAGAAAACATTCCTTCTTCATCTGAAATAAATCAAAATAACTTGTTTCAGATCCATTTAATGCTTTAACATCAAATTCACGACCATATAATGATGATATTAGAACCTTTCCTTTATTAAAGAATTTATGATGATAGTCATAGATCACATTACTAATAAGAAATTCTACAAAATCATCATGCTTTCATTAGAAGTAGAATCATTACTTGTATCAACATCAAATCTGGTTATAATTTGTCATACAATTTCAAAACATCATCCAACTCTTACAATTCTCCATGTGTTGCGTGCAAATTTTTAAGGAGATAATGCATGCCAGGATGCATCTTTGCATCATACTTCCCACTAGAAGAGCCACAAAGATTAGCAAACGTGCACAAAATATTTGGTGCTAGCAATGTGACAAAGCTTCTTAATGAACTCCCTCACCAAGGAGAAGATGCAGCGAAATCACTTGCCTATGAATTTGAAGCACGAGTGAAGGACCCAGTTTATAGTTGAGAACAAGAGTGATGTTATTGCAGTTGGTGGTGATGGAGAAGAAGCACAAAGGTGCATTGGCAGGAGTTTCAATTTCTATTTATATCAACATGGAAACCCACCATAATAACATATCAACTTCCATTCAAATATTTGTTCTGCTTTCTATTGCTTATGGAGTGAAAATTGTGAGAATTATTAAACAAACATAATCAAATTAGTAAACATTGATTATTGAATAGTACCTGAAGCTAATTTCGCCATACCTCTTTGCTTGCAGTAAAAATGTTGGTGTCTACATTCCACCCAAATCCAGTCTTCTGCAAAAGTAAATAGAACTCGCGATGCATGACTCGTAGCCGGTGCATTTTTGCCTTTAGTTGACGTATTTTAAAGGAACAATTAGTTATAGAATTCATCCTAGTAGTCATTGAGTTCCATGTTCTAGCATTAAATACACCATTTGACATATTTTCTTTTGTAACTTCATCAACCATAATATCAATCAAAGCTTTAGTTACAGAGTTAGGCCAAAACTTTGATTCAAGATTGTCAACATTAGTTGCCATCTATAAAAAATAAGCAAACTCATGATCATAAAAAAATTGTTCAACTATAAAACAAAAAGGTTAAAGAATTAAACAAAAAATTGCAATTCATTCTTAAAGAGAAATGTGACAAAATAAACACTAGTAATGTTTCCCATTATTATTTCAAGAGCACTATAAAAAAATGAAGAACCTAATAAGAAAAACCAAAGAGCAATTAAGAAACACACATATCATACAAGCATAGAATACACAATTCAATCACTCAGTCAATGAGTTGATAAAAAATTAATTCATAATCTATAACTTGGTAAGTAGCTAGGTGACATATTTCCTTTTGTAACTTTATCGACCATAATATCAATCAAAGCTTTAGTTACAGTCAGGCCAAAGCTTTAATTCAAGACTGTCAACATTAGTTGCCATGTATAAAAAATAAGCAAACTCATGATCATAAAAAAAATGTTCAACTATAAAACAAAAAGGTTAAAGAATTAAACAAAAAATTGCAATTCATTCTTAAAGAGAAATGTGACAAAATAAACACTAGTAATGTTTCTTATTATTATTTCAAGAGCACTATAAGAAAATAAAGAACCTAATAAGAAAAACCAAATAGCAATTAAGAAACACACAAATCATACAAGCATAGAATACATAATTCAGTCACTCAGTCAATGAGTTGATAAAAAAATAATTCATAATCTATAACTTGGTAAGTAGCTAGGTGACATATTTTCTTTTGTAACTTCATCGACCATAATATCAATCAAAGCTTTAGTTACAGTCAGGCCAAAGCTTTGATTCAAGACTGTCAATATTAGTCGCCATGTATAAAAAATAAGCAAACTCATGATCATAAAAAAAAATGTTCAACTATAAAACAAAAAGGTTAAAGAATTAAACAAAAAATTGTAATTCATTCTTAAAGAGAAATGTGACAAAATAAACACTAACAATGTTTCCCATTATTATTTCAAGAGCACTATAAGAAAATGAAGAACCTAATAAGAAAAATCAAAGAGCAATTAAAAAACACACAAATCATACAAGCATAGAATACACAATTCAGTCACTCAGTCAGTGAGTTGATAAAAAAATAATTCATAATCTATAACTTGGTAAGTAGCTAGGTGACATATTTCCTTTTGTAACTTCATCGACCATAATATCAATCAAAACTTTAGTTACAGTCAGGCCAAAGCTTTGATTCCAAACTGTCAACATTAGTTGCCATGTATAAAAAATAAGCAAACTCATGATCATAAAAAAAATGTTCAACTATAAAACAAAAAGGTTAAAGAATTAAACAAAAAATTGCAATTCATTCTTAAATAGAAATGTGACAAAATAAACACTAGTAATGTTTTCCATTATTATTTCAAGAGCACTATAAGAAAATGAAGAACCTAATAAGAAAAACCAAAGAGCAATTAAGAAACACACAAATCATACAAGCATAGAATACACAATTTAGTCACTCAGTCAATGAGTTGATAAAAAAAATAATTCATAATCTATAACTTGGTAAGTAGCTAGGTTACTTGTGCAACAGAGGCAAACGCAGCAGAGGGCGCATCATATGTGGCGGAAGTCGTAAGGAACTGTGAACGAAAGCTTGAATTCTTCATGTTTTTTTTTTAATTCTCCAACCTGTTTAGTAAACTATATGTATCAATGTTATTTTTTTAGGATCCTATAAAATAAAAAAGAAACTCAGACTACTATATTCCACAACCTGTTTAGTTTGTAAACTCCCGTATATTTCAACAATAACAACAACACTAATATGACAAAGGCAACTAAGTCTTATGTAATTACAATGCTTAAATTAATGTATTATTTTTCTGCCTCAGCGAGAAATTTATATACATCATCTATCATAATATAACAATTGCGTTTATAAGAGATGATTTCAGATTAGTGATTACTAGGAATGATGGCATGGAGAAAGTCATTACGTTAAAACCAACTGAAAGCCAAGCTTAGTGGTCAACAAAGTTTTTTTCATTCCACTGATTAATTAAACAACGATGTATATTAAGTTCTTACATGTTGATTTCATAATATTTTCCAATCAATGTGTATTAGTTGTACTTGGTGGAAAACCCCCTAGATATTCTATATTAAATACAAACATTTGCATAACAACCAATTTTATAATCTGCCTAAAGTTTAGATTTGCTAGATCCTGTGTTGTATTGTAATGCTAACTGTTGCATGTGTTAATTTGAAAACGGGAAAGAAAGCGGCGGTGGATGTCTTATTTCGTGGTCACACATTATTTGCAGCAAAAATTATGTAACAAGAATTCATACTCTTCATTCAAACAAGAATTAAAGAGAAAAATGAAACAAACAAACAAAAAAACACATAAACAAACGATGATTTTATAAACACCAAATTTATACTCATTGATCTCATATATATGCTAATATTAATTACAAATAGATCATGATTCAAAACACAAAGGAAACCAAGGAAATCAACAAATGAAACCAACTTAATTTAAAATCCAAATTCAAAAAAACCGTAATCAAAAGAAAGGAAAAGAAAAACTAACCAAATAAATTATAAGAGAGAATGAAGAGCACAACAATGATCAAGAAGAGAGAATGAAGTGGATGAACTTGATCGAATCACGAGCTAGAATTGGAATCGCAAATTTAGGGTTTATGCTCCATCGCGTAAGTGTTTCCATTGCTTCTCTTTTCTGTTTCTGTCGACGTTAAATGAGCAATTTTTATTTTATTTTATAAGTTCAACAAAATTACAATTATACCATTAATGAAAATAACTTTTCCGTGTTTTTTTTTTAAATTTAAAATTATAAAAACGAAAAGCAAAACACTCTTTATATGGTTTGTTTTTTTAATTTTAAAAACTATAATATTAAAAACAATTTTATAAACCAGTTTTTAAAAATATGTAACACAAACAAATTTTTTAATTTTTAAAAATTATAATAGAGTTTTTTAGATTAAAATCAAACAGGTCCTAAGTGTTTAAATTAGGTTTATCAAAGATGACAATTTGAGATTGCAAAGAGTAATTATAATGTCCCAAAAATCAGTTTTATTAGTAGGTCTTGAATTCTTATGATAGACTATGGTTATAAAATCAAAACGAGGCACTAAATTGTTTTTTAGATAACTTCATGCATACACGATTAAGCATCCAAACTAACACCAACCAAATAACATTCAAGAGTTAAAATCACATAAGTAAAAGGGTGTTAAAATCACTCAAGAATTAGACTAACATGGAGAAAACAATTAAGAATACAAGATCTTCATTTTGTCCGTTAGCTCCTACTTAACACTTTCAATATGAGAGTCCTCTCTAAACTACTTTCATTGAAGTAATTCTCTTCCTATCTTTTATCCTCTTCGACAAAACTTTAAAGATAAAATTATCTTTTTATTGAATTGTATTCTATGTGACTAAGATCATGAATTGCAATAATTAATGTAATTCAATAAGCTACATCTCCAATCTTTTCCACAATTTCATATGGTCCAATTAATAAATCTAGGTGTCAACCTATTTTCCTTCTGAACTTTACCAACTGCTTTACTTTTAAAAAAACACATGGTTTCCAACTTCAAAAGACATATCATTAGACATCTTATCATGATAACTCATTAGCATACTCTTAGCAGCTCTCATATTCTCTTGAATTTGTTAATAATGACAAACATAGAATGGAGAAAGATGAAGAGAGGAGGAAGACAAACAATCCTCTAGAGTTTCATAAAATGCCATCCTAATGATGGAATGAGTTGTTGCTCTATATAAATTGCATGTGGTCTATAACTTGAACATATACTTATCTTTGTTCCAACAATTTCTTAAATATTTCTATAAAAATTCTACGCAAAACTTCGATTTTGATCTGATCCAAATAAACCCTACTCACTTTTATAAAATTCATAGATTAAGTAGGAAGTTGTTACTTTGGAACAAGTTATAAAATACTTACAAATACTTATGTTATTAAAAGTTGTTATTTTGGATTAAGTATTTGTATGTATTTGTAAGTATTTGCAAAATTCCATTAATTATTTACTTAACCTAATCTATTCAAACTATTACCAATTTAGCCCAGCTTAATCAATAAAAATAATCACATCAATAATTAGACTACAATTAATCAATAAAAATAATCACATCAATTAATCATTATAATTGATTAACTTATAATTTCCTTCAATTATTTGTTCAAGAATTATGAAATATAGTCATTAGTCAAGTACAATTAATTTTTTAATTTTTATGTAAAATATAAGTTAAATTTATTAAATTAGTTTTTTAAAATGTCAAATATTTATTTATCAATATTAAATATTTTGAATTAAATAAAGGATTTATCAAAAATAATAATATTAAATGATCAAAAATAATTAAGTTAACAATTCTAAGTACCCATAACTCTCGTGAGTCAAATTAATTTCATACCTTAAATGATAAAAACATACGATTGAAATAAAGTATTCTTGTTGTACCAAAAACCTTAAGAATTCAAAACAATGACAAGGAATAAGAAAAGTATTGATATCTATTGAAGCAAATAAATTGTTTTAAAATGAAAATGAGATCTCGAATTTAAACACTGGCAAATGATTTCTACGTGACTCCCAAATTTCCACGGTTTCACCAAAACAAACAGTATAAAAACGACCGAGAATTGAAAAAAATAAGGGTGTTTAATTGTTTGAATAATATTTCTCAAAGATGATAACTTCAAATTGCTAAAGAGTAATCACATTGACTTACAAAATTAGGTCTCGAATTCAGATGACACATTATAAGGTTTTAAATTTAAAACAAAGCTCAAAATAAGATAAAAACAATTTATGTCAGGATCTAATTTAATTTAATCGATCAATATATGATTTAAATAATTAACAAAAGAAAAGTACAATTTTCATTTTTAAACAAAATTTTAAAGTGAGGAAATAGTGAAAAGTAAAACAACTTTATTACATGTGTATGTAAAAGAACATTAGTTAAAAGAATATCAACCTCTAAATTAAATTTAAGAGATTAATTAATCTTTTACGGCCAACTGAAGGATATATACACAACAGTGTTGTCTATGCCATTAAACCGACAACATTTGCAGAAGTCACATTCATACAATATTAATATTAAATGTTAGTGCATTGTTTTTTTTTTATAAATTTTTTATATTAAAATAATCATTATGTATGATACTTTCATAAAGTATTTTCCCTTTTATAAAATATTTTTATTTTATTTTTAAAAACATTATTTAATTTTTCTACCTTTTCCTTAAGTGCATACTCATCATAGTCATACAATGATGTAAAAAAAAAATCAAATAGTCATGTGATAACAATGAAGAGATAGAAAGAGAAGGTAGCAAGCAACCAATCATTTCTAAGTTCATACCCCCAATTTCATAGTAGTGCTCCTTTTCTCACCCCCCCTCCTCCAACATACCAATATCCCAACATAGTAGTCCCATAATTTTTCCTATATATAAGACCCAAATAGCCTCTAAAAAAACTTGAATTTCCCTCAACATTATCAACATTCACCACTAATACAATATTTCATATTCTTCCATACAAAATTCACAACCAAAATATGGCAGATAGCCCAAGCAAAAGCAAGAGCAACTCCCTCATCCACCATACCACAACTACAAAGGGTGGTTGGCATGCTGCCATCTTCATCATATGTAAGTTCAACTCTCCATTAATCAATTTTTTCCAAATCTCCAACACCCATTTCTTCATTCTCCCCAATTTTTCCATCATATGATTAATCATGACTCAAAAAATGTAATTCCAACTTCAATTCAACACTATCATTAATTCTTTTTCTTAAAATCTCCCACACCCATTTCTTATTTCACCCCAATTAATTTTTTTTATATCTCCATTTTATATCATGTAATGGATCACACGGTCCTTTAATTAATGATTATATTATATTATATTATATAGTTGTGGAAGTTGCGGAGAGATTTGCATACCAAGGTTTGGCTTCAAATCTAGTAAACTACCTCACAAAATTTCTGAATGAACCAACAACAACAGCTGTGAAAAACGTGAACACATGGGTTGGTGTTTCATCACTCTTCCCTTTGCTTGGTGGTTTCATAGCTGATTCCTATCTTGGTCGATTCAACACCATACTCTTGTCTTCACTCATTTATCTTGTGGTAAATAATTTTTTCACTCCACTCAATATTACTATTATTATGTCTTTATTTAATGGTATAGTATTATTAATTACTACATACTTCTCTTTATATCTTTCTTTCCTTGTTCTTGATTCTCAATGTGTTCTCTCTTCTTTTTGAGTGATGTAACATTTTTGTTTTTTGCGGAGATTTGTATTATGCATAGGGTCCCACACGTGTAGGAAGTAGGAAACGTAATGTAAATCTTTAATAATGCTAAGAGCATCCTTTTTTTTAAAGGTGAAAATAGTATTATATATTATTATTAAAGTATCTCAAGAGCAAGTCTTAGGAGTATTTTGTAAAAAAAGAAAAACTCTTATAGGAGAGTATGCTGTCCAATAAATATCGATATTAGATGGTACTGTTTTTGAGACCAAAATGTCATATATGCATGTGATGATTGAATGAGCAATTTAGTTTATCTACTTATCTAACGCGAATAATGTCAACTATAATAAATTAAAAATAGACACGGTATATATTACTAATAACACCGTTTTAAATATTTTAAAATTTTAATTTTTAAAATTAAATTCTTAATAAAGAAATTATAAATTTAATAATTAAAAAAAAGAAAAATAAATTTTAATTTTTCTAAATAAATATCTACCTCTCCAAAACAATTCTTAACTCTTTAGTCTATAAATTTATTTTTTATTTGCTTTTAATTC
>JBBPBT010000850.1:11023697-11051796 GCA_037974875.1 Cicer bijugum
GAAGAAGAAGAAGAAGAAGAAGAAGAAGAAGAAGAAGAAGAAGAAGAAGAAGAAGAAGAAGAAGAAGAAGAAGAAGAAGAAGAAGAAGAAGAAGAAGAAGAAGAAGAAGAAGAAGAAGAAGAAGAAGAAGAAGAAGAAGAAGAAGAAGAAGAAGAAGAAGAAGAAGAAGAAGAAGAAGAAGAAGAAGAAGAAGAAGAAGAAGAAGAAGAAGAAGAAGAAGAAGAAGAAGAAGAAGAAGAAGAAGAAGAAGAAGAAGAAGAAGAAAATATGGCATTAATAGGAGATCATATTGCTCTATTTTGTGTGGTGGCTCTAGTTTCCTCATTGATTACTTTAACAAAAGGTATTACTCTTAATGCAGCTTCCCTTAATAGGAACAAATTCCCTCCCGGCTTCATCTTTGGTACTGCATCTTCAGCTTACCAGGTGCATAAACATATAGTACCATCTTATATATTAATTGATTGTAGGGAAACTATATATTGTGTATGAATGCTTAAAACTCATCTCAAATTTTAATAATGATTGATAATATTTTTTTGAAAGTTTAATGTAACGATTGTCCTATTTTTAGAGATTTGAATTTTTTTTTATTTTCTTTAAATTTATATGGATTGAGTTATTATCTCAACGGTAAAAGTAAAATAAAAAACTACTAAATTCTACTTTCAAAAAATAGCGAGTTCCACAATTTTATAGGAGGTCCAAGTCAAATTAAACAATGCATGAATATAAAAAAAAAAAGTATTTATATGAAATATAATAAAATCAAAATTGGTAGCATCCTTGTTTTTTAAGAAGAAGAAAAAAACATATTCCTTCTAATTAATATCTATTAAATTTCGCTAATACTTCTAAATAATATTGTCGATCATCATTAATATTTTAAGTGATATTTAAACCTCAATTCAATATAATAATTATATAATATATATATATATATATATATAATCTCATATATTATTTAATTGTTTTTCTTCAAAATATATTATTTTAGTTTAATTTTAGATATAATATTTCTGAACCTTTCGTTGAATAAATTTAAATATTTGTCTTTATATATATATATATATATATATATATATATATATATATATATATATCCAGTATGAAGGTGCAGCAAACGAAGAAGGTAGAGGACAAAGTATATGGGATACTTTTGCACATAAATATCCAGGTACTTATATACCTTGAATGTTCTCTTTGTTTCTTAATTTCCATTATAATACATGGGAATTGATCGAATATATATTTGGACATTCAGAAAAAATAAAGGGTAGAAGTAATGGAGATGTAGCAATTGACTTTTACCACCACTACAAGGTATGTATGCTATTAATGTGATACCAATATGAGATATAGGTAAAGTTATTTGTTATTTATTGTTACAATATAAATTATACCGTAATTATATTAATACATAAAAATATATAAAATTTTATGATGAGAATAAATACAGAAAAACGATAATAAATAATATACGATGGATATAAAATTCTTCTAATTTGTAAGAATTCGTGAGGAGCAACAACAAATATATATACGACAACAAATTAATTAAAATAAAAAGAGCGTAAATAACACCAATATTTTAATATGGAAAATTCCTCAATGCAAAGGTAAAAATTACGGATTGTCAAGACCAAATAAATAGTTTCAATATAATCAAATAAGGGTACAAAAGAGTCTCAAAATGATGCACATATTATGCATACAACTAGCCAAAATAGCAAAACACTAAAACCTACAAATGAAAAACAAGAAAAAGAAAAACATCTAAAAAAACATGATGTTGTCCAAATATCAACTCGATCCAACGGTTAACAAATGCACAATCATTGTTTTTATAAGACTAGTTTGACAAAATCGAAAATAGGGTTTACTCTATTTTTTTCCCTTTTGGTGGCTGTCTTTTCTTTTAGAATAGTCTCTCTCTTACTCAACCTTAATAAGACTTCTCTCCACTTAAATAAGTGAGACACATGAACTACAATATTTGGAGTTTTCTCCACATAAGAATGAAGTCCAATACCCAACATATATCATCTTCACAATTATGTGGAGATTATCGCCAAACCCACAATATGACAACAAATTTCAATTTTCAATGCTAGGTTAAAGAAGCAGTTGGACGAGTCATTTTCCATAAAAGACATATGAGCAGCTAAACAAGTTCTTGGCATAAGAATCATGCGTGACCAAAAAGGAAACAAAGACGTCACAAAAATACTATATCGAGAAAGTGTTCCAAATGTTTCAAATGGAAAACTCTAAAGTTGTAAGTACTCCTCATGCTGATCATTTTAAGTTGAGTTCTAAATGAAATCCTTCTAGTGAAGATGAGAAAAGAGACATGGAATGAGTTCCTTATGCTCCTGTTATGGGTAGTTTAATGTATGCAATGGTGTGTACAAGGCCAAATATTGTGCATGTTGTTGGTACAGTTAATAGATTTTTGTCAAATCCAGGTAGAGAGCATTACAATATTGTTAAATGGATTTTGAGGTATCTTTGTGGTACTACATGTATGAGGCTTTGTTTTAGAGGTGACAAACCTATTTTGGTGGGATACACTGATTCAAATATGGCTGCAGATATTGACTCGAGGAAGTCCACTTCAGGCTATATGATTAAATTTGTAGAGGGAGATGTGGCTTGGCAGTCGAGATTATAGAAATGTGTAAGTCAATCTTGGAAATATTTTTTCCAACAATAAGCATGTCATCAACATATAATAATAGGATAATAAAACTATCGTTAGAAAATTTTCTAACAAACACACAATTGTCCGAAGTAGTCTTCATGTATCATAGGTCATACATAATAGACCCAAACTTTTTGTACCACTGCCTTGGAGCATGCTTCAAATCGTATAGACTCTTTCTTAGTCTACATACATAGTTTTCCTTTCCTTCAACAAAAAAATCATTAGGTTGCTTCACGTAAATCTCTTTCTCCAAATCACCATGAAGGAAATTCATTTTTACATCCATTTGTTCTACCTCTAAGTCAAGAGTAGCTGCCAAACTCAACATAGTTCTAATTGATGACAATTTTACAATAGGTGAGCAAATCTCATTAAAATTAATGCCTTTTCTTTGACGGAAACTTTTCACCACTAATTTGGCTTTATACCTCGAAGACTTTGAGTTACTCTCGAGTTTCACTATATAGATCCACCTATTTTCCAAAGCCTTTTTGCCTTTTGGCAATTTCACCAAATCATAAGTGTGATTATCATGCAATGATTTCATCTCATCATTCATTGCATCCAACAACTTTTGACTTTCTTCACTCTCCATAGTCTCTCAAAAATACTCAGGTTCCCTCCATCAATCAAATTCATATACTCGTTAGAACCATACCTTGTAGATGGTTGTCTTTGCCTCTTAGATCTCTTGAGTTGGGTTTGAGATGCTTCACAAGCATCACTAAGATTTTCATCATGTGACAACTCATGACCTTCACCTTTTGGAATATTTACCTCATCTCCAAATTGTAATAATCAACACAATCATGTGGCTCATTATTCTGAACATTGCCATTAATAGTATCCAAATCAGGAACAGGTGACCGAACTTGATCACCATCAACCAATATGTTATCTCTCTCAGGTGTAGTCTTCTCCACCTTATCAATGTCTTCAATAGTTTGGTCTTCTATGAACACTACATCACGTCTTTTGATAGCCTTTTTGTCTATACGATCATACAACTTGTATCCAAATTCATTGTCCCCATAACCAATGAAGATGCATTGCTTTGCCTTTGCATCAAACTTGGATCCTTCATCCTTTGGAACATGCACAAAAGCCTTCAAAACCAAAAACTCTCAAATCATCATACTTGACATTCTTGCCTAACCATACTTTGTCTGGTACCTCCTTATTCAAAGTGACAGTAGGAGTAAAATTAATAACATGTACCTCCGTGTACTGTGCCTCACCCCAATAATTGTTTAGGAAACTTAGCTTCATATAGCATACACCTCACTCTCTCAATAAGTGTTTGATTCATCATCTCTACTAAACCATTCAGGTGAGGAGTTTTAGGAGGATCACTTTAATGTGTTATACCCTGTTGTTTGCAATAGAAATAAAAAGGTCCTCAATACTCACCACCGTTATCACTACAAACACGTTTCAACTTCTAGCATGTCTGCCTCTCAACCAAAGCATGAAATTATTTGAATTTCTCCAACACTTGATCTTTCGTCTTCAGAACATAAACATATAGTTTCCTGAAACATTCATCAATAAAAGTAACAAAATAAAGTGCACCACTAAAAGATTTTATCTTTAAAGGGCTACAAATGTCAAAATGCATCAACTGAAGCAACTCTGACTTTCTAGAGGGAGGATGCTTTTTGAAGGATATTCTAGTTGTTTACCAATTATACAATGAGAATATTTCTCCAAATCTACATTCTTCAATTTTGGAAGCACATCCTTTTTTGCTAAACAATTTAAACCTTTTTCACTTGTATGACTAAGTCTTTGGAGCCACAAAAATGATTTTGTATCCACGACACCCACGCTGTCTTTAGCAACCAAAGCTTTTGCTCAATACATTTTACTAATTTTCTCTCATCTAGCCACAACCAAGTTACCTCTATTGAGTTTCCACTTTCCAGAAGCAAAATGGTTATCAAAACCACTTTCATCAAACATATGCACGAATATTAAATTGAAGCGAACATTTAGAGCATGTTTGACTCCTTTAAACAACATTTCCATTCCTATGTTGGTTTGCAAGCATACATCACCAACACCATCATTTCCCATCTTCAAAACTCCAAAGTCACCTTAAGTATAAGATGTGAATAACTCTTTCCTCGGTGTAACACGTAGTGTAGCACCACTATCGATTATCCACATGCTCTCATCAGATACAAGATTAATTGACTTATATTCACGAAGAATTACAAGATCATCACTAATAGTAGTAGTAACACAATCATCATCACTATCATCACAACCCATTTTTTTCTGCTTACTCTTCTTACCTTTGTTCTCCTTTTTCTACAGAAAACAATTATTCGGTATGTGCCCTGTTCTATGACAATAATGACACTCCATATTTTTGTATCTAGACTTCGACTTACTTCTACTATTTTCTCTACCATCCTTCAATTCTTTTTTTCTGACTTCATATTGAGATGAAGAACCATGTACATTCCTTCTCATCTTTTCATTCAAAACACAATCCTTAATCGTTTCCAAAGAAACAACACCATTAGGAGCTGAACTCGTTATAGAAAACTGAAATGTCTTCCAAGACTCTAGTAAAGATAACATTAAAAATATTCTCAATAGTACATCATCAAACTTGATACCCATTCCAAACATTTGATCAAGGAGTCCTTGAAATTAACTCAAGTGGTCCGAAATAGGATTTCGCTCCTTATACTTCAAATTTATGAAATTATTCAATAAGAATAATTTATTATTTTCTGATTTAGAGGCAAACAAAGTTTTTATCTTATCCCACTTAGTTTTTGTATTTGTCTCGTTAGTAATATGATTATAAACATTATCTTCTACATATTGTCTAACAAAACCACATACCTGCTGATGGTCAAAATCACATTCTTCCGTAGATTTATCATCCAGCTGTTAGAACTAAAAATAGGAAGATGCATTTTCTTCACAAATAACAAATCTTTCATATTTCCATTCCACAAATGGTAATTAGTACCATACAAGCGTACCATTTTTATATTCATATTTGCCTCTATTCTTCAAGAAAGTTAAATAACCCTATTATCAAAAACTCTAATCCCACTCTAATGGGGATAAATACAGAAATACGATAACAAGTAGTATGCAAAGGATATAAAATGTCCCCAAATTGCAAGAATTCGTGAGGAGCAAAAACAAATATATATGGCAGAAAATTAATCAAAATAAAATAGTGTAAAGAACACCAATATTTTAACGTGGAAAACCCTTCAATGCAAGGGTAAAAATCACGGGTCATCAAGACCAAAGAAATAGCTCCACTATAATTAAAAAAAATTCAAGAGAGCCTCAACATGATGAGCAAATTGTGTCTACAACAAGCCAAAATAGCAAAGCACTAAAGCATACAAATGAAAAGCAAGAAGAAGAAAAACATCCAAAAAACCTAATGTTGTGTGAGGACCATTCCTCCCCTTTCCAGACGTCGTTTCACCGACCCGACCGTTGAAATGAATACCTGAACGTTACGAACCTATTGTCCAAATATCAGGTCGATCCAATAGTTAAAGAATGCACAATCAATATTTTCTGAGACTGATTTGACAAAATCGGGAATATGGTTTACTCTCCTCTTTTCTCTCTTGTGGCGGTCTTTTTTTCCTTCAAAATAGTATATCCCTTACTCAACCCTAATAAGACTCATCTCCACTTAAATAAGCGAGACACATGAACTATAGTATTTAAACATTTCTCCATATAAGAAGGGAGCTCAATACCCAAGATTCACAACACTTGATGGAAAATTAAAAATTAAAATGATAGTTTATCTGATTGACTTCTTACATTAATATGTTTTTTGCATTTCTTGATGAGAAATTGTCAATTTATAGTTTATTTTGTTTCATGTAAATTTAATATGTGTGTGGTTGTATACTATGTTATAGGAAGATATTGAGATCATGAAGGATATGAATTTGGACGCTTACCGATTTTCCATATCTTGGTCTAGAATACTTCCTAGTAAGTCATTAAATTTAGTCCAAAGATTAAATCAAATTAAAATTATAACTTCACATATATTTGCAGAAGGAAAATTAAGTGGAGGAATAAATCAAGAAGGGATTGACTACTACAACAACCTCATCGATGAACTTGTGGAAAAGGGTCAAGATACAAACTTATATTATTATTCATTTTATAACATTGCTTAATAATAATTTCATCTTATTTATATCCAAAAATAATTGTAGGTATACAACCATTTGTGACTCTATTTCATTGGGATCTTCCCCAATCTTTAGAAGATGAGTATGGTGGCTTTTTAAGCCCTCGCATCATGTGAGTTATACAATTTACTTTTTTTTTTCTTCAAATGTTTATTGTGTAAAAAAAAAAACTTTTTACATGTGAAAATATTTTTTAACTAAGAATCATCCAATTTGAATGCAGAAAAGACTTTGAAGATTTTGCAGAAGTTTGTTTCAAATATTTTGGAGATAGAGTAAAGTATTGGATAACATTAAATGAGCCATGGTCTTATAGTAAACACGGTTATGCATTAGGAAAAATGGCACCAGGTCGATGTTCTTCGTGGTTGAATCATAATTGCAACGGTGGTGATTCAGCGGTTGAACCTTATTTAGTTGCACATTATCAACTTCTTGCCCATGCGGCTGTTGTTAGTATGTACAAGACCAACTATCAAGTAAGTATGGTTCAAATTGATATGCCAAAATCCAATTGTTATCTTTCTTATATTTTAATTAACTAACTTTATCTTTGTTATATTTAAATTTGCACTAGTGAATGGGGAATAGAGGTTCAATAAATTATTGGTTAATAAGTATAGTTGAGTTTATTTTTAAATAGTTATTAATAATAAGCAAAAAATATATATGGGTGCAGATATCTCAACATGGTTTGATAGGCATAGCATTGGTAGCTAATTGGTTTGTGCCATTCTCAGACAACAAACTTAATCAAAAAGCCACCCAACGAGCTATTGACTTTATGTATGGATGGTAAGTATTTCTACATGTCTCTCTAGTTAACTTTTATTTTACCCTTTAAATAACCATTGAATTTTAATAATGGCAATAAAACATTTTTTTTCCACTATACTACAACATTTTGGTAGATTACATAAGTAAGGTGCCAAATTTTATAATTGTTTTTGTCAAAAAAAAAGCGACAATTTTGTATTGATGTACCATTATCTTACATTACTTTACTATTGAATTAAATTTTACATGTGTTTCCAATTTTGGTTAACCTTTGTTATACATTTAGTAAACTTATTTTGTTATTAAAAAATATTGTCACTTATTCAATAGGTTTTAGATAAAATAATTCAAGTCTCTTCTAAATTAATCAAATATTTTTAATTTGAATTTAACTATGAAAATACAGCATCAATAAATATCTTGAGAGAGATTTATCGTCTATTGTAACAACTATATCCAAATAATGGTGGATATATAAAATTATATGACACTATTAATCAAATTATGAAAATTAAAAAAGTAAATAATGATATTAAATTTGTTTGACAAGTGGTATTTTTTCATCTTAAAAATAGAGAATTAGTCAATATTTTTATTACAATATTTATTATTGGATAAAAAAAATTAATTACAGACATATAAATAAAAAAATCATTAATGTAACTAAAAGTTGAAAGAAAATCTTATAAAAATTTATCAAGAGAATATTATATTTAAAAACGAAAGTATAATATTTATTTATGTATTCGGTTGTAGGTTTATGGACCCTCTAACAACAGGAGATTATCCAAAATCTATGCGTATATTAGTTAAAGAACGATTGCCAAAGTTTAATAAAGAGCAAGCGAAGCTAGTGAATGGTTCATTTGATTTTATTGGTACAAATTACTATTCTTCTAACTATGCTTATGATGCACCTCACTTAAGCAATGCAAATAAAAGCTACATCACAGATTCACTTGTTGATTATTCATGTAAGTATTTCTGGTCAATATCTATTTATCAATTAAGTAATTTGATAGATTTATTTCTTAATATATTTTTATTTTGGTTATTGCAGTCATGCGTGATGGAAAACCCATAGGTTTGAATGTATGTTTTTGACAATAAAAATTACAACTATTTTACATTTTTTTTTCGAACATATATATATATTAATACATATGTTTCGTACTATTCTTTACAGATTGCTTCAGATTGGTTGTATGTTTATCCAAAAGGAATTCGAGATTTTTTGATATACAATAAAGAGAAATATAACAATCCTTTAATTTATATCACTGAAAATGGTATGTAATTAAGTTTATATATCATACTTTTTTTCTCTTTATAAGATAAAAATAAAAATAGTTGCAAAAATATCTTTATAAATACTTTAATTTTAATTAAATTGCCATCCCAATTGTTTTCATTATTAATTACTTTGTAAGATTGTTTTATGTGTATAATTTCTATATTTATTTTATGTAAAGGGATAAACGAGTATGATGATTCAACATTGTCGCTTGAAGAATCTCTTTTAGATATTTATAGGATTGACTATCATTATCGACATCTTTTTTATCTTCAACATGCAATTAAGTAAGTAATCATTTCTTTATACATCTTTAGAGTCTAATTTTTTTTTTTTTTTTAAATAATCTATAGACTCTATTTAACTTTTTTGCATAACATTTGACTCTAATGTATTTGATTTTTTTCAATGTAAATACAGAGCTGGTGTGAATGTTAAAGGATATTTTGCATGGTCATTGTTAGACAATTTTGAATGGCAGTTGGGCTATTCAGTGCGATTTGGAATGAATTTTGTGGATTATGAAAATGGTTTGAAAAGATATCAAAAACTCTCAGCATTGTGGTTCAAGGATTTTCTCAAATCCGAAATCAAACTTTATGAAGACTCAATTTAATGTAATGTCAAACTCCTTATTAACACTTATATATAAAATCTAATTTGTGTTAGAAAATATATACCACAAAATATATTTATATTTTTACTGTTGTATTTTGTATGTTATAAGAAATATTACAAATACTATTATAAACACATGCAGTCACTTGTGTTACTTTAAAAAATTATGTAAATAGTATATTAGGAGTTTGGATGTCTACATATCATATTTATATATAGATATATATCCTATTTTTCCCACCATCTATTCTTCCACAATTGTATCAAGAACTTTCTGATATCTTTGTTTTTAATATGACATTTCTATTATAAGAATTTTGTGATTTTTCTAGCGCATGAGAATACAATATTTTTCGAGGACTAAACGTCTCACAAAACACCTTTTTATTTTAAATGTAATTTTCTCTGGGATTGAGACACTCGCAATTAGGGCTGTACAAAAAATCCGGTTATAAGACCCAAATTCAAAATCGGATTCAAATCCATTTTAAATATCTGATTAAAATCATATGATTATAATCCGATTTATTTATAAACCGGTTGGATAATTACTTATGTTTTATATTTGAATTTCGTTTTAATTCGGTTTTTATCTATTACCAATATTTTGTTAATTTTTAGATTTTTTTCGAAAAAATATCTAAAAAAAAAAATTCTCTGAAAAATTTTAAATCGAACTTTTTCTCAAAATAATTGATGAGAAAAATTTATTGAAAAAATCGACTTTTTTAAATAACTGATTTTTAAACTATCAATAAATGATTTATAAAAAAAATAAATATTAAAAAATTAAAATAAAACTTTAACCAATTTTGAAAAAAATAATTATTTTTAAATTAAATTTTTTTAAAATCGATTGCTTAATTATAAACCGATTATTTAACTATAATCATTTTTACAATTGATTTTATAACCGCTTTTAAACTAAATAATAAATTTGGTTATAAATCTAAATCCATATATTAATTTTAAAATAAATATAGTTTAGTGTTTTAAAAAAATCAACCATCCATAGCCCTACTCGCAACTTGTTTAAAACTTAAGCCCTCACATATTTGAAATTTTAGAATGGTTCCCTAGGTTCTGTCCCTTGCTAATTTCACATGCCAAAGCACTTCCCTGGGATAAAGCGCTCGTTATTTTCACATATGACACAGTTTCCCATGGCTAAGGCCCTCGCTAAGCTTACCTCTAATATTATTTCTCAGAACTAAGGTCATCGAAAATAATCCATAATTAAAAATAATTAAATTATTTTATTTTAAATTCATATAAAATAATTACATTATTTAATTTTGTTTATTATAAACTATAATAAAACTTCATTTAAATTCAATATATCATTAAATGTTAAATTCTCTTGATCAAGATTCACGAGGTTGATACCATTGGTAGGAAAAATAGATGGTTCAAATTTCTGTGCAGAAGGCTAACTAGAAGACTAAGGTGGAGCAACTTGGAATATATGTTTCAAATTAGGTCGATTATTACCATACAACGACATTGGCATATTTGGCTGGTAATATCATCCTTGTTGATACGACGTTGACAACCAATAGGCAATGGTGGCACCTACTGTTGATAATTATATTGAGATGGTAGTATCTATTCATACTGGAATTACAAAGCTTGTCCCTTATTTCTCTGTCAAACTCATGTTGTTTCTTCTCCTTCATATTCAAGATAAACTCAATAGCTCTTTCCATCGATTCCTCATGTTCTTGCCACAATAATTGTTGACTCTATGTTTCTACTTCATCTCTCATTGATTCCTTTCAATTTCAGCTTTTATTGTATCATGGTATGATTGACATGTGTTATTGTAGCTAGATGAAGACTCTGTGAACCATCTTCTCTCCAAGTGCCTCAACTCACTTGGTGCAGTCAATACTTATCATCTCCTCTACACCAGGTCACCTCTCAAATGGAAGATTTGCATTAATCAAATATGAAGTAACAATGTCAATTATAAGGAAATAATTGCCCCTTTTTGAAATTCATGTTAAAAAAACTAAAATGTTTAACTCAAGATTAATCTTGGTCACAAACAAAAAACGTTTTTGGTTAGTGGAAAGAAAACAAAAATATTAACTTATCAATATAAAAAGTGATTATAAGATAAAAAGTAAATAGAGATAAGGGAAGAGATATCACATAAGGATATATATTGGTTCACCCAACACGGGTTACATCCAGTCCTCACAATTGTAAGTTTTTCTACTAAGTGCTCAAAGCGAGATCTTCTTGCTTTTCACACAACTTTTACCAATTAATCTTGATATATTACAAAGTACAACCTTTATACCTAAAAAGAATTTCTACGAGTTACCTTGCACTCTTTCAAAAAGGATTTTACAAACCACCTTTTAAATCATAAAATGATTTTTACAAACTACTCAAGCTATGTCAACAATATAGCCTTGAGTTGCAAAGTAATAATTTTTAAGATTGTTAGAATCTGAGTATGTTCAAGTGAGCTTATGACAGCTCATTTGGTTGTTGGAAATAGTCTAGTTGTCATGAGTAAGTGAATGGATAAGATCAACCATAAAGAAAGAATGTTCTTGCTGAAAACAGGAATGTTCTTGTGAACTAAGAACGATAGTGTACTTTCCAACCTATCAATTTTGTATTTGCACTCGCTTAACTTGGAAAATGATCTTGCTTTATGTATTTTGTGAAACAAAGTGTTTTGCTTTCAAATATTGGAGCAACTCTTGCTTGTATTGATCTTTGTTTATTTCTGGTGAAGTTATGAAATGGATTGCACTACTTGGATCTAAACTTTTCTTTAAGAATCTGATCATTCTTGTTAATTTACAGATTTGAAGAGTGTTCTTCGTTTTCCATAAATCTGTCAAGAATATTCTTCGTTTCACTGATTTAGCTTTCTTTATTTTTATATATATGTTTTTTTAATGCTTGGTACATATCTCGTTTAACACACTCAAATACACATGTTTAACACCAAAACACTTTTGTTTAATTATCATCAAAACATTAATTTGGGAAATTTATCCCTTTTTGATGATGACAAATATGTTAATTCAAATTTCAATATGTGCTAATCATTTGAACCAAATAATAATTTTTCATTGATATAACAATGAAGCTTTGATCATACAAGTGGTTCAAAAACTAAGAAAAATACATAAGTAGTCATACAAATAGGAACTTCTAATCTTACTTAAATCTAAATAAATTATCCCCCTTTGTCATGGAAAAAAGGAATAAGAGAGTAATCTAAAGCTAAATCAGAAAGATATTGAAGGGTAAGGCCCTCCAGATGATGGAGACGAGGACGATTTAGGTATGTTTGGAAAAGTTAGAGAAGGACTAGGCATGGGAGGATCAAGATCGATCTTTGGAACGAGGTGGTTAGCCATCTAATCCCTCGAAATAGCTTGCTCTTTATCTTGATGTGTTTGCCTAACAATGATAGTCTGAAGAGCAACAAATATTTTAGGGATTTCCTTATAGGTCTTTGATGTTTTCCTTTTCATTTTTGTTCTTTTAAATGGACATTGATCATCTGCAATTGGAGTGGATAGAGGAGTATGTTGAGATGGTGCTGCAATGGTACATAATGTGGACAAGGTGGAAAATGAGGTATTAGTGTGAGGAAGAGAGTTTGTAAGAGTGGAATGATGATGCACATATGGGCCAACTATGTATGAATCTAGAAAGACCAAATATTGGCTTATTCCAAAGATGGAGGAATTTGTTTTTTGTGGTGGCACAAATGTTGGTAACATCAGGGAGTTGTGATGTATTTGAAATGAAGGACATAAATTACTTTGAGAATGTGGATTGGTGATAGGTTGAAATGCAAAAATTGTAGGGGATAACTGGTCGAGGAGTGGATTCAAATTTTGTGAAATAGTAGGATATGGAGAACCTTCTTCAACATGTTGGTGAGAGGGAGAACGTTCTTGATGTGAGGTTTATCAGCATTGGTGTTAATGGTAGAAGGAATGAAATTAGCTTTCGGTGAGGGTGGAACAGTGGGAATTTGTTTCATGTGTGAAATATTCTTTAAGGAAAATTTTGATATATTATTGTGAGAGGATTCAATCATCAAGGGGATATTAAAATATCTAAAAAATTTGAAGAAAACAATACCATATGGAACAATGTTTCTCTTGTAACCCTTGTTGATTGCAACAATCATGTATTGGATTATCAAGTAAGGTAGGTTCAATTTCTTGCAATGAAAAAGATGATAAATGATTAGTGCGTCATTATCATAAACAAATTTATGGCTGCCACATAGGGAAGGATGTAATGCTGACTAATATTGTTAAAAAAAATTGGAAGGGGTTTTAGGTCTACTGAGAAAAAAATTGTAGACCCATCAATGAACAACTCTTGAAACACTTCCTATTTGGTGGTGTTTAAGGCTAAGTACTAGTTTTTTCCATAAACTATTAGTTGTTCAATTTGCAGTTGAAGAATATTAGCAATAATGAAGGGATCAAAACAAATTTCAATACCCTTTAGGTTTGACACAAAGAGGGATTTATCTGCAAAATTTTCAGCTTTGGAGTAAAACACTCAGATGACACCAGGATAATAGTAGTCATATATTTTTTAAAAATTAGTCCATCCAATGGACTCAGCGTGATGTTGAATGGAGATTCCTTCAACCTGTAGGTTTTCAAAGGTAAAAACCGACCAATGACAAAAAAGTCTCTAAACCCATTTTTCAGTATAGAGTTTTTGAAGTTTTGAAGGAATCAAGGGATGAATGAGGATTTTGGAAGAAGAAAAAGGTTTGGTTGAGGGTTTTGTGGTTGCTTGTTTGGAAGTTTTTGTTGGTTTTGGGTTTTGAGTTTTGAGTGGAGAACTTTCTTAGGTTGAGGGTTTGAACAAAGAACGCATTGGGTTTGAAGTTTCCTTTGTTTATTTTTTAGGGTTTTTTAATTTCTTAGAGGCTAGAAACTGAGAAAGTGTTGAAGACGAGATGGACTTAGGAATCATTGTTTTAATTTTAGAGTGAGTGATTTTGGATGAACTCGCTGTAGAAGGAGATTTTTGAAGTTTTGGGGACTTTGAGGGTTCGAAGGGTTGTGATGAAGGAATGGATTTTGGTTTAGGAATCTGTGGTGGTGGGGAAGGTTCAGACTCATCATCAGAAATGATATAAATCATTATATCTATGTTTTTGGTTTTGGAGGTGCTAAGACTCGCATTGATCTTTTCTTGGAAGATGAAGTGTTTGAACTAGTGTTAAGGGTTTTACGAAGATGGGGTGGAGCTTATTGATTGAAGGTGTAGGACATTGATACATTGGAGGAAGAATAGTGGCAAGTGGCGCTAGTGTGATCGGTTGAGGGTTTGAATCTAGGGACGAAGACATGTAGTTAGAGAATGTTCTCTCTAAAGACGAATGTGGAGGTGTTGATCTCAGTGGAGGTGATGGTGAACGCGTTGGAGATGGTGAAGGAGATGATGATGGTGTTTCTGAGATAGGTGTTGCTTTGGTACGAGCTATTTTTGTGAAAAAAAAAAATGAAAGTTGAGGATAAGGGGACAATGAGATTTACTCTTTTCACAAAAAGTATGAAGTTGTTGTTTAGTGGAGAAAGATGAACAATTTTGAGTTTTTTGCAGTTGGTATGTGAGTGGAGAGAGTGCCACGTGTGTGAGTTGATTGGTTGGGTAGTCGTTTATTGGGAAGGAGGAAAGTGAAGATGATGTGGTAGGACTAGCATGAGTAGTCATTACCTTTTGTAAAGTTGCAGACGGTACAACTTCAAAAGCTGACTTTGAATATTTTTCTTCATGAGGAAAATGAAGAATGTTCTTGAGATGTTTGTTGCAAACATGCTCAAAATGGAGAACATTCTCAATTATGACCAGAATGTTTTGGTTTCATTTATAACGATTTTGAGTGAGATTTCTTATAATTTTTAATCGTTCTTTGATAGAATTAAAGCTTTCTTCAAAAGTAGGCTTTGTAAATATGTCAACTAACTGATTCGTTGTATCAACAAAAATTAATTCAAAAGTTGGTACTAACTAATTCATATGATGGCGCATAACGTGTTTCCCTCTATCGGCTTCACCACTAGTTGGTACTAGTGCTCCACACCAGTTATATATATATATATATATATATATATATATATATATATATATATATATATATATATATATCATATTATAGAAATTAATATAATTATGAAATAAATTGTCCTTCAATAAAAGAAATTACTATTACATCGACGATTATTAATTGGAAAACAAAACTACATACATATTATAAACTTAGATACATTAAAAGTTATTATCATTAATTAATATCAATTAATACTCATGAATCTTCATCAAAATCAACATGATTTGAAATATCATTTTCGATGTCTTCTTCATCATTATCTATATAAACTTCTTCTCCATATTTTGGTAAATTGTTACATAATTGAATTAGTGGCTCAACTTCTATCATGGCATCTACATTATTAATTGGACATTTCATCTACTTAGTATGCCTCATCTTCTAATTAAGGATCAACTAATTCAATTTGACTTGTTCGTTTTGTCATTATTGTGGCACACCAACCCCATTTGTCTAGTCGTGTTGACGAATATGAGACATAATATACTTGTTTAACACTTTGTGCCATCAAAAAAGGATAAAACATTTGATACGTTTTGTTCATTTGTATATCCACAAGTTAGTTTTAGAGATAACATTTGTACCTATATTCGACGAATCAAAACAATTACAAAATAATAAGACTATTTTTTTAGGATAATCTAAACTAGGGTAACATATTTTGAAAATGTGTCGAATGACGCTATAGAAGTCGCTTTCACCATTTTCATCGACATCGGGCAATCAAATTTCATTGTATATTGTTTCTTGCCCTTCAGTCCAAGATTAAGTATGAAATTTATACCCATTGACATAATAAGTATGTCATGATTTGAATGATAAAGTAGAGTGATTAGATAGGTTCATCTCATGTACGTTGAAAGGAGTTGGAGACATGAGAGAAGCTCGTTGTTTAAACTATTGTGAACAATTAAAATATATTTAGGCAAAATCATATTGTTCACTTATTTATAATACACAAGTGTAATTTATTAATTAATAAATTAAAAAATATAATATATATATATATATATTTAATATAAAAATAGTTCTACAAATTAAACCTAATCTAAGTAAGGTTTAACTTCAATGTAATGGATCAACATGTGTTGAATTGAATTATTTCTCATTTGGCCTATGAGTGGACTTTTTTCCATCATGACAGATTATGTAGACCAAATATTGATAAGGCTAATGAGTGTCTTGTAGATGCTAAATCAACTTCATTTCTACTATTACTTGGTGACATGGTGTCACTAAAATAATATAAACAAAAATGAGTTGTTTAATGGTGTAAGTAAGGTTGAAAACGTGGTTAGATAGCAAGGGCTTAGACTCTCGAATAGTTAAAAGTACAATACTAAAGATTTTAGTCGTAGGTAATATAAAGATTTGAAAAATTATTTTTACGACCCCTATTTTGGTCGAAGGCTTTAACCCTAACAAACATAGGTGAATGAAATTCATAAAAATTCACAATGATACACAATGCATCTGACAAGTCATTAACATCCTTAGACATCAAATGAAGTTTTTGAACATTGATATGTTCTGCATCTGTAAGATATAAATCTTATGTTACCAAAACAAAAAATATATCAACAAAGAAACAACATAACACTAAATCAACTTATTTCAATTATATTGTACCAAATGCATCTACATACCAATAATGGTTAGATACTGGACCATGGTCTTTGTTGTGTAGGTTGTGAAGAGGATAAGCTTGCTAATTGAGATGATTCATTAGCACTACATTGAGAATCTCCAGTCCCTTGATGTGAAGGTTGTGAAGAGACTTGGTTTGGTAATTGAGATAATCTATTAGCTATGCATTCAGAACTTTCAGCCCCTTGATGTGCATTTTGAGGAGAGGTTTGAATTGGATCATCTTTTGTAGGATTAGGAGACATTACATTTGGTGAACCAAGTGGAGTGTGAATTGGATCATTGGAGAAAGATGCAACATGTGTAGATCTCTCATTAGATCATTTCTTGCTTTGGCATTGCTGCATGTGTTAATTAAATCAATCAATTAAAAAGAAATTGAATAAGAATAATAATAATAAATTTAAAGAAATGTATTCAATAAAAAGAAATCATTCACCATGCCAAGTCCAAAGTTTGTAATTTCTTGGGAAATGTCTATTTTTTAGATGTATATAAACTTCATCCTGTGTTCTCCCTTTTTTGAACACTTAATTGTAAGACTGTCAACCGATTTATGTTCAAATGCAAAATTTAAAAAATTAAACAACTCATTTTCATATTTAGATGACTCTTGTGGTTTTCCAATCCATGATTTATCTATTGACATGACTACAAAAGAAATCAAAACATTAATTGTATCATAAAAGGAGACCATATATTAAATACAAGCATGAAAAAGAAAAAAGTGCAACAAGATCTACTCAAAATCAAATACAATATAATTACAACCTCTTTTCCCATAAGTTAAGTCTAAAATAGTTTATTATCAACCAAAAAATTATGAAATTGTGAAAAAACTTAAATGATTACAATCAGTCATGTTAATCTTCTGGATAAAAAGAAGAAATATAGAAACAAGGCCCAAATTCAATTGTAGTGGTGCTAGAAAAATAAGACCAAAAATTAAAATGGATTAAAGAAACAAAATAGTTAAATTACTACAATCATTGCAAGGAAGAAATCAGGAAATTGTTATAGAAATATGGATTATTCATAAAAAATGAAAATAAAACAATTGAATGGATAAATCCAAATATATTATGAAAGAAAATCCATAGTCATCCACAACAACAAAAACCCATAAATCATAAGAGAGAAAAAGAGTAAAAAGCTTGTTGCAAATGTACCAATAACAGAACCAAATGTATCAATCGCAACAGCAAAATAAACTCAAAATCTGAAATAGAAGCAATCATAAGAATCAAACTCATTTCTCTTTTTCTCAAAAGATAAAAAGACTTACAAATTTAGTTTCACAAAAGAAAGAAAACACCGATGTCTCTTTTTTTTAAACTGAAAATTCGTTCTTAAACCGAAAGAAAATATTGATTCTCCTTTTTCACAAATCGAATCAAACCAAAAAGAGGAGATAATTAAAAATAGAAAGAAAAAAAAAGAAAAAAGAAATCATAATAAATAAATAAAAAAACGAACGCAACAATGACATTTTTTTGTAGCGTTGACTTTTTCTAGAACGTTGACTTTTCAATGTGTTGACTGTATTAGAGGATTCATAAAAGTTCATAGTCAGATTATTAAATGCTTTATGTGATTAGCAAAGGTAGAAGCAGTAACTTGCTTGTCACGCTTATCAGAACAAAGACAAATCATTGCCTTGTCACACTTGTGTGTATCAAAGGAAATTAAACTACGACATTGTTTTGCGTTTTCAAATGCACATAAACCCAATGTTGTTTCGTGTATCAGAATCAGAGAAGCGAGGAGAAATTGTGTCATATCTTAGTCTTCATCCAATTATCAGACAATATGTTGAGAATCTGTTGACCTAACATTTGATTTTGAACCTATGCACTTAATCACAACTTTAGAGCATTAAATTATTTTCATAAACGATTTTGTTATCGTCAAAACAAGTGCAGAATATATTTCTTCAAATATACTTAGTTCCAACACATTCTTCTGAAGATCGTGAATGAAAAAGAATTTTGGAGAAATATGTTTTGTTTTATCTCCTTCAAATGTATCCATATTTCAACTGAGCAATGAACGTAGTATTATCTTCATAAAGGATTTTTACATTCATTCTTCTAGAAGACAAACCACAAGTTTCTTATATGTGTTGAATTATAGATCTCAACCAAACACATTCTCAACTTGTGTCATGTAGCACTTAAAATTTAGCATGATTTAATGATGATGTTGTTGTGGTCTATTTCAACATCTTCATGAAATGATTGTACCACCACATGTAAATAAGGAACCTATTTGTGATCTACTATTATGAGGATATGATAAATAATATGCATTTGCATTACCAATTAATTCTAGTTTTGGTACTTTGAAATAAAACAAAAGCATATCCATTGTACCTCCAAGATACCGAAATATGTGCATAACTCCATTCTAATGTCTCAATGTAGGTGAAGAAATGTATTTTACTAATAGATTGTCAGAAAAAAATAAATAAATAAATAAATAATATATCAATACATGTGTAAATAACAAGGTACGTTAGTGATCCAATGGCACTAAGATTTGATACTTCGGAACCAAGTAGTTCTCCATCCTCTTCTCGAAGTGAGAATGGATCTTTATCTACATCTAGTGATCTCACAACTATTGGAGTACACATCGGATGATATTTGTCCTTGAATATTTTCTTCTTCAATTTAATATATTTTGTTTGATTTTATAAATATAATTTATATTTTTTTAATTATAATTATTTTTATTATTTATATTTTTATTAAATTTTATTTATTAGATCCATAGAAAAAAATATGAGAAAGTTATTAACAAAAAAGAATTAAGTATCTGCAAAATAGGATTAAGTTGTTAAAATAAAATAATATATATTTATCTATAAAATAAGAGAGGTTATTAAAATATAACACGTTATTTGTTTTGACACGTCTACTCAACGGCATTTTTTTTCAATTTAATGTATTTTATTTGATTTTATTAATTTAATTTTGTTTTTTTAAATATTTTTATTATTTATTATTTATTAAATTAACAGTTATTCATCGGTTAAAAAAAAATTTGAAGTTTGTACATGGTCGCATCCTTTTAATGTATCAAAAAAATTTATCTTTCAGGTAGTCGCAAGGCGGGGATTCGACCTCCTTAAGTAAAAAAATTGGACATTTTAGTATATATTTTTGAAACTAGAGTATTTTATTTACTTTTATTTGAAATTATATATATATATATATATATATATATATATAACCTCAAAACTCTTCAATGAAAACTGTGAATTATCCGCACACAAAATTCGGAAAAATGATTCAATAAAGGGAGAAGAATTAGAAGACTAAAACTAAAAGTAATCTAATTATGAAAAGAAGCTTTAGATTTCAACATAAAAGTTGTCGCAACTCGTGAAATATGAAGAAAACATTACAACATCTTTTTTAACATATAGAGAGAAGTTTTACAAACTTCGATTATTTGCATTGTCTTGTTGTATGTTACTTTTATCTTATAGTTTGTGTAGTTTGTAGGATACAAAATAGTTTAGTTATTTTCTTTAATATGTGCATCAGATGTTTCATGATTACATTTTTACTTGTTTAAAGTTTATCTACTTTACGTGTTTTAGTAACTTTGTGTATATATTTTTTGTATAACTTTTCTTGATTTTCTTTGTCTATGTATATGTATGTCTTTTTGCATGTTTTTCATCCCTTCAAACCTTTTTCAAACTATTATTGACACACACAAACTGACTCTTTACCTCCAAACATTTTCAATACCACACCAATTAGGAAAATCGGTTTTAAATTTTCTCATCTTTCTAAATAATCATTTTCTTACACCGCACTCTTAAAAAAGTGTAAGATCTTTTTATATAACATAAAGTACTCAACAAACATGTTGAAATGTTCAAGAATTTTAAAATCATTACATATGGGAACTATGGCCAACAACATTGGTTCAAATACAAAGATCACTCATTGATATTTTGATGATAATAAATTAAGAGAACATTGTCCATTAATTGGCTCCTTTAAGTGTATAGAGTATAGAAAGCTAAATAGAGTTTAGGTTTTTACTGTCTACTATAATAACAAAAATATATGTGACTTAATAATAATTATCCATGTGTTATTCATTAAAAGAAATATAGTGAAGATTATTAACTAAAGATTAATTATTTATTGTTTCTAACGATAGAGTAAGTTATAACTTATAAAAAAAAGTATATCTAATCAAAGGAAATATGATTTTGATCTTAGCCATACATTGGTCCCACTAAATAAGTATTATCAACATCCACTACAGAGACAATGAAACATTCAATTGCTTAACTGCGCAGTTCTCCAAGATTGTTGAGAAGACTAGCATGTCTCTAGGGATAACCTATAGAGGCACAGTAAAGAATACTTAACTCAAGAGTTGAGTAAAATCAATATTCTTGAGGAGTTCAGAGGCTCCAGTGGTAAGAGGCTCCAAAAAATACTTAATCTAAAGAGACAACGTAAAAAGATATTCAACTCAAGAGGCGAGTGAAGCCAATATTGGAATTTAGAGACGGTACTTATGGTTGCCTACCGAGACCTCATAATATAGAGGGCTTGAAGAGACTTTAAGGAATATGCTAAACACCTCAATAGGTGGTTGATATATTCATTGCTTAGCCAATTCAATTATAGTGGATTAAGTTCTTCTCATATGAAGGCTCAATTTCTCTGTAAGGAATGACTAAATATAGCAACAAACTCTTCATTTTTTAATTTTTTTTTCTATTTTAATTCTTTTAATTTTTTATGTCTTATACTCAATTTCACTTTCAACTAGCGGATATTAAAATAAAGATAAGTTTTTGATAAACAATTAATTATTAAATAATTTATAATGATCAACACAATTCAAATTTTATTTTCTCGTGTTTTTTGGTACCAGTTAATAAAAACAATTGACTAACATAAATAACTTTGATTAATGAGTTAAAACATACCGAATGAGTCTCAAGTAGAAGGCCCTTGATTCAAACCGCAAAAACTCCCATTGAGTTTTGGTCGTGTATACTGTTTTGGAAATCCCCGAAATTAAGAACTATTTTAGATATCGCATTTTGAGAGACAACAACCATTTCATTAATCAGTTTGTTTTTTTCCATTGTGTTTGTCATATGATTTGCAGCGAAAAATCAGTGTACGAAATATCATCATCAATTGTTTAATATAAGTCACATGATGTAATGCTGATTGCTGACCATGTTTCAATTATGTCTTTTTATTAAAATGCTGATCGGTGATTGCTTTAATTTGTAAAAAAACTATTTTTAGTATAAATTTTTAAAAAATCGAAGGAGATTTCTTGTGAGATATTTCCAAGATATTGATGAATATATGTATATACAATTGGTGGTAATTGACATGATTTAGTGGTTGGTTGAGTTGGTTATATTTTAGATGTGAAATTTGCTTCATATAATCTTCATCAACAACTTCATTGCATCACTTAAATAAATAACTTCTAATTTTGTGAAGTTGGAGAAATTCGATGAAGCTATATATGCATGGGCCATATTTTCAACGGAATACTTGTTTCTCAATTTAACAATTATAAAATGGTTGATAATAAATCAATAATTAATGTAACAAATGCATGAAAGAGTACTTGGGTAATTACATTCGTTTAGAAGAAGAGCACCGTAAACAAGAGAATAAGAAAAGAAAAGAAAAGAAATTTTGATAAATCTTTTAAGAAAAGAAATCGAGATTTTGATAAATTTCGTGAAAAACACAATGGTAATGATGAACAACGAAAGAAAAGAAAATGAAGTTGTTATCATTGTGGAAAACCAGAACACTTTAAAAATGAGTGCACCTTGTTCGATATATATCAATGTAGCATCTCTACAAAGGAACTATGAGAGAAATTAGAGTCAAGATACATGCAAGAAGACGCTGCAAGTAAGAAGTTTCTTCTTTCTTGTTTCTCAATTTAATAATTATAAAATGGTTGATAATAGATCAATAATGTAACAAATGCATGAAATTGAACGTATTCTTAATAACTACAAAAAACATCAGATGCACATGGATGAAACCATTAGTGTATCCTCCATAATAGACGAACTTCCACCTTTGTGGAAAGATTTCAAAAAATCCATGAAGCATAAGAAAGAGGACATATCTCTTGAGCAATTGGGTAATCACATTCGTTTAGAAGAAGAGTACCGTAAACAAGAGGATACTAAAAACCAATTTTCTCATGAAAATGTCCATGTAATGGAGGAAGGAAATTCAAGCAAATCTTTTAAGAAAAGAAATCAAGATTTTGATAAATCTCATGAAAAACACAATGATAATGATGAACAATGAAAGAAAAGAAAAAGAAGTTGTTATCATTGTGGAAAACTAGAACACTTTAAAAATGAGTGCAGATTCTTGAAAAGGAAGAACAAAGAGAAGAATTCAAGTGCAATAAAAGATAATCTTGTTGCTATCATTTCTGAACTCAACATGATTGAATATGTTTTATCTTGGTGGATAGACTCTGGTGCTACCCGCCATGTGTGAAAAAACAAAGAACTATTTAAGATCATTGATAAAGAAGATGGAAGTATTTTGTACATGGGAAATGCCTCAATTGTCCAAGACAAAGGAAAAGAAACAGTAGAGATTGAATTCACTTATGCAAAAACACTTATTCTAAAAGATGTATTTTATGTTCCTGATGTTAGGAAGAACTTGATTTTTGTACCTTTACTTAATAAGTTTGGTTTCAAATGGGTATTTGAGGGAGATAAATTTATTCTCTCTAAAGGTGGTATGTTTGTAGGGAAGGGTTACCTTTGTGAGAATATGTTCAAATGTAATGTTGTTAGTAACTGTAATAATAATATGATTTCTACTTATATTATTGAGTCTTGTGATTTAAGGCATATGCGACTAGGACATATTAACTTTATAAAATTGAATGATATGATGAAATCAAATTTAATTCCATCTTTTGATAAAAAAATTCAAATTCATGTACTACTTGCATGCTAACTAAAATCACAAGACAACCTTTTAAAATTGTTGAAAGAAGTTCTAAGATATTAGATTTAATTCACTCTAATGTATGTAATTTACATGGTTGGCCTACAATTGATGGTAAAAAGTTTTTTTTTTCACTTTTATTGATGATTGCTCTAGATTTTGTTATGTTTATTTAATACACTCTAAGAACGAAGTTTTAGACAAATTTAAAATATTTAAAGCACAAGTAAAACTTCAACATAAAACTTTAAGTGTTTTAAAAGTGATAGGGGGTGAGAGTTCTATCATCCTGAGTATTTTGAGTCCACTGGTATTGTACATCAAACAACTGCACCATATTCCCCCATTACAAAATGGAATTGCAGAAAGGAAAAATAGGGTATTTGAAGAAATGGTAAATGTCATGTTATCCTATTCTGGTTTATCTAAAGGTTATTGGGGTGCAATCACACTAATTGCATGTTATATGCTAAATAGAGTCCCAATAAAAGGAACAAGATAACCCCATATGAACTCTGAAAGAAAAGAAAACTCAATCTTAATTATCTAGAAGTTTGGGGTTGTAGAGCAATTGTTAAGGTTCCTGAACCAAAAAGAAAGAAATTGTGAGCAAGAGGAATTGAAAGTGTATTTTGGAGCTATGCTGAAAATAGCAAGGCCTATAGATTCATGGTTGTTGAATTTAATGACTCATATCCTATTAACACAGTGATTGAGTCAAGAGATGCAATTTTTCAAGAAAATAGATTTAACTTGATTCCACATCCCAAGGAAAATGTATGTTCTATTGTACAAATTCTAGAAAATAATGTATCTAATAATGATACTTTGACATATTCAGAACCCAGAAGAAGTAAAAGAGCCAAAAAAGAGAAAGATTATGGTCTAGACTTCTTTATGTTCCTTGTAAAAGGTACAAATGATTCCATTAAGAGTAATGGACCAATTTGCTACAATTTAGAGAGTGACTCAGACACATATGAAAAGACAATAAAGTCTCAAGAGTTTTCCTTTTGGAAAGAAGCCATCCAAGAGGAAATTGACTCAATTATGGGGAATAAAACTTGGAAATTAGTAGACCTCTCACCTGGATCCAAACCAATAGGTTGTAAATGGATCTTTAAGAAGAAAATGAAAGTTGATGGTACCATTGAAAAATTCAAAGCTAGACTTGTTGCCAAATGGTTTACATAAAAAGAAGGTATCGACTACTTTGATACTTATGCACCTATTGCAAGAATTACATCCATAAGAGTGCTTTTGGCACTAGCTTCTATCTATAAGTTTGTAATCCATCAAATGGATGTTAAAACTGATTTCCTAAATAGAGAGTTAGATGCAGAGGTGTATATGAAACAACTTGGAGGATTTGTTATCAAATGACAATAAAATAAAGTGTGTAAATTGACTAAATCTTTATACGGGTTAAAATAAACACCCAAACAATGGCATCAATAGTTTGATAAAGTTTTGCTTTCTAATTGATACAAAATAAATGAATCTGACAAGTGTATTTATCATAAATTTCATAATGGAAATATGTTATGATTTGTTTGTAAGTGGGTGATATGTTAATTTTTGGCACAAATTTAAATGAGGTAGAAAAAACTAAAACTTTCTTAACAAAAAAATTTGATATGAAAGATGTCGGTGAAGCAAATGTGATTTTAGGAATTAAAATCATTAGAGATAGAGTAAATATTGGTTTATCCCAATCTCACTATATTGAGAAAGTACTAAAGAAATTTGATCAATCTAATTGCAAATTTGTTTCTACCCCATTTGATCAAAATGTTAGTTTACAACCACATAAAGGATGTCTTGTGGCACAACTAGATTATTCAAAGATAATCGGATGTTTGATGTATGTCATGACCTATACCAAACTTGATATAGCATATGATGTAGGTAGCTTAAGTCGGTATACTGACAATCCAAGTAAATAACATTCGCAAATTGTTAATAGAGTATTAAAATATTTGAAATGAACATTTAAATATAGTTTAGTCTATAATGGATATCATGCAGTTTTAGAAGGATATACAGATGCTAGTTGGGTAACTTATGTTGAGGATCATGCTTCCACAAGTAGATGGACCTTCAACCTTGGTGGAGGTGCAGTTTCTTAGGGATCAAAGAAACAAACTTGCATTGTCGACTCCACCATGGTTGCAGAGTTTATTGCCCTAGCTTCAGGTAGTAAAGAGGCAGAACGGCTAAGAAATTTGTTGTATGAGATACCAATTTGGCCAAAGTCAATGGTGCTGGTATCCATACATTGTGATAGTCAATCCACACTATCCAAAGTATATAGCCAAATGTATAATAGAAAATCTAGACATATTGGTCTAAGACATAGCTATGTATAGGATTTAATTTTAAATGGAGTAATATACATAGTATTTATAAGAACTGAAAAGAATCTTGTAGATCCTTTGACGAAAGGTCTGACAAGGGACATGGTGTTGAAGACATCATTGGGGATGGGACTCAAGCCCATATCTAATTAATCATCAATGGTGGAAAATTGACTCACACTTGAGTAACATCAAGTCTTGAGCTCAATGATAAAAGTACATTATTAGAGTGATTCCAAGTATTTGGATATAGATACATCCCAAAGATTGAAAGTATTTGGAACATAAGTATAAAGTTGGAAGGTTGAGTTTTACACTTAATAGACATATAGCATGAATATGCTGAAATACATATTATGGGTGTATTTCTGACATAGTCTACCTATGTGAGGATGAAGTGAGGCCGCTTCAAAGAGTTAAAAGGGCTTGACTCTTAAATTCTCATCAAAAGGGTACATGACACAAGGACTTCACAAATGTGTCATCTTTATAAATCTTTCAATAGTACCGAGATAAGTGGAACTCATAGCTTATGAAGTAGTGATTCAAGTAAGATACCATTATCTGAAACCATGATATTTCCAAAATTATATGGATTAAGTATATTTTGAAAATGGTGGAAAATTGTGAGATATTTCCAAAATATTGATGAATATATCTATTATATATTTAAAACAGAAGACTCCACTGCCACCTCACACTATTTTCTCCACGTATGCAAACATTTCCCACGTAGGCTGAAAAGCTTACGTGTAAGTCTCCGTAGAGCTTCTACTCAATTTCTAAATTGTTTTTCTCTAAATTATATACATCATTCACTATTTTATATTATATCTCTTATTTAAATATTATATATTTAAAACAGAAGACTCCACTGTCACCTCACACTATTTTATCCACGTATGCAAACATTTCCCACGTAGGCTGAAAAGCTTACGTGTACGTCTCCGTAGAGCTTCTACTCAATTTCTAAATTGTTTTTCTCCAAATTATATACATCATTCACTATTTTATATTATATCTCTTATTTAAATATTATTTCTTAACTTTTACTCAAAATTTTTAAATTAATTCTACATTATTATTCATTAAATTTGCTTAAATCTTTCACATTAAATCTACATTATTACTCAATACGGTTTTTTTTCTGCATTAATCAACTTTACATTTCCTAAAAAATCTATTTGATAATATTATTTGAAAATTATTTTATAATTATTCACAATAAATTTATAAATTATTTTACAATTTGTTAATAATTTATAATTTATATTATTATCAAATTATTTTATAAGTTATTTTATTATAAGTATATAAATTATTTTATAATAATTTATATTATTCCACTTATGGTAAGTGATGATTTTAGTAACAATTC
>JBBPBT010000850.1:11054495-11072518 GCA_037974875.1 Cicer bijugum
AATAAGAGAAAAATGATTACAAATTATATATTACTTTAAAAATATTTAATGTATAATTTGATGTTTTTATTTTTTTAAAATATATTTTGTTTTTTTCTTTTGCAAAGGCTTGCTAATTTAAATATGTGTGTTTCAATATTTTTTATTTATTTTAATTTAAACTTCATTGAACTTTTTGGGCATAAGTTTAATTATTGATTTTTAATATGTATTGATTATGTTTTAATATATTTTGTGGTAATTTATGGTTGCTACATTTTAATTATTAAAATATAATTAAAATATTTTGATGTATTTATATGCAATGAATTAAAAAAGTAAATGACAATTAAATCAAGTTTATAATGAGAGTTATATTTTTTATTATTGATTTTTTTAATTATAGAGATATAGACAACAAAAAATTGATAAAATGAGGAATAAAAAACTGAATGTTAGAGGTGTTACATCATATGCTTAATGATGTGACAAAATTAATGTTACATGATATACAAGAGTATAGGGACGGGAATACACTAGGTCGTTTGTCGGGGCCTATGATTTGGCTTATTTATGGTTTGGTCTAACTTGTCCTATTTAATATAAAGGTTAGACTCATGTTTTTTTTAAATTTATTTATTTAAATAGGTCAGACTCATGCTTATAAAAAAGTCTACTGACCTAACAGGTCAGCCTATATATATTCTATTATTTATTAATGTTATTTTTTATTATTATTTATTAATTATATTATTTCCTATTTTAAAGTCTATCAATTAGGCAATCACTCAGTAGTCGTTCTATATTCTGTAGCATTCAATTATGCAATCACTCAATAGTCGTTTCATATTTATTTGAGATGTAATAATGGATGTGTTCGTTTTAGGAATAAAATCTATTTTTTGAAACCAAAAAACATTTTTTAGGGTTTAAAATGTGTTTGTTTCAGATTTTTAAAAATTATTTTATTATATTTGATTATAATTTTATTCTTTGATATGTATATAAGGACTAATTATGGATTCATTTTTTTTTTCTTGGAAGGTTGTTGCAATGCAGACTTGTTAGTTATTATTTTATTATATTTAATTATAATTTTATTAGTTTCCCTTTTATATAAAGGCATAGTTTAGTCTATTAAAAAAAATGTAGAATATAACATTTAAATATTTTAATGTGAAAAAGGCTTATAAATAGGCTTTTAGGTCAAACCAGTCTTTTAAAAATGTCAGACCAGGTCGGATAAAAAGAGCCTATGATAGGTCGTAGGCTAGGTTGAAGTCTAAAAAAGTAATTGTATATCAAATTCAGGCCTTTTAAAATATAGTATGATATGGTCTATTCCCACCCCTACAAAAGCAACTCTAACAGTCATAGAATCTCTTAGTCTGCCAGGTGGATTCACGTCAAATCTAGTTTTTGCCATGTTCACTGTTGGAGTTGGATCATGCTAGAATAATGATTACTTCAAGAGGAAACGTCACTTCACAATTTAATAATAACTAACTTTATTTACAAATTTATGACTGTTAGATTTTTTTTTTCAGTTAATTTGTATATAAAATTCATTCTCTTATTAATTGAAACAATTTTATTTTCTTACTCTTCATTTTTTTTTTCAATTTTTTTTTCTTTATGCTTCTACTAAAAATATTTTTTTATTTATTTTGTCATCTTATTATTTAAAAAAAAAATTGTTTGTGTCAAATGGATCTAAATCAATATAATCTTCAACAATCTTGCATTTTATGCAAAATTATCAACTTCCTAATTTTTAAAATTCTCAATTATCATCACAACCAACCAATCTCAATATCAAATGAATACCGAAGAGTTTACTCAAGGTGATCATCAACAACTAGAAGCAAATTTAATAGAGCATATTTGTGAGAGATTTGGACATGAGAATAACGAAATTCAAATTTATTATTTACTTTTATCATTTTTAATTATTTATGTCATATATTTAACATTTAATTTTTATTATTGATATATAAATTTAATTTCAATTTTATTTTAAATTTAAATTAAAATAATGTATAATAATATTAATTAAAATATTTAAATTAATATTTTAAGTTGTAACAAAATTAAATATAAATAAAATATTAATATATGAATGAAAGTTCTGGGACCTAATATGGTTCTTAAGAGTTAAACTATTGAAATAAAAAATTAGTGAGTTGTTTCAAGATAATGTAGCACAATGAACCTCATTTAAAAAATATGTGTTGAGTTCATAATTGGAGGTGGTATAAGAATGTGATGTCCGAACATAATATTTTGTAAATTTATTTTTATATTAGATATTAGATTAGATGGGATAGAAAGATTAGATAAATTATCGTGGGAAACTTTTTTTAAAACGGTAATATATGAATTAAAATTGTGGGACCTAATATGGTTCTTAACAGTTAAACTATTGAAATAAAAAATGAGTAAGTTGTTTCAAGATGATATAACACAATGAACCTCATTTAAAAAATATGTGTTGAGTTCACTATTGGAGGTGGTCTAAGAATGTGATGTCTCAACATAAAACCTTCGAAACTTAAATTTCCAGAAATATGTGTTGATATTTTTGAAAATTTTGTCAAACATGAAACCTTCGAAACTTAAATGTGAAAGTTTTGATAAATGCGAAAGTTTCAAAATGAAACTTTTCATGGTTTTATGAAAGTTTCAAAAAATTTGATAAATTTAAAAGTTTCGAAATGTGTTTTTCCAAAATTCATCAAAATTTTCGAAAGTTTTGATGAATTTGAAATCTTCGAAACTTTCAAATTTTCAAAATAATGCAATGTCGAAATTTTCAAAAAATTCGAAACTATCAAAAGTTTCAATTTATGAGAAATTTTTGAAATGTACATAATCATTTTAATAATAATTAAAATTTTATTTTATAAAATAGATTTATAATATTATTATTAATTAAATTTATTACTCTTTTTAAAATTAGGTATGAGTAGAGTTGAGGTTCCTGCTTCAAGAACGATTATAGATTCTACAAAAAAATTCACCACTAATCAGGTATTATTACATATAATCCACCACCGATCAAATTTTTATTATAGATATATATTTGATGTTTTATTTGAAACATATTTTGTAGGTATTTTCCTCTCGAGAAGCTGTATTTGAATGGGCAAAAGACATTGAAAAGAAAAAAAATGGAATTTTAATTGTTATCATTCAATCAGATAAAGCAATCGGGATGAGGGGAAAAGACAAATTAATTTTGGGATGTGAAAGAGGTGAAAGATATGAATCAAAATCAAAATCAACAGTAACTTGTTCTCACAAGGAAAATTTTGTGTTTATCCTCATATGTATATCATTAAGTATCGGTGAATGATGCAAAATTAGTGTTTGTTGTGGAACACATAGTCATGATTTACTTGATATTGTAACTGGTCATTCATATTTGGGGTGTTTAAACTAAGAGAAGAGGATTTTTTTTCAATGACACGACAAACTATAAGCTTGTACCAAGATTCATTGTGAATGCTTTGGAAGAGAGAAATAAAGCTAATCTTACAATTCCCAATCAAATATATAAAGCAAGAAGTACTTATTAATCATTGTTGAGAGGTTCGTACATAGAAATGCAGCACATGTTGAAATTAATACAACAAGAAAATTATGTGCATTGGACAAGAAGACGAGAGAATTCACATGTTTTCAGAGATATATTTTGGACGCATCCTGATTGTATAAAATTGTTAAACACGTTTCATTTTATTTGGATATGTGATAACACATACAAAACAAATAGATATCGGTTACCATTACTTGAAATTGTCGATGTCACGTCTAATAGTTTGACATTTACGATTGGGTTTGCTTACTTGGAACAAGAGCGACAAGATAACTTCATCTGGACATTTTAAAAGGTAAGAGAGTTGTTCGTGTCTGAAACTTTAATTTCAAAAGTTATTGTGACTGATAAAGATCTTGCCATGATGAAAGCTACTGGTGTTGTCTTTTCTACTTCAATTCATTTGCTATATCATTTTCATATTAAAAAAAATGTTGGGGCAAGATGCAAACAATATGTGAAAAAGGATAGACAAGATGAAGTAATGGATTTAGGGAGAAAAAAAATTGTATGTTCAACTAGTGTGGAGGAGTATGATCGTCACTTGCAATATTTTGAACTAGTGTGTGCCGATATTATTCTTTTTGTTGATTATGTGAAAGATTCATGGTTGACACCTTACGAAGAAATTTTTGTCAAGGTTTAGACCAATAGAGTGATACATTTGAGGAACACAACATCTAACAGGTATTTTTAAATTATGATTTGTTTTGTTTTAGAAAATACGATTTACTAATTTATGTGATTTGTTTTAATTTGTGTTATTTAATTTATTTGTAGGGTTGAGTCTACTTATTGGAGATTGAAAAATATGTTACAAACTAGTTTTGGTGGTTTGTGTAAAAGTTGAGATGATGTGAATATGATGTTGAAGAACAAAGTATGTATCATTAAATCGTATTTTCAGAAAACCATCCTCGATGTTGAGCACGGGTATAATTCATCATTTTTTTCAAAGTCTACATCACTATGTATGAAGGAAATGTTTTAAAAAAATTGACAAACATATGCATTGGGTGAAGATTGTAGGTACTGACCCAAAAAAAATGTGGTTGTTCAATCATAACAACTCATGGATTACCATGTGTTTGTGTGTTGGCAAAGTTGCAGATACCTGATAATGTTACCCCTTTAGATAACATTCATGTTTTTGGAGAAATTTAAGCATTAAGCATGAATAGAAGGATGAAAATCTTAATTAAAATATGAATTTGCAAAAGAGGTGGAAGCAATGAAAGCGTACATGAAGAAACAAGATATTGTTGGTCAAAGGATATTTAGGGCAAAGGTGCATGAACTTATATTTTCACATACAACATCAATACTTCCATCACCTAATGGGGTGAGGACCAAGGGAGCTAGTAAAAGGAAAAAAGAATTTGATACTCCTTATGATGCTTTATATTGGGAGTATGTTGATGCCTCTCAAGAATCTACAAAGCAACCATCTCCATGTTCTGCAAATCAATCAGCACAGTGTTCTGTAAGGCAACCATCTCAACATTCTGCAAATCAATCAGCACAGTATTCTGCATGGCAACCATATAACATACATTTTCCTACTTTTATCGAGCAGTATATTAAGAAAATAATAATAGATGTTGCGCCTGATGGAAATTGTGGGTTTCGCGCAATTGCAGCATTGTTAGGTTGGACTGAAGAATCTTGGTCTTTAGTTCAAACACAATTGGATAAAGACATTCATCTATATCAAGACTTATTCCAATATTTTCGATGACAGTGTTGAATCAATGCAGAACTCATTGAAAATTTCAAGATTGGGTGCTCAAGAAAAAGATAAGTAGATGGCTATACCAGACTTGGGTTACGTGATAGCAACACTATATAATGTCATAATGGTGTCGTTGTATCGTAATCTGAATATGGCATTCTTTTCGCTAAACAAAGCATCATCAAAAGAGTCTTTTTTATCTCTTTACTAGCAATTGGATTTGTCAAGGAAAATCATTGGGTACAGGTAAAATTTATGATTGGTAGTATTGTTTAATAAATTAATGTTTGATATTTTCTTATTCTGATAAATTAATGATTAATATTTTCTTGTTCATATCAAATTGAAGTCTTATTGTCCTATGTCACCTACCTCACAAAAATGGAGAGACTTTTGAAGTGAATGTGCGAAGACATGGGAAATAGCTTATGCATAACGTATGAAGCATTGGGAACACATTGATCTATCATTTACCAAATCATGTTGTATTTCATTAAATGAATATTAGAATATATGTTTGAACATTTTATCATTTATCATTTACATTTTATCATTTACGTTGTATCATCTTATCATTTACGTTTTATCATTTTTCATTTACGTTTTTGGTAACGAGATAAACTTGAACATGCAGACAAACTCAAAATAAATGTGGATTAAGTCAAAATAAAAATTCATAAATAACACAAAATATTAAAATAGAAATTCATGTTCAATATTTATCATATATAACACAATCATACAAAACACAATCACTAATTGATGTACAAGCGGCTTAACTCACCTAATATGTCATGAACTTCAATAAATTGAGCTGCCAAATCTATGGTCATACGGACAAGCTCAGTTGCTCTACGGTTTTGTGTCGTTGATGGACCAGCATGTACAAAAAATGATGGACCATGTGCAGCAGCAGTAGGTGGACTTGAAGGTGCAGCAGTTGGTGGAGGAAGATCAGAGAATGTGAAACATTTATGTACCATGCATAGTAGTCACGCAGAATGCATTGAATCTATATTGTTCTACACTAGAGGGACGTCACGCAGAATGCATTGAATACGACCAAATTGTCGAAGACATCGCTCTAGTAGACATGGGATTGAGACTCCACCACATTGAAGGTATCTAGAGAACATCAAAATCGATACAAATAGATTATTAGCTCAGTCATCATCATATGGTGTAAACACTACATCCTCGAGCAACAAAGTATCAAGTCTCCGACGATATGTCATCAATTCGCCTTCAACAACATGTTTTGCAGTCCTCCTACATGCTCTTGGAAGATGTGTAGGAATCGCCCCTCTATCATCCCGCTTACAGATGCTAGGGAAGTGCTTGTAAATCCAACATTGCACCATAAATAACACTATATATAACACAACTTTATAAATAAATAAATGATACAACTTAATATAAATTATATACCTGTAATATAGTCATGTAACCTTTCAACTGTCGATTGTCGTGGACAGCTTCATCTCTCATATTGTCATAAAGGAAAACCAATAACACAATACCCCACGAATAGCGCCAACGATCTAAATCAATAAACAAACTAATGTATTTCACATCCACACGCGTATGTGTTTTATCGACGAAAATAGTGTTTTCAACTAAATGCAACAAATATGTTCTAGTCGCACACTCAAACTGATTAGTTTGAATGAGACGACTATATAAATCATACAACCATTGTAGTCTATATTGGGCACATTTGTTATAATTAATTTCAGCTAGTGTTTTCTCCCATGTTGCACCTAAGTACTCATGTGAAGCTATCGCAGCATTATTAGTGTTCATATTCACAAGTCCATCAAAAAATTTACCATGGGATGAGATGTGAAGAAGAGTCCCAATGTCGTCCAACGTAATGATCATCTCTCCAAATGGCAAATGAAATGAGTTGGCCTCCCTATGCCACATTTCAATAAATGTAGATATCAAACCAGCATCAACCATAGTGAGGTAAGCTGAAGGCATATAGCAGTCCAGATTCCCAAATCCAATGTTGTACAGCATCTAGCACAAGAACTTCAACAAACTTCTTCAACTTCAATCCATGAGTGATAACCTTTAACGACCCACGATCATGCGAGTAATTACATAACATAACAATAAATATTTATTCTTATTTAAATAAATAATTAATTAAATATAATTAAAAATTAATTAAAATATATCTCTCCTTCCCATAGCCTATGAGCCACGTGGTGTTCATATTGTGTCAACACATGTGTCACCACTGGTCCTCCGGGGAATCCGGACTGCTGAGTTTGCTCAGCAATATCATCAACACCATCATGTGTTGGCTCAACATATTGCTCCTTAGTTTGCTCCATGTGTGGAGGCTAAGGGACATCCTCATCCACCTGTGCAGGCTCAGCGACATCATCATGGATATCCTGTCTATGGCGATGCTGTCTAATTGGACGATTTACTTTGTTCCTTCGTCTGTTTGATGTTGTTGGTGAAATTCTCTCTGCTCCTTCACCACTATCACTCCTCACATTGTGAATAATTTGGTCAAATGCACCTCTCATTCTAGACAATGCAATATATCAATATATCAATAAAAAAATGAAGAAAAAAAACTATAAAAAAAATGCATTTCGGAACTTTCGTCTTGTTCCTAAACTTTTGAAATTGGTTTCGGAATTTTCGTCTTGTTCCCAAACTTTTGAAATTGGTTTCGGAAGTTTCATTGCAGGCGAAACTTTCAAAACTTTCCATGAATTCTAAAGTTTGGAAACTAAATACTTCATGTTTCTAAAATTAACATTTCGAAACTTTCAGATTGTTAGAAAGTTTCGAAAGTTTCTGCATTTTGAAAGTTTCATGTTGATAGAAACTTTCGAAAGTTTCAAAAATTTGGAATAAAATGCACTTCGAATCAAACATTTGGAAAAACATTGTTTCGAAAGTTTCAAAGTTTCGAATAGGGTCTTACTTTTGTGTTTCGAATATTTCAAATGTTTAAATATTTACAAATTTGTGATTCAGACAATTGAAAGTTTCGAATGAAATGAGTGAGAAAAATGGAATGAAAATTTTTTGGTAGTTTTTATAGATAACAATAGAGACAAAATGGTATATTTAATAGGGACGGGGTGGAAGGTACAGGCAGAGAGATGCAGAGTACAATTCCCATAAATAAATTGATAAAATCTTAGTACAAGGTGAACCGGAAATTAAAAATAAAAATATAGAAAATAAAAACAGACTAATAAAGATAAGAAGAAAACATAGATAAAAACCCATAACCTAAACATATCTAAAGATTTGAGCACCAAGAATTTGGTTATACTTGGCACGAAGCATAATTCAAATTCAAAAGAATAATAATTTACCAAACTTATAATTAAGATTCATAAATCTTCACAAAGTTCGCGTTCAAATTATTTTCAAAAATAAAAAGGTTATCGTTCAAATTTTTATCAAAAATAAAGTTCTCATTCAATTGGTTTTCAATTTCACCAAGTAACCACCAAAGTATACAAAAACAAAAAGAAAGGGAAAGAAATCATTTACATATACTAAAAATAAGAAATTTATAAAAGGGAAAGAATAAATGAGATCATATATGTTTTTCCTTGAAAAATCACTTATATATGGATTTGGTGGGGATTTCATGTGGTTGGAAAATCTTGAATTTGTTTAAAAGTTATTTGATTAAGATTGAAAAGATAATTTTTAATAAAAGAAAATTAAATTTAAAATTACGTATTTGAAATGTGAACCGCTCTACTTAATAAGGTAGATCGTATAAAGTGCATGACTATAGCACATTAACTTATATGGAAGGGTAAAAAGGGAAGAAAAAAATGCACGGAAATCATATACTTTCTGATCCTACAAGTAATTTGGACTAAGTGCAAAGCACTAAGTAGGTTATGCACATGCATGAATGGAAATGAAATTGTTTGTCTCTTAAAAAAATACTCCTTTTATTCTAAAATAATATAAATATCCTTTAGGCCTAATGAAAAGGCAAATGTGTTGGAAGGAAGATCATATAGTTCACCTATTAGCAAAAGGGTCACGTCAAATAAAATAAGTGATCAATTGACAAATGTCGATATTAACCTGTTAGGTTGGACGTTATATTCAAATTTGAATTTAAAACTTCGCGGTTGTATATGAATTTTTATGTAATTATACTATCTATTTATAGAGAAAAAAATTGAATACAATAAAATAATAACTAACATGATCTAATTTAAAATATTGTTAAAAGAACACCACCTTCTTTGCTTCTTCTTGAATTCAAAAATCAACTTTTGAGATCCTTCAGATTCTGGATGAAATCTGTAGGATACTGCTTTCCAAACTGTCAAATATCCTATTACGATTATGTATCTTTTTGACCATGATAGCCTCACATTTAAAATGTCACATTTTGATTTTGATTCATTACAATTATATTCCCCCTCACACATTCTCTCTTCTATTATATTTCATATACATTTTTCAATCTCACAAAAATATTATCTTTCAAGTAATGGGTATGGCTGCAGAGACTCAATTCCATGTTTTGGCTGTTGATGATAGTATTATTGATAGAATGTTGATTGAAAGGCTCCTCAAAACTTCTTCTTTTCATGGTACTTTTCTTCTCCATTGTTTTTTTTAATATAGATTTTTTTTTTTTTACTTCAACATTTCCAATACACAAATGTTAATAAATTTTTGAATTATATCAATTTTTAAGGTTTGAACTCTAGACCTTCTAACTTTTACAAAGAAAAAAAAATATTAGCTAGTCAATATATATAATATATTTATTTTTTGTTGAAAAAGTGATTTTGGTTACTAAATTTGATGTAAGATAATGATATATATCTGATTGTTGTGTTTTATTTCGATTGAAATAACAGTTACTGCAGTGGAATCTGCTAGTAAGGCTTTAAAATTTCTTGGTTTGGTTGAGGATGAACTTAGGACTTTTGATACTCCTGTTGCTTCAGAAATTCATCAGGTTCAATTCACTAAAACAAATTCTTAATATTATGAATTAGACTATTTTATTGGATAAGTTTGTAATAATATTTGATTCAATTATTGATGCAGGATGTAGATGTGAATCTGATCATAACAGATTATTGTATGCCAGGGATGACTGGCTATGATCTGCTGAGAAAAATCAAGGTACAATTTTGGGATGTTTAATAAGACTTTTTCAAATTGCTTTTTTCTTTCACTTATTTGAATTGATTAGTCTATATTCAATTTGCATTAAATTTTGCCATAATTTTTTGCTCATTTGCATAATTTAAATTTATTGGATTAGTCTAGTAATTTGCTTTTCTATTTAGGAAACAATTTGAAATTATAGGATCTTTTTTCTGAAATACAAGTGATTTGAATTTTCAAAACCAAAAATTTTTCAAAAAAAAAAAATCACTTCTGACATTTGATTTTGGATGTTTGCCAAATTCTTTGTATAATTGATATTTCCAAAATTTACAATATAATAAATCTCAAACCAAAATTGTTGATGGCATAATAATATTCAACTATTTTCCCTGACTTAATGTTGAAACCTAATAAAAATTCATTGATTTGCAGGAATCCAAATCTTTTAAAGATATACCAGTTGTGATAATGTCCTCTGAGAATGTACCATCAAGAATAAACAGGTGAGAAATTATATACAATAACACAATCATATCAAATTGTTTCTGCAGTTGCGCGCAGATAATATTTGAAAAAACTATAAAAATACAATATCAAATTAATTATTTTGAAAATTCAAAGTCTAAGATGTTATGGACTACATTTTATTTAAATTTGACTAGTCCTAACTATTGTTTGTAATTTTATATCAGATGTTTGGAAGAGGGAGCTGAAGAATTCTTCTTGAAACCAGTTCAACAATCAGATGTAAACAAGCTGAAACCTCATTTGATGAAATCAAGAGTTAAGGAAGAGGAAGAACAATCCATCAACAACAAAAGGAAGAGCATGGAAGAAAATCATTCACCAGATAAAAGTAGGACAAAATTTAGCATTTAAAAATTGGTTTCAAATTAAATTTGATGATAATACATAGGTAGTGAGAAGAGTAGATGCCAATTCAATCATGCAAAAGAGATAAACTTTACAAGTTTTTTATGTAAATAGCCGAGAAAGAATTTCATTCAATTTTGTTTAGCTTTTAACAATTTATTTTTGACAATGCTTTGCTTCCATCATGTCTCTTATGGTTAACCAGGGAAACTTTTTCTTTTATAATCATGTACCCCTTTAAAAAAAATTTATTGTTGATAAATTATTGGTTTTTGAAGTTTTTTAGACTTTTATGTTGTAACAAATTAAATTCCAACTTGCTAAATATGCAGCTGGTCACTTTCAATAATTTTTCAATTATTAAACCTTTGTATATTACAAAGAAAAAAATAAAGTTACCAAGTACAAAAGTTTCTAGTACAGGATCACAATTTCACAGAGAAACATTTAGAAATCACCTCATGGTTGTCAATTTTACAAGAAATCAAATTTAAAATTTAAGCATAGTAATCACATAAATAACCTATGGAATTGATGACATTACTTGCTATTTCTAGATCAGTGTATTCCAGATAAAAACAATATTCAAAGTCTTCTTGGAAACTTAGCAGCACATTGTTTATAATTATAATACATAAAACAAAATGAAGTTATGCATTAATGTTTGCACACATAGAATCAAATTTATCCTTCTTCATGGCTAGGTAGCTACTCTACATCTCATGGTAAATGTGCATTCAAGAACTTTCAAAGACTAATCACACTCATTCCTCTCTATTCTTCCATGGCCAAACCATTTGAGCTTCACCACCGCCCTTCAAGGACTTTCATAGACCAAAATTTTGTTGTATTATCCCTGCTACCACTGCACATGAAAACATGAAAGTCAATTAGTTTATGGTTAGCCATAACTTCAGATATTCATAAATCACTTAAATGAGTTAAACAAGTTACCAATAAAGACTTCAAATAATTTTATATAACACATGTTATTATTAATTTGAGAATTAAGATGGTTTAACAGCATTGGTCAATCTAGACGTGTAATAGAAGATACGTAGTTGGAATTTTATCATAACTATATGGAAAAACGATATCGTGATTACTAATAAAAGTTATATATTATAGAGATTTTGATGATGCAAGAAACAGCATTCCACCTATCTCAACATATAGCATGTTGCTTAAAAGTTGAATACAAGATTAAAATCAAAATTTAATGGCATTAAACTTGTGTATTGTAAGAAGAAGCAAATAACAATTATCCCAGTTGAAATAAATTCCCCAAATCATTAAAAAATGTACTTGAAACAAGCACCCAAGGACACAATTAACTCCTTGTTAAGCATAACAAGCCAACTGTGAAATATCTCTCCTAAGAATAACACTCACTGGAGATTCAACATTAGCTGAAAACATGGGAGATGTGATTTTATCAAATAGTATCATTATAATAATAGGAAAGTATCTCCACTAAAGAAGGAATTTGCTATGTTTGCTTCTACTCTTTTATATAGTATGGGAAAGATATAAATAACCATCAATCTTTACTATACATGCTACATTCCATCACATTTCAATCTTCCAACCATTAGTTCCAATTTACCCAACAATCAAATGGAAGAACTTTTGTGCTTCACCATTTTCCGAGTGTTCTTCTGCTCACCAAACATGAATACTAAAGATAAGCAACATATTTGGTTGAAATTCAACTTAAGTAGTGGCATAATCACAACAAAATTGTTGCATTCAAAACTGTGATAAATATTAATCAATTTAGGAGTAACTTGTGTTGCTGCTGCTTCTGTTTGCTAACTAGAAAGAGGAATATTTCATGAAAAAAATATTTCTAATGTTATTACAGACACTAATATGTTTTACAGACTACTTTACACCTAATTGGCCTGATTAATGGACCGAAACACAATTATTACACATAGTTTTTAAATTCAATTTAAAAAATATATATGCAGATATGTGTGAGCCAGAGTAGGTACCTAATCAAAATGGTAGAGCATAAGAGAATTGGTGAATGCCTCAGAGAATTTGATGTTCATGTTATAATGTCACTGTCAATTATTATACATGGAATGTGACGAATCTTCTCCCAATCTTCACCATTTGATTTCCGAAAACGGGGCTTGAGCAACGAACAATCACCCCAAATTTGTAGAGTTGAAATGGATTTAGGCAGACCCTCCTCAGGTAAGCATTGGAGTAAGGGGCAACTTGAAAGATACAAAGTTGTAAGAGATGTGAGATGACAGAGACCATTGTAATTCAGTTTTTTAAGATTTGGACACCAAGTGATGGATAGAGCAGTAAGAGAATGTGGAAGGAAGCCTTGATCAGGAAAACACTCCACGTTGACTTCTCCAATATACAAACGAAATAGAGAGGTAGTGGTTGCCAAAACACGTTTCATTGATGCCAAAAGTTTTGAACAATTGCGAAGATGCAGCTGTTTTAAGTTTGATGGCAAACCTCCACCAGATAACAACTCCAGTTTTGGACAATGCCTTACAAATAGATGACACATAGATGGAAGGAGAATTTGCATGCATTCAGGTAATGATTTCAAATTCTCTAATTTATAAAATTGACAAACTACTAGCTCAGGTGCATTGAGTCCTCCTCTTGGAAATGATACAAATTTAGAGCAATTGGATATTTCCAAAAGTTTGAGCTTGTGAGTTTGAGATTGTGAAATCATCTCAAGATTAATACAGTCTCTAAACTGGAGCTCCTTGAGTTTTGGGAACAAATCAAGAGGAAATGTAGTTAGAGAGTTACAGCTACTCCAAATGTACAATCCTACAAGGAAATTGTAGCAACAATGTAATGGAACATTCATATTAGGACAATCAGTAATTTTCATTCTTTCAAGCGAGATATTGGATACGATTGGCTCAATCCTCTCAAGCAATGATAGTTCCATGCAGTATCCACCAATTTTGATAATTTTCAAAGTAGCTGGATGATAATCAAATTGCAGCTTTCCACAATCATTTAGATCTAATTCATGGATGAATAGAGTCCTAGGAATAGAAGCTACAAGTTGTTCACATTGAGAAATTTCTAGCATTGTTAAAAAAGGAAGTTTCTCTGGCAAAAAGTATCTTAGATTTGGACAATTTTTTATAGAAAGCTTTTGAAGAAATGGAAATGCATTTGTAGCTGTTTTGCATTCCCATTCTTCCCATTCCACCATATCCTCAAATTGTAAGGTTTCCAAGGATGGAAATGGAACATTTGAAGAGCTACTGCCATAAAACTCTGAGCCAATAACCACTACACCAGAGATTCCTATAATGCACAGTTTCTTGAGAGATGGTAAAGTTCCAAGTGGAGGCAACAAGAGAAATTTTTCACAGTTACTCAACTTCAAGGAGACTAAATTAGATAGTGAACTATCTCCAAACCAATCTGGAAATCTTGTTCCACCATAGCTTATAACTGATAGCTCCTTCAAGTATTTTGAAGGTTGTAGCTTCTCAAGCACTTCCCTTTCTTGTTGTGAGTTTTCATTGTTTGCATTCCATTCTAACTCTAGCTTCACAAGGTGTATTTTATTTTTCAAATTTGCTGCTAATGCATCAAAGGGATTCACAATATTCTGCAACTCTGAAATTGATAGTGTTCCATGAAGATTGAGTTCACCTAACTGTTGAATATTGGACTCATTGCCTTTTCCTACACAGAATGAATTCAGCACTTGAAGATTCTTCAATTTTCCAAAATGAATTGGCATATTTCTCACCTTGGTTCCACTAAAATCAAGATAACGCATATTAGTAATTTGATGAAAATTCAAAGGCAGCTCATCCAAAAATCGGCAATTCTTCAACTTCAATATTTGCAAGTTAAAAAGAAAACATATTGAATCAGGTAGCTTTTTTATGCTGGTATCGGAAAGGTCAAGATAACGGAGATGTTTAAGATTACCTATAGTGTCAGGAACTTCAATCATATTGTAATAACCAGACAAAGATAAAACACGTAAGAGCTTAAACTTGGGGAGCAAGTCATTCACTAAAGGACCAGACATCCAAAATTCATTAAGAAAAGATCGTAGATTGCACTTCCTGCTATATGGTAGAAATGAACGCAATCTTTCAGCCTTGCACAAGGCCTCAAACCTTTTAGAAGAATCATATCTATTTCTGAAAAAAGAAAAATGGCGAGTAACTTTTGATATGTTTTGTGCTTCTTCAACTTCCAACCTAAAACAAAAATCACCACAAATATATTTTGCCAAATCACTAAGAAGGTCGTGCATTACAAAACACGTTTTGTCTTCGCTTGATTGTTGAAAAAATGACCTCAACAACAAATCATCAAAGTATTGTTCGCCAACTTCTTCCATACTCTTATTCTGTTGAGGACATTGTAGAAAATTTTCAGCCATCCATAATAAAGTTAAATGCTTCTTTTCAAACACAAAACCTTTTGGGAATAAAGAACAATAAGCAAAACATCTCTTCAAATGAGAAGGAAGGTGGTGATAGCTAAGTCTTAAAGCAGGGATGACATTGCTAACCTCTTCAGGTAAGTCCCATATCTCGCTTGCCAATATTCTTTCCCATTCCACCAAAGATGATTTGGTGTATAAGAGACTTCCAATTGTTTTCAAAGCTAGAGGCAATCCTTTGCATTTTCCAGTTATCTTTTTACCAATCTCCTTCAACTCAGGATTCAATTGAGGATTTTCATCTTGGAATGCATGTTTAGCAAATAATAACCAGCTATGTTCTTCTTTTAATTGCTCTAGCTGATGTATATTAGTGGATCGAATAGTTGAAGCAACTTTCATACTGCGTGTAGTGACGATTACTTTGCTTTCTTGAGCTCCATATTTAAAAGGAGTTTGTAAAGTTTCCCATTGGTCATGTTTTTCGTTCCAAACATCATCCAAAACAAGAAGAAATCTCTTTCCTGTCAATTTTTCCTTCAACCTTTCTTGAACCATGTTTAGGTCTCTACTATCATCAGTTGACCCATTGATACCCTCAAGAATAGCTCTTGTAACCATGAAAACATCAAAAACGTCGGAAATACAGACCCAAGCTTTGATATCAAATTGATCTTCCATCTTTGAGTCATTGTATAAGAGTTGAGCAAGTAAGGTCTTACCCATACCACCCATACCAACTATAGAAACTATTGAAAAATGATTTTCATTATCAGTATCAGATATCAACCAATCAAATATAATTTCTCTGTCAATATCTCTGCCATATAAAACAGTTTCACCAAGCAAAGATGTTGATGGCAATTTTTGTGATCCAAAACCAAAACCACTACCAGATTCTTTCAAACCTAATAAATCCTTTTTGCTAGCAAGATATTCTAGATTATCAAGTACTTCTTGCATCTTTGATTCAATTTCTTTGTCAAATGAACTGAAAGAAACATTGAAGAAATTCCATACCTTGCTAGGACTAGACTGAGACTCAACTTCCCGCTTGCATCTGGAAACTTCGATGTCAATTTCATCTAACAAATCCTCTGCATCAAACACAGCATCTTTAACAGCATCAAGCCATGCTTTCACGTGACGATTTATGATCTGCTTTTGCTCTGCATCATCAATCACAACATTGATCGATAGTAGCATGATGTTGAGCCTATTCAGAAGCTTTTCATTGAATTTTCTTCGTTGAAAGTATTCCACAACTTCAGCTGAAGCCAACCTGTCAAATGCAACCTGAAGGGAAGCAGAAAGAAGAGCACTGCCAACAAATTCAACCGCCATGGCACAAAAGAGAGGAGCCTAATGAAAAAGAATTAGGAACTATTGCAAATATGAGTCGCAGCTTATGCTAGTTACTAAGAAAGTCATGAGTGGCAATCAATGATGTGAAATTTCATGGTGGGTTGTTGGGACATTTTCTAGCTTCAATTTCACTAAATCTGCCATTATTTCCTGCTATTTTCTAAAATTTCAACAATTACAATGTTTTATTTTATTTTTTTCTTTCTCAAATTATTTGTTATTTTATAATATCAATGTAATATTAATTATTTTTTTTATTAATATATTTTCATTTATTGTATTTCAATTTATTAAATTTATCGAATAACTACAAATGATAAAGAAATTTGATTTCATCGTTGAAATCAACACAATTAATATTTTTTTAAGAAATATGTGCAATTCAAATGAGACATTTAAAGTTAGATTTATAGAGATTTGATTTTGCTTTTTGTATTATGGAAACAAATTTTTAGTTTAAATTTTAAAGTAATTCGGTGGAAAGAGAGGATTCATTCCAAGCGAAGTTTCCTTCCCCTTTTATCTTCTCAATTCATTGACCTTTGTACTAAAGGTTTCTACTGCAACATGCACCAATAGCTACTACAATTATGAGAAACTTCCACAACAAACTTCCCATTTTCTCTTCTTGCTAATAATCTTACAATTTTAGAAACTAACCACTAAAAATTTATTAGAATTTTATGAAATATATTTCCTATAATTTCCTAATTCATGAAAAAGTTTTTTAAGATAATAAAATTAGAAGGTTATAATTTTTTTTAGTTAAAATTAAAAATGCATGTCTAGAGGATAGAGGTGTAAAATATATAGTAAATTTAATTATATTGTTAATTGAATTGCATTTTACAAAAAAAAAAAATTAAATGGTTCACGAATTGAATTAAATATTTAAAATAATTCAGGTAGACAAATTTAATTAGAAAATC
>JBBPBT010000850.1:11072969-11102329 GCA_037974875.1 Cicer bijugum
ATTTATTTTAAAAATTTAGAAGTGTTTTTTTTATGTTCAGTTTTAGATTCTTTTAGAGTATGTTTAGTTTAAGAGAAATTATGAAAAAAGAGTTATCAAAAAGGATTTTTTTCTTTTTTCAAATTTTTCTGTCAACCAATCACACCTTTAGCAATCAATTATATAATCATTTTGAACTAGGTAAATGATTATTTTTGAATGTTCAATTTTAAATCTTTGAACAACATATAAGTTTTTTTTGTAATGGAATGTATTTAAAAAGTTAACCACATTATAGTTTATATAGTGGTTAGCTACTAATAAAATAAAGCAAGTTATTGTGAAAAAAAAAATGAGGTAAGTTATCTCGTACAATTTACATTTTAAGAAAATTTGATTGTTATGAATGAAAAATAAACAAAATACAAGAATTGTACTTTAATTAATTTGTATTTATCTTTTCAACTTTCTAATCATTTCTATATTAATATATTTTCCATGTTCGTTAGTTTAAAAGACCTTCGTCAAAATTGGTATTTCTAATGATAATTTAAGATTAAAAAAAGTATAAGGTGTTAACCTTTTAATATTTAATTAAAATACCAACTTAAGATAAAAGATAAATTTGAATCTACTTCAAATTAGATTCATCATATCAAATAATTTTCCCTACATTTTTACGAAAGTAGATACAAAATCAAAACAATTGAACAATAGAAGTATAAATTAAGTCTAGATTACTATGAGCCTGAACTAAAGTATGAAATCTCTTATATCCAAATGAAATAATAGAAATAATTAGCATCGATCAACAAGGAGAAAATTTATCATGAGAAAATTTCTGCAGCATGGAGTGTGAACTCCTAGTTGAGCGTCACAAGGCATCCGAAATAAATTTTCAAAAATAAGTAAAACAAAAAATTTAGGTTTAATTGTGCATTTACTTTCTTTTCATAAGATGAATCGTAAAAGTAGTCCTCATATTTTATTTCTATTTAATTTTAGTCTCTTAACAGAATTTTTATTTAAAATTTAATAAAATTTTATTTTTTTATTTTTATTTAAGTCACATTATGTCTCAATTTCTTGTTGTATAACAATGTCACTTTATCAAATTTTGGACAAAATTTCTATTTTTAAAGATCAAAATTAAAAAAATTAAAAAAATTAAAAAAAAATTAAAAAATTATTTTCGTAATTCAACTAAAATAAGTGCAATTAAATCAAAAAAGTTATAAAAAAAAAATTTAGTCTCCTCAACCATATTTAATAATTGGTCACGTTTGCAAAGCTTCCCATTGGTCAAGTTTTTCGTTTCTCACAACTTTTCCTTCCACCTTTCCTCAACCATATTTAAGTCTCTACTATTATCCGTTGATCATTAGTTGCATCTAAAAATAATTATATTTTGGTGTTATAGCAACCGTAAATTCAATATAAACTAATTAAATAAAATTTATCGTGACACATCGAAATAAGTTATTTATTTTTTATTATTTAATTCTTAAAGAATTATATTAAAATTTACAATTTTATTTTATATATTAATATTTTATTTATATTTAGTTATGACAATATAAAATTTTAATTAATATCATTATAAATTATTTTAATTTAAATAAAATTGAAAATTTTTATAACAATAATAATAATAACAATAAATATTAAATATTAAATACATGACATGACATATATCCACTACGCTACCCATTGCTTTTAAAATCTTACTAGCAAAATTTTAACATCAATACATATACGAGGGAGGGGTGCATTTTATATTAAATTGTTTCGCTAGTGGGTATTCTATATTAAATTGTTTTGAAATTTAACACAAAAACTTATTTTATTTATTATTGATAAAAATTTGTTCTATATTTATTTATATTTATTAATAATAATAATTTATCCCATATTGTTTAGTATTTATGAATGACAATATTAATTTTGTATTTTTTTAATACTTATCAATAATAGATATTTAGTCGATATTTTTTAATATTTATTAATAACAAATATTTATCGTGTATTTTTTATGTATCACTATCAAATATTTGTCTCAGATTTTTATATTTGTTGTAGATAAAATATGTGTCTCGTCTTTTTTTATGCATCAGTTATAAATATTTATTTAGTATGTTTTTAATATTTATCAATGTGAAATATTTATTTTATATTTTTTTTTATGTTTTTTCAAATGGAATGGATGAGATTGAATGGGCAGTTTCAATTTTTTCAATATTGGTTTTTTGCAATTAGTTCTTGAGAAATTTTGAGAGTCACAATTAAATCCCTAAAAAATTAAAAAAACACATTTTAATTTTTAAGAAAAATAAATCAGAATAATTTAGTTCTTTTTTCAATTTAGAGAAAAATAAACTTCCGTGTTATTTCATCTAAAGAAACCATAAGTCTAAGATAGAAACCCTTTTGATTCTATGGTAGTTTACGATTCTGAAGGTACGACTTTCGACGTCTCTGTCATTTGTTTTCAGTAGCTGTATTTTTTCTTCATTCTCACATTTTTCTTCTTCGCCCTCGTATTTTGAGGTGCAATTTTATGTACTGTTCATGAAAGATATGGTAGTGGTATAATTTGGATATTATTAGCATTATTTTTTAATTATATTATAATTTAGTGAATTTTTTGTTGCAAAAATTAAATTATTCATTTTACTATTGCAAGTGACTTAATTGTCTATTTTTTATTATTGTCAAATATTTAATTGTCTTTTTCTTTTATAAAAATTACATGTGGGAGAATGAAGTAGACGAGTCATCAGACAAGTTAACAAAAAAAATTTAATTTTCTAAACTGGTTTATATAAAAACTAATTTGGCTCGGTTTATTTTTTTTATTGACTAAAAAGTACATTTATTTTTCTTAAAGACTAAAATGAGTTATTTTTCTTAGTGATTTATTTTTCTATTAAGGTAGTTATATTTTTCTATACCAAAAAATAAAAAGTACTTATATTTTTTTTCCTTAAAAAAAATGTAGTTATACTGTTTTTTGTGGTTATTTATTTATTTCTTTACTTAAATTTACTTGTTTACCTTCAAATAATAATATGATAAAAAATTAAATGGAAATAAATATAAATTTTAATAATTTTTTTATATTGATAAATTGAAGATCTAACGGACAACACGATGGTGCATAAAATGCATAAAAGACAAAAATTAATTGAATGTACTGCAGTTCAATGCAATCCAATTTTAAATAAAGTGCTACCAATTGAGAGGTTTTTCTTCTTCGTCAATAGCAGTGGCAAGAGGAAAAGAATGACTTTTTCGGTTCAATTAGAAATGAATTTTTAATTTATAAAAGGATAATAAATATTTTTTTTCAAAGAAATGGTTCATCACCAGTGTCAGCAATTTTAATTTGATTGGCATCAGCCCTAACAATTCTCTACAACATTAAATATTATTAACAATTAAAGATAAAATACAAAAGAAGATGGTTCAATCATCAAACTCAACACACTAAGAGAATCTAAAACTAAGAAGTTTCATCATATTTTTAAAAAACTCATCCGAAATAAAATAAGAAATAATTTTGCATCAAACAAATTATCTAGTTGAAAACACCAAAATTAACAAATAAATTGCAAAAGTGTTTCCTCCTAATCATATGAGAACATTACAATTTGTTTAGGTGATAAGAGAAATAATATTGTATCAAACAAATCTCTAATTGAAAATACTAAAATTAACAAATAAATTGCAAAAGTGTTCGTTCCTAAACATATGAGAACATTACAATTTGTTTAGGAGATACGATAATACAATTAATTTATTAAAAGTAGTTTAGTGCAAAAAAACTCTATTAAAAGGGTAGAATTGAACCAGAACTGAGACTTTGAAAAGGGTGAAAACATTTTTAGAGGACAACATTGTTTTCTCAAAAAACAAAATATTTTTGTAACAAAATATTTTAAATGGAAATAAGCGTCAATAAAAATCGATCATTGAATTGAATCTCCATATAAACTAAAGTTGTATATGAGTCAGTTTATACTAAATTTAGTCAAAACTAAAACTCAAAACGCATAATAAATATTGGATTGCGTCTGGGAAAAAAAATCTTCTTATCACAATAATGGATTAGATTGAATCAAACAGCTCATATTATTTCTTAAAAAATAATACAACGTTAATTTTTTCCAATACCCAATTTTATTGAACAGATTGCTATTTTAATCCAGAATCGCTCATTAAAACATGTTTACCTAACCAAAACTATTTTTTTGGATTGATCCAAATTGAGTTAACCGTGTGGTGTTGGCTCAATCCATATACAGCTCTAAAAAAAACACTAGTGAATATAGACTTAGACTTTCAAACTATCCTCCATCAGCACCCCTCCAAATTAAGAGTATATTGAGAAAAATACTGACTTTCAAGTGATCAATAAGGATGAGAATAGGCTAGGCCGTCCGTATGGGCCTATGGTCTGACCTATTTAATAAAAAAGCTAAACTCAAGCTATTTTTAAAGCCTATTTATTTAAATAGGTCAGACTTATAAAAAAGCCTGTTAAGCCTAACAAGCAGGCCTATATATATTTATTATTTATTAGTATTATTTTTTATTATTATATTAATAATATTATTTTCTATTTAAAATTCTATCAATTAAACAATCACTTAATAATCATTCCATATTCAGTAGTCGTTCCATATTCGATAGCAGTTCTATATTTGGTAGTCGTTTTATATCCGTTCAATTAGTCAATCACTTAGTAATTGTTCCTGATTTGTTTAAGAAGTAATAATGAATTCGTTTAAAAAGGTTTTTAAAAAGGCTTTCAGGCCAGGCCAAACTATTAAAAAGGTCAGGCTTAAGCCGAAAAAAAAGCATATGATAGGCCGTAGGCCAGGCTTAGGCCAAAAAAATAAATCGTAGGTCAGATTCAGGCCTTTCAAAACCTCGCCTGATCAATTATGAATTGGTTGGTCCTTCAATTTTAACGAGTGAATATTATAATTATAATATACTTCAAATTACATACATAACTAAAATAGACATTTACTTTTCTTATTTTAAAAACCAGTTTTTCATTGAATTCGGACTTTAATGGAAATTATTCTTGTTCACCTGATTTAGCAGAAACGGAAACTTGTTTTTACAAAAGCAGATACAGAATCAAGCAATCGAATTAAAACAATTTAAGTATAAATTCCGTCTTGATCACTATGAACCTGAACTAAATTACAAAACCTCTTCCATCCAAGGGGAAATAATTGACATAATTGGCATCACAAGAAGAAAATTTTCTATGACAAATTTCCGCAGCAGATTAAAAGTTGAAAAATATATAAAAAGAGAGGGAAATTACACGAGCTTAAATGGCAAATACAAACAAAGAAAACAAATTTTTTCTTTATTGAGGCATTTGAGAGTGTGACCCCCCTGGTTGGGCGTTTGGAGGCATCCCAGGTTGATTTCCAGACTGCAGTAAGTAAAACGGAATTAGTTCCCTTCAAAATTGAACCTTCAACTTCCAACAATATATCAAATAATCTCGAATTGGGAAATATGATCATGCAATAGAGTTGACATAACGTGTCTCACAAATTGATCTATTTATGTATTACTCAGCAGTCAGCAGTACATTACCAATTAGGATAACATAGTAATACAGTCCTATTCGATATAAAGCATATGAAAGTAAACTTAGAAAACCAACTGTCAACCATATGATACTTAGGAAACCATATGAAAGTAAACTTAGACCTCGTAATCAGTCAACCAACTGTAAGTAGGTATGTCAATTTGCATCCATAAGTAGGGATCCTCAAGGGTACTCGCCCATTTGGGGCCCACGGGGTCAGGCATGGGGAGGAATTCCTCTCCGGATAGTTCGGGGACAAATATCATATACAAATAGTTTGTTATATTTATTTGTCTTTTCATATAATGTGTATAAATATCTTTACTCATTTGATTAAAAATAATAGAAATTTGGTTACTTTTTATGCCGATAGGGTCCCTGCGCAGACTGTGGGATCTACAGAAACAGGGACAAGGGAAAAAAAACTCCCCGAGGCATGAAACAGGAATGACAGTGGGGATCATTTTGGGTGGTGGAAACAAGGAGTGGGGGAGTCCTCACTGCCCCATTGACATTAACAGTGAGAAAATGATAAAAGTTGTCCAGATTAGAAAAATGTATTTCAGAGATGTTTTCCCTATGTTCACCCTATTTTTTGGAGCTTTGTTCCGGGTTTTAGAAGTGGAGATAGTGTTGTTTGAAGACCTTGACTGTTGGTTTCAGAGATTCTATAAAGGTAATAAAATATTGCAAGTTCAAAATTGATAGATAAAGTTGATATGCAGTAACGAAGTGGTGAACAATGAAATAGAGCAACAAGAGAATTAAAACCAAAATAAGTTCCATTAACTTTGAAACAACTAAACTTAATTACAAGCATGATGTGAAAATAAGCTGTTTAGGAAGCGACCTATTATCTTATACCTGGTAAGGATTATACCCTTGCATCATGGGCATTGGTCCACCTTGTGGTCTGTTAAATGAAGCACCTTGAGGATAACTGGTATTTGGTGGCCCTTGCATATTGTTTGGGAAACCTCCCAGAGGTGGTCCTCCACTTGTAGGCAAGGGTCCTGAATGCATTTGATTCATGCCCACATAATGACCTTGTGGCATTGGAGGACCCATCTGATTCATTGGACCTTGCATCCCCTGAAGGAAAAAAATTAAATTGGTTCTATTAAATGTGCATTTGTTAATTAGAGATACCTTATAAACCACTATCTATTAAGTTAGAGAGAGCACATTTATTTGAGTCGTTTGCTTTCTCATTGTACTCTCCCTCAAAGAACATTTGTCGGGCTTAGCGTTTTTCAGTTAAGAATGACATGCGTCATTCTTGTTTTAATTTTAAAAATAATGAGTTCAGATTTGGTTTCAACTAAATATGCTTCTATATTTAGTTAAAAAGTAGTAAATTTAAAAGAACCTATGCAATGCATGGCCTACTCTCTCATTACTAAAAACGTACATCACAATTATTTTAGCCGTGCATGACAAGTGCTTGCAGCACATATACAAAAAACATGGGACAACAATTACAGAAACAGATGGCTGTCATTTTTAAATTGTGTGAAAAACTTTAAGAGCATGCATCTGTTCAATATGTAAGATATATAATTCCACTTAAATTTGAAACAAAGTCCGAAAATAAATAGTTTGATAAGAGCCTAAGAAAGGCGAAAAACATAAAAGAGTTGCCAAAAAAATAAGGAGCAATTAAAGCATCTTAATTGTTAACAGTGGCCTAGGACGTGGATATTCTCCAACTTCCTTCCATAAGATTTCCAGTTACATCTATCAGATACTATTATAAAATGCTAATCCGGCAAGTATAGATCGAGTTTGGATATCTCCTCAAGTACTTGAGGATCCATTTATGAGAGAGAGAAATAAATGATTTAGTAATTAAAATAATAATGCACTTTTTTCATTTGTCTCTCTCATAAATGAACCCTTAAGTACTTGAGGGGATCCCAACTCATATACATCCAACCAAAACACCCAACGTCTAAACCCCAGTAACCCCCACCAATACAAGACACAAACAAACACTTGAGGTACGAACTACCTCTCAGTAATTTTACTATGTTAAATATAAAAATCAGACTAAGAGAAATGATCTTTTACCATAGGTCCTGGGATTGACATTGGATGAGATGTAGGCACTGGCATAGATCCTGGCATTCCAAGTGGCATTTGGGGGGGAGGGCGGGGCAAATGTTGGTGAGGGACCATAGGAGAATGGGAAGGGTGCTGTAGCTGTGGCATATTTGGAGGCATAGGCAAAGGACCCATCTGTTGTGGTAGTGCCTGGTGCTGATGTTGTGGAATTTGTTGTGGATTTTGTTGGAATGGTTGTTGTTGTTGGTTGGCAGTAAGAAGAGAAGGATGTGGACCTGGGGGAAGAGGAGGAGCACCCATTGAACCAGGATGGGGCTGCTTCTGCTCCCCTTGGGGCCCATCAAGAGAAGGAATAGACAAGGGCATTGCAACTCCAACACCTGGAATGGTACCCTCATTTCGATTCAGCCCAGGGGCAAATGGTCCTGGAGTTGTTGGTCCTTCAGGTATTGCAAAATTACCACCCACACGACCAGCAACAGGATTTTGCTCAGCATATCCTGACAGAAGAACATATTCAAACTAAAGTCAAATAATCTATTAATTGCTTTCATTGTAGGCAATGTTTCTAACTAAAGAATTACCATCCGCAACCTGTGCAGCCTACAAAAAGAAACTTCAAATATTACAAATTCTAGCTCAAGTTTAAGAATAATTTAATATTGAAAGAGTGCACTTATATGGATGTGCATTATCCATAATGGAGTATAGTATCGAGTAGCATAGATACTAATACATACGAAAACAGAATGAACAGTTGGGAGTTAGCTTAACTGTTACATAATGTAAAGTGAATGTGCAGCTGGTAATTATCTTAACTTTTGGGAAGTTATATAGCTATAGTATCATATCTGCAGGTTCTGTTCACCCAGGACTCACCTATATATATTAGGTGTTGTATTCTTCTTAAATTTAGATAATCATAATCATACATTAAGATTCAGTTCAATATATATATATATATATATATATATATATCTCATTCTCTATTACCATATAAGGCTAATAATCTGGAAATGTTGAACAAGAATAGCAACCTTAGCACACTGACTATACAGTCCAATAATTAGATGACAAATATTGAAAGCATTCGATTTAGATTTTAAACTGATGACAGGAGGAGGAGGGAGTATACTGCATATTCTTTTATGAGAATAAAACAGACCTTGCATGCCAGTGTTATATCTATCACGAGCACTGTCTCCCGGCCTGTTTCTGCACCAAAACTTTGTTGTATGATCACTGCTACCACTGCATGAGAAAATATTAATGTCATGACATGTAACTTGAAGTTAGTTATCACTTTTTTCATATATCTACAGCTAAATTAACTTGGTTACCAAGGTTATCAAATCATGAATTGCCAAGATGACTTTTAATTACAAATCATCAAATTGGAAGAATCAAACACACAATTAAAGTTAGTTTGAAATGTACCATTAGAAATATATAGTTTACAATGTAATAGTTTTGAACTAGAAATTGACAACTTAAATTGGTAAACTGTGTATCCTACATCAAGTTATTCGTGAAAATATGAGGTCATGTTTTAATCTCCATCATGCATCTTATGTCTTAAACGAGAGAGAAAATAGATTTAAAAATAAAATAGAGAAATGGAGGGTGGAGATTAAAACATGACCCCCTCATGAGGGAATCCATTCCGGTGTTAAGTGGGGTAAGTCTCCAAGTTTGGTTGATCCATGTCTATGTCATGTTTCATAGAGAATAAATAAACATATAATATAGAAAATACCGTGTATGCAAGTGACTAGGTGAAGCCATTATTTAAATAATTAAAACATAGAAATGGAACAACCAAATAGGATGCATAAAGTGATTGTATCCTACCATTTCTTTTCATTTAAGATTATTTCACTGCCAATTTCTTCTATAACAATTGGTAAAAAAAGTAAACAGAGATAAACTACACAGTATACACTTGACAGAAAGGCTGATATGTGAAACAGTAACCTCAGAACATTGAGCAAGCAAAGGTAAGAAGAGACTCAGAGAAAACAAACAAGCATAGGACTATGCATTGAGCAGCAAAATTTTGTTCACCTGCACAGAAGGTATCCAATAGGATGCCATGCAAGATCCCACACATTATTATCATGAGCATTGCAGATTTCAATTTGTGGAGTATCATGCCTGAAAAATACACAAAAATGTAACGATCACAAAATGCAACAGGTACCAAATAAGATAACTAAATGTCAGGAAAAATCATTTAATCAAGTACCTACAAAGTATAATTACAACTACAAGTAATCAAATTTATAAATATAGCTCAAATCCAATGAAAAAACTCAGAATATTTGTCTAATTTAATATCTAGACGATAAACCTGAGTGAAAAGGAGATGAGCTTCCTTTAAAGCCTACACTACCTATGGAAGCATTCTCTTATCATACATACAGGCAAAAAGATAATAAAAATTAAAAATAACCATATACTTTGGAAAATCTTCTAATTAAGAAAATTGAACTCTGGTGCTAAAATTAAATATCTTTTAGGAAATTAAAAAAGGCTGAAACTTTTTATATCATCCCAATTAGCTCAAATTCAGCAGAGATTTTTAAAGGAGTGGAAAGAAACATTGTTTAATTCTTTGGAAGAGTCACAGATAGTTTATCCAATTTGTTTATGGAGAAAATGTAATTAATTTCAAAATTTGTAATAATGTGTTCATTCTCAATGTATTTCTGGATTAAGACTGATTTGACTAACTCCATAATTTAAGACAACAGCTTATTGGTATCTAAACTTTTTTTTTTTAATTTTAATTACAAAAAATGTCACTTTGTTTTCATTTTGTTTCTTGTTTTCAAAGTTATACAAGAAATAGCGAAAACAATCTCACTGTTAATTTTACTTCCCGACAAAAAAAAAAATTATCTTTGTTTTGTTTTAGATAGAAATAATTAAAACATCACCTTATTTTTAATTCTTGTTATCGAATATTTGTATTTGAAATGGTGAAAATACGGTGGCATTTTAATGATTATTGATAACCAAAAAGAAAATCTCAAATGAAACATCTCTAAATAAAATACAAGCATGATCAGAAAAGGACATTCAAATAACATAATGTAAGAAATAAGAACTAGGAAGAGAAAAAGGAAGATTGCAATGCAATGCAAATGGGGAAACAAATTTACCCAACAAGCCAATGGAAGATGGAACCATCATAACTCCCACTGACAAAGTACTCTTCATGGAATGGATGCCAAGCCAAAGCTAACAAGAGAGTCAAAGTAAGTCATAAAATTCATTATTCACGCATACATGCAGAAGGATTAAAGAAAATGGCAATTTGCCCTACAAATACTAGTTCTAGCAATGTTACACCCAATAGCCCAACAAAACATAGTCCCTGAAATTGTAGTGTCATTAGCAATTTAGTTCCTAAAATTAATGAAACATCAAAATGATCCTTGAATTTGAAAATCATCATTCTTCAATCATATCCGTCCAATTGGATTGGTAAATATAACCTTTGAAATTGCCTATGGACTCTAATATGGGTGAAAATTTCAAAATTCAAGGATCGTTTTGAAATTCCATTGATTTCAAGGACTAAGTTGACAGCGCCCTACAATTTCAGAGACTAAATTAGTGATTCACTCATTAACTATGTTACGGAGTTTTTTGCATGCATGCAGAATATGGCCTTGTGCTAGTGCCACGGAGAAAATTACACGAACTACCATAACAAACTTCACCATTTGCCTACTTACAAATAGTGACATCAATACACATCACTCTGCCAAACAGCCTATACTTTAAAAGCGAAAAAAAGATGAGAAGTTTATTACAGTATAATTAATATGTAATCAAAATACAGAGAAGTGTGTTTTCCAAATTGTAAGGGGCTGCAAAACAATATAAAGTAGCAACATCACAACTTCACAAGTACTCAAATAATGGATTACAACATGAACAAGACTCAATTGTGACACCACGTAACAATTTTAACTTTTTTAGATCAAGTACTAACAAAGTGGCTTTTTATAGTAATTTAATACTGGTGGTAATAATCTCAAACAATGTTAGGCCTTGTCAAGCAAAGATGCAATTATGCAAAGGATAATAGCTGATGAAACACCTATTGAGTTCTAGAGAATCGTGACAAAATAGATGGAACTTGGAAGTTATAACTTCCTAAGAAATTAAGTACAAAAAAAAAAAAGGTGATACAATTAAGATGAATCTAACGTTGAATTGAAATCACACTGTCCACATATAAATAGGAACACCAATTCATCGCACTGCAGGTTGAATTGAAGTTTCTTCCAGCAAATAAAAGCTTTCAAACTAGTCAACTCCTTTAAATTATAACTTAACCAAGCTTTGAGTGAATTGTACGTCAGAACATCATACGACAGAATTTCAGATTTACTAGAACGTGCTCATAGCATTCAATCACCAAGTAATATAGCAAAAATCCAGATTTACAAACCTATTTCAAAACTTCAGGAATATGCTTTCTTGTTACAACGAAATTTTTCTTATCCAGGTAAAAATACATCAAAGGAGGGGTGCAGAGTCATTGTCGGATTATTTTTTTGAGTTTATATATCTTATCAATATATAATATTTATTGCAGAATATATTAAGGAACTGTCCTATTCAAAGAAAAATACATTTCACTTACTAGTAACATCCTTCCGGTGTCCTCGGAATGATTCAAGCTCCTTCATTGCCCTTATGTCATAAAGCTGCAAATCCACATTACCTTTTACAATTAGTAACTCTGGGAGAGAGAAATGCATAATAAATCCAAATAAAAGTAACAAGATTAAGTCAAAGAACAAAATGGAGAGGAGTATAGACCAAGAAAAACTAAAATAAACAAGGCAGTAATAAAATCAAAGGACAGCAATACAGAAAAATGACAGAGAAACTAATTGGGAGATAAAATTCAACTCAAATCACTAAAAAGTTAGATAGTCATCCAAAATAAAAAAGGCAGACACAAATGTCAAAGAACAACGCAGGGAGTGAGAATGATGAGCAAAAAACTGAAGGTGGCAAAGCAGGAAGAAACCAAAGAACAGAGCAATATGGAGCCATGACACAGTACGATTAATTGGTAGATAAAAGTGAACTCAAATCTTTAAAAAGTTAGATAATCATCCAAACTATAAAAGACAGGTGCAAATGCCTATTAAGGATCTGATTAGTACCATGATGAGATAGTTACCAACCTTTATTATTTGATCTTTTGAAGCTGTTAACACCCAGTTTCCATTTTGATTCCATTTCACACAAAGCACAGTGTTTTTGTGGCCATGACTGCATGACACAAATATGAATAAATAAACACAGACAAGTTACACAGTAGACACAAGCGCTTAAGTTAACACTTACAACGAGCAAAGCTCTTTCCCCGTTTTAGCATCCCAAAGTTTCACAAGATTATCTTTCCCGCCTGTATCGCAAAAATCTCATTGGATAATTATCCTACATTATTGAATTTCACAACCACAAGAAATTTCATAAAAAAATATTTAAAACACCTGATACTAATAGAGATTTGGTTGGATGCCAGTCAACACTCTTCACATCCCAACCATGGCCTGGCTGAGTTCAAATGCCACAACAATAACATTAAGGTTAGTTCAAAAAAGGGAAAAATAAATAAAATTTAAACACAATATATAAATACTGGGACTTCAAAAAATTAAGTTTGAGAACTAATCTTACAAGAAATTGGCATAGTCACATCAAATTGATTGGCTTTAAAATAAAAGTAAAGGTATAAAGGTATAAAATTCAAGAGGAATCATGAATGATTTAGGAAATAGAAAGATGCAAAACTTTTGCACAACACTCTAGCTCTTTACAAGATACAAGTAATTATAATTTGAACATATAAGAGACAGGAAATCCATCCTCCCATCTGGTCTGTCCAGATTAGAGAGAGAAAACACTTCTCATATTTGGTCCATCCAAAGCACATTACCGGTTAATGAACACTCTTCTTGACAGCGTGCAAAATCCCAAACTTTAACTGTGGTATCATCAGAACACGAACAGAACTTCAGATCTGTCCTACAGAAACTGTTTATAAAAGGGTTACAGCACCTTGCCTCCACACCATGCTATAAATTTTATTTTTACAAATAATATTTTAAAATAAAAAATCTACCTTAAGTCACGGACTGATTCTTTATGAGCGGATTTGTTGGCTTTAACATTGTTCATGTTGTTCTGCCAATACCTAGAAAGTTGAGCCACAGATATAAATACTTCTAATAAGATACATGCCTTTAAAGTTTAAACACAAAAATCTACTTAAATATATGCAATATGAAGCTTATAAGAAACCACACAACATATTAAAAAACTAAATATTTACTTTATTGCGCCCCCATCATCACCAGAGACCATCCAGTTGTCATTGTGACTCCAGACCATGGATCTGATTGCTTGATCATGAGCCTGCATATGTTTCGAATTCTAACGTTTACTTCTTATCTTCTTGAGCTACTGATGATTACAGTAGTAACATCAAGAAAAAATTAAAGTTATGTACCTGAAGTATCATTTCAAAATTAAAAGACTGTCCATTCCAAAGAGTAAATTCCCCGGTCTGTGAGCCAGTAATAAGACGCCGACCTGTAGGAGTCCACTTTTTTGAAATATAAACAGTGGGATAGAATCACAAAGTCAGTCAAATGCAATTATGTGGCACATTGAATAAATTAACAATACATAACTGCTGTCTTCGTAAACTAACACTCTAACAGGAAGACATTATAGAAGCACATGGTCCTGAAACTCTATAATATAACATATAGGATTTTGTACAGAGATCTTATCCAATAAAACAGCACAACCATTTTTTTTTTTTATAATCTATAGTATAAAGCTATCAAATAATTCGCTAAACGAAGCATTGCATGATAGGTTCTTGGGTCGGTTAGATATAAGGTGCCTGACAAGGCCTTAGTGATCAACATATGTGGGCAGATTCCCAGATATGGTGGAAAGATTAGCTTTTAAACAGAAGGTGGTTAGGAAAGTTGATTAGAGAGGAGAGAGAGAGAGAGAGAGAGAACAAATCTGTTATACAGGTTCAGAGGGAAAGAAGGAGTGTAATGTATGTTTCACTTTAATTGGCTTATAGCTTTAGGCCAAAGATATTAGCTTAACTGGTACCATTTGCTCTTTCTGTTATTTCCTTTAAGCTTATCATCATTAAGACAGATTCCCGTTGTTAGATAGGAGTTGTTTCTATCATTGCAACTTGTAATAATAGCCTAAAGCCCCATACCATCCAATTTTAAGGGTAAACAGTTGTTATACAACAAGTGTACAAGACAGTCCAAGAACTGAACTGAATGGCAAAATGTCAGGGGTAACTATTTGAATAGAACATAGAACATGACCCACATTTAACACATAATTGACATTTGTTAAGAGACATTAACCAAACAAAACTTACAAGAACGCGATTAATAGGACAACGATTTTTATTTAGAGATGTATGAACAAATTTAGCAGCAAAGCTTGTGGATGGATTGTCTGAATAGCCAGCTGCTGGCAACATCTGCATGAAAAATTGCATAAGATTATAATATATAAAGAAATAGGTTGATCATTACAACAAAAAGTTCACAAAAAACCACCAAGTTGTGTTTCTGGAATAAAGGAAAATAGCATTTTCAAATTTAACCTTAAAGATACAATGTAAAAAATCATTCATGTATCAGTTATCTATATGCTTGAACTTTTGGGACACTTAGTTATTAACATGGTACGAGAGCCTCATTGACTACCGGTCTACTGTTCAACCCTTGCCACCCCATTCTTTTAAAAAGTAAAATATCAGTGCTTTATTGTGTTAAAGGCATAATATAAAAATCATTCATGTGTACTCATGTTGAAGTTTAAGGTTTTGGGATAGTTGTTTCATGACACTTAATAAATAGAAAGCACAACGTAAAAAAGAAGCTCACTCACATCAATTGCTGCTGCCGCCGTAGGTTGCAGTACTGTCCTGTCTCTTGAATCATGCTGCCACGTACGAATCTGAAGGAAGGTTCAGATTACCCATGAAGCCAAGAAGATTTCCAACTTAACTGTGATTCTATTCTATGAATAATAAAGCAGTAATCATTACCTGCATATAGCGCACAACTGTACTCGTATAATCAACTGCCTTCCTTTGAGTGAGCTTTCTCATTCGTTTCGCACCATGGTTGTCATTGTGAACTGTAAAACCATTCATTGTTGAATTAGAAGTCACAATATCACAAACCATAAAATTCAACAAATTTAGCTAAGCTTATTGGCAATGAAGAAGACATATAAATATTAATGCCTTGAACTAAATGTGAGGCTAGAGAAATTTTTCTAAGATACCAAGATCTAATAGAGTAACTATTCTTTAGTTCTAAAATGTTATTATTGTACACTTTAGATATACTCTCAGTAACTAACCCTGCTAGCGAGGCAGATTCAGTTATGCTGAGCTGGAAGCACTGTAACTGAACAGCGTCCCGATAAATAAGGGGATGCTGCATTGTAATCATTTGAACCGAAAATCAATAATAGAATTTGCATTTCAGTTTTAGTTTCTCTCAAATTCAGTGATAAACACTGAAACTCAATAAGATCAATCTCATACATGGAGTAGAAGATAATTTCGTTCTGAATAAATAAAATAACAATTAATGAATGGGAAAGAGTAGCAAAATCAAATTATGGCCTATCCTCCCAAAGAGAGGAAACAAAATATGTATTCAAAAGCAAGAATTCAACAAATGAGTCTGTCATGTCCATTCCACTCAATGCCTAATGAAAATATCCTCATAACCATATATGCAGAGGACTATACAAATATAGTACTATTTTGTCTAAAGAAGAGCATGATTCTTGCTAACCACCCATATTAAATTATGGCAACCATTCGACACACTGCATGTTCAGCAGGTTCAAATGAGATATAAAAGTTGAAACCTCTCACTCTTAGCAGCCATCTTCTCTGACAAAAACCATATAAGGGGTTGGTTCAGCAACGTGAAAACGAAACTGTTTCCGTTCTTCCTCTGTTTCGTTCTTGCTCTGTTGTTTTTGTTATGATCTTGTTCCATTATTGCATTGTTCTATTTTTGCTCTGTTGTTTTCGTTCTTTCTGTAACTTTGTTTTGTCTGCTCTGTTTCTCTTACTATGGTAAAACTTGATTTTGATTACTATTAGAACTTGACTTTGATGTTGGATTTTGGTTATTAAGTATGATTACCCCGTTAATTTTTTGAATTTTGCTATTTTTAGTATTTTTGTATATTGTTCGTAATTTATGTTTAGTTTATATACTATTTTTTGGCCTTCGCAATTGCAGTCATCCCACAATCAGCAATTCCGCTATCCCATTTTCAGGCATTGGCGCTCTGCGCCACTACTCTTATTTTCTCCCTAACACCTAACTGTTCCTTATCTTATATTTCCCTACAAGCATCCACCTCATCATTCCCATCACTGCAATACGACTTTTGCTCTTGCAATATTCTGTCCCAGTATAATCAATTGCCCTTTGTTCAGCTATGCAACTTGTTACCACAAATTGCACAGAGCATTTCTCTAGTTCATTCACCCAAACTGTATCATAAGCATAAATAACAGCCCTTTAATTGCCCCCATCATTTTATTAGTTAAATCCATCATACCCTACACCTCCAACTTGTGGGATAGTGTGATTGTGATACCATTATCCAAAGCAAATCTCGTCTCTAAAATATTGCTCCCCCAAATCTAACTAAACTCGCATCTCATATCCATCTTACTAACCAAATTAACAGGAAACTATTTAACCGCAAACTTTCTGTCCACAAATCAAGTTCATATTAATTTCACTACTTCACTCCACTCATCAACAAGGACAATGTCATCCAAAAATTACAAACAAAAATAGAGACACTGCTTGTGGATGCATCAAGTATGTTCATTAGACCAATCAAACATTTATTTTAATAAATAATAAAAATAGTAAACCAGACACATATACACAAGAGAGCACCGCATAAGCAATCTCAATAACCTAACGTACCAACTAAAAAACAATAGGGAACAAATGTATGTGCTCCCAATCAATTCAATTTCGCTGGTTTGTTAATAATAAAAAAATAAGAAGAAGAGGAAAATCAGACCATCGTAATGAGGAGGGGGGCCACCAGGTCCGCCGGGATGGTGAAACTCGGGGGCGAGGTTCGTGGACGAAGCGGAAGGTTGCCGCATCATAGGAGGAGGCGGCTGAGGCAACGGCGGCGGAGGTCCACGGTGGAATTCCGGACCTGGTTGCGGATGGTGAAAATGCTGCTGCTGTTGTTGTTGTTGTTGTTGTTGTTGTTGTTGTTGCTGTTGTTGCTGCTGATACTGGTGCTGGTGTTGGTGCTGATGCTGAGGGTTATGAGGGTCATTGTACATCATTGCGAGTAGGGTGTGGAGATAGAATGAGAAGTGTGGGAGTGAGGGAAGAATGAAGATTTGGAATTGCAGAGAGGAGGGAGAAAAACCCTAAACCCCAAATTTTGGTTGGTACTGAGTCGGAACGAGGAATGCGGAGCGGGAAGGAGAGAGAAAAACTGAACAGCAAACGACAACGTTTTAACCTGAAATGAAATGAAAAAAAAAGTCGATTTTAAAAATATGAATATGATTAATTTACCCAATAGTGTGCTCGGTTGAGAATTGAGATGCATGAGTTCATTTAAATTTACCCAGATTTGGGACTGAACTCAATTTTTAAAAGTCGTTAATTGCAGTACTATTCGATTTGAATTATTAATTTCTACAATTACGTGTGAAAAAATTACAACAAAATAAGATCATAACTAATTTATTGAATAATTTTATTTTGATAAAAAATGATAAATTAGTTTCACTTTGATATTCTATAAAATTAAGTATTTATATTTTTTTTAGTGATTTTTAATGAATCTAAATATAAAATTAATATGCACTAACAATATGACTCATTAAACTAAACAAATAACTTGTAACTAAAAAAATGTAAACAAAAAAAAAGTGAATTTTATACATATGTTCAATCACATTTCATAAATTACATATTTTATCATGATATACTTTGATTGAAAGCATAAATATTTTATTGCATTAACGCGTAACAATTAATCTTACACTATCGTCTCTTTATCCATTTGTCCTCTTTTTTTATTACGTTAGTATGTATGTATATCTGACTATGTTTTTGTGTGTAATTTCAATATAATTTTATAATTTATTTTTGTTGTATATTTTGTGTAGACGAATAGAATTATTAACATGTTATATGCATCTGAAAATTTGAAAAAATGAGCTAGAGTGTCAATTGTATTATGCTGTTGTTATTTAAAACGTTAAATTAAGTGCAAGGAATAAAAAAAACTACAAAGAAAAAGTAGTTTTGTCCATAACAAAAGTCACACAAATGGATGTTCGTTTATATAGACTTATAGAAATGTCGCTCTTACCATGTTTAAGCAAGTGAGAGAACATCGTTTATCTAAAAAAACATTTTATATATAAATATTATAAAAATACGTGTAAAGTTAGTATAAAATAAAACATTATCAAATACATAAATATCACAATTTAAAATATGAGAAAATTAAATTAAAAAACAAAAAAAAAATTAATCCTAAAATTGTCATACTACACATAATTGATTATATATAAACCATAAATTATTGGTTGACTAATATGTCAACGACTAATAGAAATAAATAATTATTTAATACATTGGCAGCATGTCGATTACTTTGTTTCTTACTCGATTGCAATTGTTTCGTCTGTTGCATCTCATCATGTACCCACACATGTAGTGTGCAAGTAGTCAGATAGGAAACAAATGTATTGAGTCATCATTCTAAACACGCAATCAACAGGAGGAAGGTAAACTAAAGGCACATTTAACAACATAATATATAACACATAATAATATCAACAAAAAATAAATAAAATTTGAAGATAATCTAAAATGAGACTTGATTCATATTTATGATTTAAGAAAATCTTTTACCAAGTTGAAAAATAAGAAATTGTCAAATTTTGAAGAATATATAATTAACATCTTTTCTGACAGTGCAAACACGAAAAGCGAATTGCATTGTGTTTGACTAAGTTGACAATTTTTTCATTATTTGATTAAACTAGTTCATACTTGATGATTTACTTGAAACAGAAGGAATAATAAAACTAAGGAGTGTTGGAATAAAGTTGCACAGGTAATTAATAATGGTTCACCACTAACTTGATTACACCAAATCCTTTCACTCAACATGATTTAATTCACTAATTCAACAATTTGAATTACAAAACATCAGACCTTTCAAGCCATTATTCTCAAAGAGCTTGACAACCCCAAACTTTTGAGGAACACACACACATTGACTCTATCAGCCAAGTCTTCACCACACAATCTGAAAATCCAAGATTTTTGAATACACGCTAACTGGTTTGAATAAAAAGATTTTTAACTTGAGTAGTTGTTTCTAACAAGTTGATTATAACAATGATTATAGTGGTATCTTTTAGTGATGATCTGATCCTCAAATGATCATTTGTACTTCCAATTATTAGAATTTCAAGATGAGATGACATCTACTTTCATCCAGATCTTCCTTCTAACTATTTATAACTTGATTAGATTCATCCTCTAAAGATTCGTCATCTTCTTATTTGCTTGTATTCTCTGATTTTCAAGTTTTTCTGGTTTGTCTACATATGCTTCATTTTGTTCCAATAAACATGCACTACCATCATCTTGTTTTGACTTTTCAAGGTCAAGTTGTTTGTCATCAAATTTAACCTGTATGAATTCTTCCACGATCTGAGTTTCCTAATTACATACTCTATAAGTCTTAGATCTTTTAGAGTATCCAATGAAGATGCCCTTTTAAGATCTAGAATCAAATTTATCAAGGTTATCTTAGTGTTTAACATATAACAAGTAAGAGATGTTATGTTTTTTACCTTTCCATAATTCATATGGTATTTTATTCAATATAGACATAATTCATATGGTATTTTATTGAATATAACATGCAATATTAATTGCTTCAGCCCAAAAGTGTTTTGCAACATTTGTCTCATTTAAAATATAACAAAGACAACCAAAACTGACGAAAATAAGAAATGTTGGATTTTTTAGCTTTCCACAATTCATAAGAAGTCTTATAAAGAATATGTCTAAAAGTGCTTATCAACATTAGTTTCAATAATATTAGTTTCATGCACCATGGTGCAAGCCATTTCTTGAATAATATGATTTTTCTTTTCAATAATATTATTTTGTTAAGGTGTTCTAGAGGAGGATAAATTATATAAAATATCATTCTCTTCACAAAAAGTTAATATTGAAAACAAAATTTCATTTTGCACTTGTTAGCAAAAGGTAGTAATTACTTATGTGACTCATCTTTGTATTTAAGGAACTTAACTCATGTCCAACGAAAATAATCGTCGACAATGATAATCCATAGCCAATGATAAGTTCAAGAGGTCTGTTTGTGGAAACAACATTTTTAGGATAAAATAATTGTTTGTTTGTCTTCTTTTTAGACAAGCCTCACAAATAACTTATTATTTGTAATTAAGATTTGGCAAACCTTTAACATACTATAATTTGTTTAATTTTAAGATTAACCTCAAATTGACATGGTCCAATCTTTGTGTCAAATCAACTGTTCATCGTTCATATACATGAAACATTTAACATCTTGTTATTCTAAGTTGGAAAGGTTTATTTTATAAATGTTACCTTGCCTTTGGCCAATAAATAATACATACCCATTAGACCGAATTATTGCCCTACAAGACTTTTGATTAAAAACCACATCATAACCATTGTCATTTAATTGATTTATGCTCTGTAAGTTATGTTTCAGTCCCTTAACTAGCAAAACATTATAAATAGAAGTAAGGGAGTTGTTAGCAATTGTGTCGTGTCCAATGATTTGGAATTTATGCTTTACTCCAAAAGTCATTGAGCCTCTATTGGTCAAAGTTAGGTCTTGGAATATACACCTTTCTCCCGTTATATATTGTGAACATCCATTGTCTAGGTACCATAATTGACATTTCAAGTTGGTTGTTGAGAACATCTGCAACATAGAAAACTTTATCTTGAGGTACCGAATTTTAGTTGGGTCTTGGTCTATTAGTCTTAAAAGGTTTCTTGTTTTTCCATGTTGTTAGCATATGACATGATATTTTATTGTGACCTTTCTTGGAGCAAATCGTACACATCTCATCAAAAGGAGTAAATTTAGATTTAACCATTGTTTCTTTAAATCCTATTCCTATCTTATTATTTATATTAACACCATAAACTATAGATGCAAGTTTCGTTTGTCTATGTTATTTACAAGGAAGTCCTAAAATGCTACTTCATATTTCATCGAATTGCAAATGGTTTCCTCTAAAGGTTTCGAAATAATTTTATTACTACGAATTAGATTTTCGCTCTTAAGTTCTTCAAAATCATTTTTGAGAGAATTGTATTGTTCAGTCAGATTCAAATAAACTTTTTCGAGAGTTTTCAATTTTAAAGAAATATAGTGATGTTTATTTAAAAAGTCATTGATAATAGTAATTAATTCAGAACATGATAAATCAGAGAGTACCTCAATTTCTCCATTCACATACTCATTTTCAAAGTCAAAGCTATAGGGAACGTCAACATCAACCATTAGAGGCATACTAGCTTGCTTTCCATCTTCAGAGAATTCGTCATAATCATCCCATGTATCCATCAAAACTATAAGAATAGAGGCGCACCTAAGAGCGAGGTGAATTAGGTGTTTAAATTTTTTCTTATTTTTAGAGATTTAGTGATTGATTTTTCTGATTTAAGATAGTATATGGCAAAGATAAATGACAAAAAAAATAATGAACACAATGATATTATCCTGGTTTCCCTTATGACCAAGGGTACATCCAGTCCTCTTGCACACCACAAGAGATTTTTCCGTTATTGTTAGAATATGTACAAAATCCACTCTAAGATCTCTGCTACAAACTTATAACACACTTCATAAGATAGCACACCACTATCTTAGATTACAATACTTAAAGAAAGTATACTATTTTCAATAATTTCAAATGATTTTTTCAATAAATGTTCTTGACTAATAAACTGAGTATAATAGTTGTACAATGATATCAATCCAATAATATTTCAAGTATACTAGAAAACCTTTCTCAATGATGTGAAAATGTAATGCAAGTACTTGAAATATGAAAAATAACTTTTTGAATATTTCAGAAAATTGTTGAAAGTTGTTCAAGATTTGGTAGTATGATTGATTTTGTTTAAAGTGAATTTATAGGGTATTTATACTCCATAGACATCAATTCATATCAGTGGCCATCGTTCCTAGAGGTTTGATGAAGAAATACAATGATTTGGAACCATTCCAGAATTGAAAAATTGCATTGTTTCCAATTGTATTCGACTAAAGCTTGTGTGTAGTCGAATACACATCCTTTTAACATTCAATTTTATTTGAATTTTGAAGCTTGTATTCGAATACACATTCTTGTATTCAAATACAAATGTTTGAATTTGGCCATTGACTTAGTTTTGTATTCGGCTACACCAAGTTGTAGTCAAATACAAATGTGCAGATTTGGCTACTTACTTAGCACTCATATTCGAATACAGATGTTCAATTTTAGTTATTGACTTAACAATCATATTCGAATACACTATCTCGTAGTCGAATTCATATGTCCAGTTTTAGCTATTGACTTAACAACATATTCAAATACATTGTCTCGTAGTCGAATTCATATGTTCAGTTTTAGCAAGTGACTTGAGTGTGTATTCAGCTACAACATGTTGTATTCGAATATAATATTGATTTTGGTCAAAAACTTGATTTTTAAACATTTATCATGCACTTTGACACTTTGAAAATGCTTTTGATGCATATGTTAAAATAGTTCTCATGCGCATTTGAAAAATAAGAATATTAGATTGCATCATGTACCTTTATATTATATATTTTCTAATATATGTGAACATAATTAGCTTTGATTATTTAACTTCTTTTTGAGTTTTGTAGCTTTGATCATATTCCTTCGTCTTCATCAAAAACATGTGTTTTACATTAGAATTGTATTGTTCAGACATATTCAAATCAACTTTTTCGAGAGTTTTCAATTTTAAAGAAATATATTGATGTTTATTTAAAAAGTCATTGATAATAGTAATTAATTCAGAACATGATAAATCAGTGAGTACCTCAATTTCTTCATCCACATACTTATTTCCAAAGTCAAAGCTATAATGAAAGTCAACATCAACCATTAGAGGCATATTAGCTTGCTTTTGATCTTTAGAGAATTCATCATAATCATTCCATGTAGCCATCAAAACCTGCTTCTTAGACTTTGAATATTTCCTTTGGAACTTATCTTTCTCCATATTTAGACATTTTGACTTGACATTACCAAGTTTATTGCACCCATACCAAATTATACTTTTCTTGCCATATTTATCATTATTTCCTATCTTGGATTGTTTGTAATCTTTATGAGGGAAATACTTTTTGTTGTCCCACATCCTCTAAATCTTTTGAAGTAATAATCTCAATTACAAGGAAGGGGGTTTGAATTGTAATTGTCCCTTTTAAAAAATTCATGTTCAAACTCAAAGTATCTAACTCAAGATTGATCTTGGTTATAAATGCAAAACGTTATTGGTTAATGAAAATACACAATTTTAACTTATATACATAATATATGATTAGAAGATAAAAAGTAAATAGAGATAAGGGAAGATATATCACACAAAGATATATCTTGGTTCACCCAAAACGAGTTACGTCCAATTCTCACAATTGTGAGATTTTCCACTAAGTGTTCAAAGCAAGACCGTTCTTGGTTTTCACACAGTTTTTCCAGATCAATCTTGATATGTTACAATGTATTACCTTTCGACCTAGAAAGGATTTCCACAAGTCACCTTTCAATCTTTAGACATAATTTTTACACATTACCTTTTAATCATAAATTGATTTTGATAATTTACTCATACTATTTCAACACTATAGTCTTGAGTTACCAAGTGGTGATTTAAAGAAGTTGGCAGAATCTGAATATGCTCAACTCTTGTTTGAGTTTAAATTCTTGGATTAGAACTCAATAAAAATGATTATGATGTCTAGTTAATAATAGAACTGAATCTTTTTGATTGAGAAACTTTAAGAGATTTCGAATATGATTGTATGAGTGATGTATTATTTTGCACTTGAAGCTATGATATATCCTTCATCTTGATACTTTTTTATAGGCTTCAAGAAGGTTTATGACAACTCACTTGACTATTGAAGATGGTCCAAGTGTCATGTGTCAGTTATGGATAAGATATGCCTTAAAGCAAGAACAATCTTCGTTTATGTTTTGAAGAGTGTTGAGGTTTAGGTTTCTTTGCCAGCTTTCTTGAAGTGATTCTCTGCTTTTTATCACGAGTTCAGGCTGCTCAAAAGTACAGTTGAGGTATCCAATCCAACTTGTCAAATTCGTACTTGATGTTTGCTTAAACTTGGAGAATGATCTTGCTTGATCAAAGTTGTAGAATGATCTTGCTTGATAGATTATGAAGCATAGCCTTTGCCTTTGATATTTGGAGTGATTCTTTTACTGATATGATCCTTGTATATTTTATGGTGAAATTCTAGAAACATATTCTAAATAATAGAACCAGTATTCTCTTTAAGAACATGAAAATTCTTATTATCTTAGAACTGTGAAGAACGTTCTTCATTTTACATAATTATGTCAAAAAATGTGCTTCGTTTGTCTAAATGAACTTGCTTCTATTTAATATGATCTTACTTTAAATGCTTAGTATCTATCTTTGATTAACACACTAAAACAACAAAACCCTTATAATCATAATTAGACTTCTTAATTAACTTTTGTTTGATTAACTTCAAAACATTAATATAGGATTTTGTCTTAACATATTTCTGGATAGGAGAGCAAGGTCTTCATCCTATGAGTCTCCATTCTAATCTTTGGAATCACTATCATGTGATTCTGCCGCTTCTTGAAGAACTTTCTTATTCTTGGATCTGAGAGCAATAATCTTTTGCTTCTTCTTGGACTCATCCTCTACAAACTCAATCTTGCAATATCTGAGAGAGTTGATTAACTCTTCAAAATGAAGATTGTTCATGTCATTTGCTTCTTGAATAGTTGTGATCTTGGGTCTCCACTTGCAGGGTAGACTCCGGTGAATCTTCAAGAGATGATCTGCGGTTGTGTAGCTATTTTAAAGCACTTTAAACCTTGATACGAGAGTCTGAAAAACATATCTTAATTTTCTTAAAATGACCTACAGTTGTGTAGCACTTTTGCTTCTTGGACCTGCTTATTTCCTTCATAGGTAAAAACTAGATCATCGTAGATACTCTTAGTCGTCTCCTTGTTAGTACACTTGTCAAACTCCTTGCATGTGATCACATTCATCATAAAAGTTTTGTCCTTGTGATGGACCTTATATTGCTTCTTCCATTCAACATTAATCTCCTTTCTGTAAATTTCAATACCATCCTCGTTGGTAAGAGTAGTGTACCCATCTTCAACCAAATCCCAAAGCTCAAGATCTGGTGAAATAATGAAACTTTTGAGTGTGTCTTTTTATTACTCAAAGCGTTCTCCATCAAACTGATAGGGTTTGTTGATGTTTCCTCCGGAGGCAACATCACACCAAAACCAAACATGTTGAAAAATAGATCTTTTCTCAAATATTATAAAATGCTCAACCTTGAGAGCGAGCTTTGATACCAATTGAAGGTGAAAAACACGAGAAAACGGGGGTTAAACTGTATTTTTCCTTATTAAAAACTTCTTTAAAAAATATAATTTCGGGATACTAGAACAAATATAATATAACAAAGGCAACACCAAAATAAAGTATTGGGGCAAAGGGAAAAACACTAGGATTTATATTGGTTCACTACCAACGTGACAATTATGATACAATGAACATCACACATAATGATTTATCCACTAATTTCAGAGACATACTTCAGATGCAATAAATTGTTATTACATAGTACCTTTGTTATCATCAACACACGATGAAAGAATTGTTCTTAGAACTAACCTAGTTCCAACACTGATAAGTGAAAATTTTGTTAAAGTCATGACAACACAAGAACAATTCATAAATTTAACATTTACGATTATGCAATTACAAAATGAACCTTGAATTTGGAGGTTTTTTTTTTAACACACTACAAATATACACAAACAAACTTACTGTTGGCTAGCAAACTCTAACAAGAAGAAGTTAAAAAGACAATAATATAAATTCAAACAATATAGAAGTAAACAACAAATAAACACACAAAAAGAGATAAAAATTGATTTAAACATATATATAATATTGAAAAATTAAGATGATTAAAATAAAAGAAATAGAAAACCTATATTATAATCAAACATGATTTCTCCATGATAATTTTCCATGTATGAATAGAAAAAGAGAAAAAAACTTTACGCACGGAGAGAAGAGGACAAAGAAAAGATGACAATAAGAAAAGAAGTTACAAATGAGCCGCACTGAGAATATGAACACAAATGAAGAGAAAAATGATTGAAATGAAAATTGAAGGATCAAATCCTAGAATAACAATTTTAGATTTTTAAAATAAATTAAGTGCAATTACGTGAATTTTTCTCACAAGTGAATTAAGTTTCATCTTTTTTTTTTTTTTTTAATTTATTTATAATTTTAACTATTTTTTCTCTCATTTATCGCATAATTTTTTTTTAAAATCAATAACTCTGAATTAAATTTTGATTGTAATTAATAATTAATCATAGACCATGTATAAACGTGGGACATGATAGAAACTATTTAAATATTTTTAAATATTAATATTTGAATTTAATAATCTTGGTCATGACAAAACAATAGTTATTGACTGAAAAATACTTAAATTTGACCGTAAAAAAACTTCAAGTTTGAGCAAAAGAAATGCGGATCCGCGGATGTCCTACAAAGCAAAATCCCACCGTTAAATATTTATTTATCAACAGTCCCTAATATCTCATTTAGCTAACCACGGATCGCAAATCTAAACCGTCGATTACTCCGAGTTAAACGACCGAGATCAAATCAAATTCTCACAAGCCTCTTCTTCCTCCCGCTCCAATAAATTCATAAATAAATATCGCGACATCACAATCATAATTTCCATCTCAAATCTCAAATTCAAATCAAAAACCTAAATCCCCAAATTCCCATTCCCCCCCCAAATTTCCATCAAAAAAATGTCTGGTCGTGGCAAGGGAGGTAAGGGCCTCGGAAAGGGAGGTGCTAAGAGACACAGGAAGGTTCTCCGTGACAACATCCAAGGTATCACGAAGCCAGCTATTCGAAGATTAGCGAGAAGAGGAGGTGTGAAGAGAATCAGCGGTTTGATCTATGAAGAAACACGTGGAGTCTTGAAGATCTTCTTGGAGAACGTGATTCGTGATGCAGTTACTTACACGGAGCACGCGAGGAGAAAGACGGTTACTGCTATGGATGTCGTTTATGCTCTCAAGAGACAGGGAAGAACCTTGTATGGATTTGGAGGGTGAAGAAGAAGCTCTCTTATGCTTTTTTTTATAAACTATGTGTAATTTGAATGTTTGAATTTTCCTTAGATGCTTGTGATATGGTTAGGTTTATTTTGTAAGCTGTAAATTGGATATGAGATTGTAACATGTTCAATTTTACTCAAACTTTGAATTGAAATCAAATGAAGAAGCTCTGTTTGATGGTGAATTATAGTTCTGATTTAATTTTGCTAATCACGTTAGAGCTTTTAGTGTTTGTTTGGATGTACCTTTGCTTTGTTTTCAACGTGAAAGCAAACGGATGTTTAAACACACGATGGAAGTTTTACACTGTTCAGCAACACATTGAAGTCTACGGGGTTAGGAGCATGGATTCCTAGGAGAAGTGTAACTGTATAACACGCTCTATTTTTTTAATTAATTGATTTTATTTATTTTAATGGATCAATTTAGTGTGGCTATATTAGGTTAATAATTTCTATATTGATTTATTTTGTTCTAATCATTTAATAATTTATTTTTATTCAATGGTTTATTTATATTTATTTTTGGAGGAAGCATTTATAAATATATTATGATCTTTGTGGGAGTGTATAAAATATGATTTTTATTTATCAAAACTAATAAAAAATCCGTATTCTACACGGGTGTTGGGTCGTTGGTATATTTTTCTTCCAAATAATAGTTAAAAGATAATAAAACGACATTCTTTTATTTATAGTGCAATAGAGAAAAATTCTCCTAATTTATTATAACCAATAATGACTAAATTACATTGAAATCAATAATGAGTCGAAAATATCTGATAATGATTCAATTATGTTATATATATATATATATATTAATTTTTAATATTTATTAATAATATAGATTTTTTAATTATTTGTCGTTGTCAAATATCTTGTTTTTATTTTATATATTAATAAAAAATATTTACCTCATAATTTTTATATTTTTCACTTTTAAGTAATTGTACAATATTTTTCATGTATCATTATAAATTTTTATACAATATTATTAATATTTATGAATACAAAATATTTGTCTCTTATTTTTATATACATAGATTATAAATATTTATTATATATTTTTTTAGATTTATTATTG
>JBBPBT010000850.1:11102579-11127133 GCA_037974875.1 Cicer bijugum
ATATTTATTATTAATATATATTTCAATGTAAATTCTTTCTGTGCATCTTTTTTTAGTCTATTATATTTTATTTTATTATTAATTATTAAAGATTAAAAACGTTTTTGGTGTAAAATTTTTATATTAACAACAAATTGTAGATTTATTAATAAAAATTTGAAAATGAAGTTATGCAAATAGTTGATGTGAATGATGTGTTCACAATGATTGGTTGTTAATATACAATAACTTTAAAATATGTAGATATTTTAATATTTTATTATTATATTTATTATTAATATTATTTACGATGTTTTATAAGCTTTTATTATTATTATTATTATTATTATTATTATTATTATTACTTAACCTTTTCTTTAAAGAAAAGTAAAACAAATATATTCATAACAAGAAGGGCCTCCCTCCCCTTTCATCTCTGATGACATCTGTACAAAAATAAAATTTAATTAGTTGCACAAGAGATAGAAAATGGGAGAAGGCTTTGGAAAAATATTGTAGTAGATAAGAGAGAAAGTGGAAAGAGTTTGGAAAAAAATCATCTTTTTGTTGTTGAGACAAATCTAACTATTGCAAAAATTTCAAAATCTTAATGACAACTCCTTCTATTATTAACAATTGTGTTTTTCTTTTGTCAACAACTAATTGTGATTTTATATTAAGGAGAATGAGAATTTTACAACGATCTATTTTATTAATAATAATTTTTTTTATGTATAATAATTTATTTTAAAATTTATTTTATATATAGTAATTCAATATCTTAAGTTACAAATTATTTTATGTAAGATAGTTATTCTAAAATTTCTATTAACAAGAAATTGTCTCATATTTAATAAACATTGGCGTATTTATGATATTGGGTGTTATTTATTTTTAAAAATGATTATTCTTTTGTCGTACATATAAAATAAAATAAAAATTTAAAAATAACAATAACCACATGTTATAAATTTTATTAAGAAATGAATTTGGATGTTGATATTTTAATTGGGATAGACTTAAGTATAAAATAAAATATATAAAATAAATTTGAGTAGCTATGGGTTTATGAAGCAACATATAAGAAAAAACGGAGAAATATGAACAGAGAGAAGATACAATGGAGAAAATAGAATAGAGGGAAGACAAAACTTGAACTATTGTCGTTGTTTTTAATTTAACTTCGTAAATATTATTATAAAAAGACATATTTTTATGAAAGATATAATTAACTTGATGGTGTAAACACAAATTTATTTGAATAAGATGAAGAGGAAAAGGATGAGAAACACTAGGGATGGAGTTCAATGAACTCTTGTGAGTCCAAGGAAGAGGAAAGGCAAGCAACCGGTACAAGTCAGACTAGACGGTGACAAATGGTACAATGGCAGCGGATTCAATGCATTTTACAGGCATCGAGTTGAAGATGGTTTTCATAGGAGTGAAGACGATGAAAACATCAAGGGAGAGACAAAATGAATATCAGTTTATGTTACTAATTTTCCCGCAGAAGCTACTTTGAAGGATTTGAAGGAAGGGATAAAACCGTGTGGTATGTTGGTCGATTTTTTTTCTTTTAAATCGATTAAACTTTAAGAGACAAAGATTCAGATTTGCTAGGTTTGTGAAGGTGAAGGACGTTGGAAAACTTGTCAAAGCTATTCGAAATGTATGGTTCGATTCTTTTAAATTGTGGGCGAATGAAGCACCTTTTGATAGGGAGCGGGAGGATAGAAGGACTGGTGGAGGCAAGAATGTGCCTCAAATTATTGCTGCAACTTTCAGATACGATAAAGACTAGACATACCAAAGAGCGGGGGAAACAGTGAGTGGTAGAACTACAAACGTCTCATATGTAGATATGGTGCGTGAAAAACAAAGAGCTGATTGACGACTCAAGGAATCTATAAGTACACATAATTATAACAAATATTGGTGTGGTATGAAATTCGACACCAAAAGAGAGGATTTGGATTGGGAGAAAAGGGGGCGTGTGGGAATTCTCCATGATATGGAAATGGTCTCAGTTGCTCAAAATTTGGTAAATGATGCAGGATTCACTTCATTGCGAGTCATACCAATGGGGGTCGCAAAGTATTTACTTACGGTGATGTAAATGTGGATGTGAAGGGGATAATGAAAGATGGAGCTGAATTTTTTAGTGCATTATTTGAATCTATTGAGGAATGAACTCTAAAAGCGACATCTTTGGAATGATATGGGTGGTTTCGATTTTGCGGTGTGCCCATTCATGCATGGAGTATCGATCTCTTTAAGGAATTGTCATACACGTTGGGCAAATTTGTGAAGTTCAATGAGTGCATCGAGAAAAAATCGCTTAGAATTTGCACGAGTGCTTATTGAGACAACACATTTTGAGTTAAGTAATCGTTTTATTCAGATTAAAATTGATGATAATTTGTTTAAAAGAATTGTGGAAGAACCATTCTCTGGTCCATCATTTGATTTTGAGGGGGAGGATGTCGCATGGAGGGTCGATGATTTAGATTCATATACGAGTTTAGGTTTGAATTTGTTACAGTCCCTAATCATGGGGGATGAGTTGGATCCCAAAAATTTGGAAAACTTTATGACTGAAGTTAATGGTGGTTTGAATTTATTAACGAGAGAAACTGAATTGAACGATGATGGGGCGCGTAATAAGGATGGTGTGATGGATAATAAGTTGGAGTTAATTCTTAATATGGCGGGGAGGAAAAATTGGGGTAGTAACAATTGTGCAAACAATTGTTATTTATTGGAGAAAGAAAACCAGAAGTTAGGAGTGGAGGAGGCAAGTATGAATTTAATGGGAGATATGCTGATTCGTTGATTAAAATTGAGAGTGGTATGGAAGGACCCATTGGACTTGGTCAACATGAAACAATTCCATTTAATGTGGAGAGATAATTTAATGATTTTCAAAATGATGAAGCAACACATGAAGGTAGTTTGACGAAGCAAACTTGTGATATTGGATCACGACTAGGTGGTAATAGCGCGAGCCTTATTCATGGTGGGGTGGGCTTAGCAACATGTTTAAACATAATGGAGTCTAAAGAGCCTGTTGGAAAGCCTTGTAGAATTACACAGAAGAAAGGTTCACCGAAAAATGACTATTCAAAAGAGAATTTTCTAAAAAGTCAATATTGAGAATTTTTATCTTTGAAACAAATAGATAGACTACCAGAGCATCGACGAAAGGAGACTTTTGCTCGAGGCTCAACAAAAAAAGAATAGGAGACAAATAGCTTTATCCGCTTCATTAAATCAAGTAAGTGTTTCTTCTTCAACTAGTTTGGTTGATTCTTAGGCTCGGGAAGATTGAAGACATTTAGCTTTACTTAATAATGATGCGACAAAGGTAGGTAAAGAAGTATTAAATTTTATAAAAGAGATCGGGTTAATTCCACTAGAGGAGGAAAATATTATAGTTGAAAAATTAATGGAAATGGAAAAAAAAGACATACTGAATATTGGAAAAACTGCATAAGAAGTTAGAAGTGGACGGGGTTATGCTATAATATTAGAGACATGGGAGGGGTTGCGAAGAAAAAAGAACTGCAGGGTTTAATAAAAAATAAAAAACCTGATATAGTGTGTGTCCAAGAAACAAAGTTAAAGGTTATGGAGGAAAATATGTGTGAAATTGTTTGGATTTTCGTTCGAACCCATAGTAGGTAGATCCGGAGGTATACTAACTTTGTGGGATAGCTCACGGGTTGATATGTGGAGTTCTTCTATATTAAATCATGCATTAGTTATAGAGGGAGAATGTAAGGATACTGGAGAAAAAATTTGTGTGGTAAATATTTATGCACCTTGTGACAGGATTGCGAAGCGAGAACTGTGGGATATGATAGGTGAGAAGGTTGAGAACGATGTAGATTGTTGTTGGTGTGTGTGTGGAGATTTTAATGCAATTAGGAAGGAAAGTGAAAGGAAAAGGAGGAGTGAGTATATCCAAATGGAATACATTTTGCGCTTTAATAATTTTATTGAGGAATCATAATTTATTGATTTTTCTTTAAATGGTAGAGCTTTTACTTGATGTCTTTTGGATGAATCGATCATCAACATATTAGATTGATTTCTTTTATCAAAGAGGTGGGGTCGTTAATGGCCCAATTGCTCACAATGGGCGTTGGTTACAAGCTTATTAGACCATTGTCCATTATTCTTGTGTGATGATTGGGATACTTGGGGACGAAGATCTTTTCGTATATTGAAGTGTTGGGAGGAATTTGATGGTTATAGGGATTTTGTTAAGGAGACATGAGATAATTATACGGTGTTGGGTTGGGGGGGGGGTTTGTACTAAAGCAAAAATTGAAAAATATGAAAAATCGATTGATGAGTTGTCATAAGGAACATTGCAACAACCTATTTGACACGTTAAAGATGGCTAAAGAGGAGTTAAAAAGTTAGATATCAAAGCAAAATCACATGTTCTATCAAATGTGGAGATTGAAGAACGTAAAAAATTGTCAGCTAATATTTGTTCTTGGTCTCGGTTGAATTGTAGTATTCAGTGGCAAGAATCGCGAGTGCAATGGTTTAGAGAAGGAGATGCAAACACAAAGTTTTTCATGGTAGTATCCAATAGAAGGCGTCGTAATTCAATTCTCAGTATTGAGGTTGGGGGTGACCGTGTCGAAAGGGTGATGTCAATGAGAAGTGCAGTGTTTAATCTTTTTGAATGTCATTTTAAATCCACCAGATACATCCATATGGGATTGGATAACATGCAATTTAATTCTCACTCGCTAGTGCAAGATGAAAAACTATTAGGTGGATTTAGCGAAGAGCAAGTCAAACAGACGTTGTGAGATTGTGACAACTACAAAAGTCCAGGTCCGGATAGGGTATATTTTGGGGTTGTCAAAGAGTTTTTGGAGAACATAAAATGCGACTTTATGAGATTTCTATGTGATTTTCATGGGAATGGAAGGTTGGTAAAAGGATCAAATTGCTCATTCATAGTTTTAATTCCCAAAAAAGACAATCCGCAAGCCTTATATGATTTTAGACCCATTTCATTTATGGGATGTATGTATAAAATTTTGTCAAAAGTCTTGGCCAATATATTGAGTTAGGTGATTGGTTTTGTAATAGCTGAATCTTAATCAACGTTTGTTAAAGACATACAACTTTTGAACAGGATTTTAATTGCAATTGAAGTAGTTGATGAGGCAAAAAAGGAAAAAAAAAGAGTTAATTTTGTTCAAAGTGGACTTCGAGAAGGCATATGACTTAGTTGAATGGGATTACCTAGAGCTTGTGATAACAAAGATGGGTTTTCTAGAGAAATGGGGTAAATGGATTTTGGAATGGGTTGGTTCAACGTCAATTTCTGTGCTAGTGAATAAGATTCCTACAGAAGAGTTTGCTATGCAGAGGGGATTGAGACAAGGTGACCCCTTATCTCCATTCTTGTTTCTAATACCTACTAAGGGTCTGAATGCTCTTTTTAGTGTTTTTGTGGAACCCAATCGATTAAAAGGTTTTAAGGTGGGCTCAAATAAGTTTTGTCTCTCTCTACCTCTCTCTATTATAATTTGCAGATGATACGCTGATAATGAGAGAGAAATGTTGGGATAATATTAGAGCAATCAAGGCTAATTTTTTGTGGTTTGAGCTTCAATCCGGCCTAAAAGTTAATTTTCATAAAAGTATGTTGGCATGTGTTAATGTTAATAATTCATGGCTTCAAACTACGACATAGATTCTTAATTGTAAGATGAGATGTGTCCCTCTCAAAAATTTTGGGTTGTCTATTGGTGATTATCCCCGATGTAAGGTGTTTAGGAAACCAATTATTGAGAAGATCCAAAATAGATTGGCTGATTCGAACTCTAGAACTTTGTCGACGGGTGATCGTTTAGTACTCTTCAAAGTTGACTTATCTGTGTTGCCGATTTATTTTCTTTCCTTTTTCAAGACTCCTTCAAGTATCATTTATCAACTTGAATCCATTTTAAAATCAATTCTTTGGGATGGAAATGAGGAAGTGAGTAAGGTTCATTGGGTCAATTGGGAGAAGGTGTGTTTGCCTTTAGAGAAAGGTGAATTAGGAGTATGAGATTTGAATTTTTTTAATAAAGTTCTATTGGGTAAATGGTGTTGGAGGTTAAAAACAATTAGAGGGTCTTTGGGTTAAGGCATTGATCAATAAATATGGAGTGGAAGTTGAGGAATGTAGGGGGAAATTCGAAGGGGCCTTTGTGGTGGAATGATATTTTTGTCGGAAGTGTTGGTATTGAAGATGAATGGTTTGATAAAAAATTGTTTAAAATTATTGAGAATGAGAGTAATACTTTGTTTTGGAAGGATCAGTGGTTTGTAGGTGGGGTCTTGCGTGAGAAACTTAGTAGGTTATTTCATTTGTCTTTGCAACAAGAGGAAAATATAGAGGTTATGATAGAGATGTTGCGACGAGGGTATTCAAGGGTCGAGATGGCAGAGGCAGTTGTTTGTGTGGGAGGAGGAATTAGTGGAGCAATGTAGAATTTTATTGGCTAACGTTCATTTGGAAGTTAATGTATCTGATAAATGATCATGGAACAATACGCAAAGATGATCATATTCGGTAAATGAGGTATATTATGTACTATAGGAGGAGTTTTATCGCTAGTATCATCACACCTCCATTTCAAGACCTAGTGTGGCATCCTTTTGTCCAAGAAAAAATATCATTATTTGTGTGGAGGTTGTTTACAGATAGGTTGCCTACAAAGGAAAATTTGTTCCGTCGAGGAATCATTTATATGGAAGATCAACAATGTGTAGCAAGTTGTGGGGAAGTTGAAACAGTCAGTTGTTTGTTCTTTGTGTGCCCTCTTTTTGGATCCGTGTGGTATGATATATTGAATTGGTTTGGATTATTTAGTGTATTTCATAAGGATGCAATCAACCACGCTAACCAATTTGATGATATTTTTTATGCGGTCGTGTAACGCGTCAAATAATTAATTTAGTTTGCGATGACGTGGACAATTTGGAAATCAAGAAATGAGGCGATTTTTCGTTCACATGTTTTGAATGCAAATCTTATTATTGAGCATGCCAATATTTTAGCATGGAGGTGGATCAAATTGCATATAAAAGTATTTTGTTATGGGTATTACAGTGTTACCAACCGTTAGAGTGAATTGATATCGCTTGTGGTTAATTATTTTGCTTCTTGTTTGAGTAATTTAGTTTGTATTTCTTCTTTGTTTTGTTCATACAATTGAAACATTGTGAAATTTATTTTATTTTTGCTCTAAGCACTTCTTGTCATAGAACATTTATTGAATATATTTATTTTTGACTTGTTAAAAAAAAATTGATAGTATAAAATTTAATTTGTAATTTAATTTTTAAATAAAACATCCACATTTTTCCAAAAAGTAATCAACATAGTTAAGTAACTTCCAAATTCGGAGCTTTAGAAGAAGCAAACCGCCAATTTTGCAAAATGACACTCCATGAAAATATGATCATTCAAGGTGATGGTTACCTAAGAAACAACTTTGATCAATATTCAACCCTTTTTTCTTTGAGAGTCATCTAAATAAACAATTTTGATTGATATCCAACTTTTTTTTTAGTGTCGTCTTTAGTAAGTTGAACACTTTTTTTTTAATCAATTTATATAAATATTTGATTTCTTTTTTCTTTAGAAGAAACCATTTTTCATTCAAAAATATACTTCCTCTGGTTATATAATATATATAAAAAACTTTTGTGGTTATTAAAAAAATATATTTAAGTATAATTAATTTTTTAGATTTTATGTTAACATAAGTTAAACTTATTAAATTATTATTTTTTAATATAAAACACTTAACTATTAATATTAAATATTTTAAATGAAATGAATGATGTATTGAAAATACTAACATTAAATGAGATAAAAATAGTAAATTTTATTGACTCAAATTTAAGATTTTTTTTTGCATGTGTGCTTTTAATAGTGATCAAATATAATATTTACATAAATATTTCTATAATAATTATAAAAAAAATTTCATTAGTATAACTTTTTTAGTTTAAAGAAAGTTACACATGTATATGATCAATTTACCTTACAAATTTGTATAAATAATTGTTGAAATATATAATATAAAAACTATTGTATCACACAACGCCACACTTAAATCATCTTTGCAATAATGATATCACAATCTTTTATAATATATTAAAATAGATTCTCAGATTATCTATCGACACCTAATAACATTTTATACCACATAATTCTATTTGTGTCACCTTGTTTAGTTGTCATAAATAAAATCTATTCTCTTTCCATTATTCATATAATACACAATTTCATTTCATCAACAAAAAAAGTTCAACATTAAATAAACATTAGTAACAACTCACAGTGCAATAAACATTTTTCTATTATCTTTTTATCATTTATTAAGTGTAATTTTATTCCGTAACTATTATAAATGTAAGTCCAAATATCTATTTTTTTATTGACTGAACCAAGATTCAAGAAGACACGATACCACAATCTTGAGACATGAACTCTTGTTTATGCTAACATCCTTTCCAATTTGAGTATAACAAAATTATGTTTGTGGTGTTTGATAGAATGCAATCAATGTTATATTCAATTGAGTAACTGACTTGGATATAAATTTCTCATTGGTAATAATCTTCTTCTTCCACATGTAATTGCTAGTCACTGGAAATGTGTGTTCCATTTTGTGCTTAATATTTAATTACGTGATTTTTATGTTATCTTTCATTTACAATATAACTGTTGAAGTTATGGGATTTTCGAGAAAAGTAGGAAAAACAATAAAATAAAAGTTTGAATATTATTGATAATAACTTAATGCTGATTTAATTATGAAAGACTAAATATTAATATCTATTTATAGAGAAACATAGACTCAATCCTAAACAAATTATAATAATAATGAGATATATTTTAAGATACCTTTATGTTTATAAATTGATCATAGAACATAACTCAAGATACTCTAATATAATATAAAATATATGATAAGATATTTTCTAATATTCCAACACTCCCTCTCAAGCTAAAATTTACAAAGCTTTAGCTTGTTACATGAAAAAAATATTTTGCTTCGCAAAATAATAAAAAAGGGTGGAACCCCCTTTCCATCCATTTGAAATAACGAGTTTTTGTCTTATGTAAGAATCGAACCCGATACATGGGGGATAAGTACCGCCGTCCATTCATTCCCACTACCAATTGAACTTTGAACAGAGAAACTCATGGAAAACAGTTTAACAAAGCAAGACCGTTCTTCTAAAACTGCATTTGGAAGATTCAAACTAATAATACCGGAGACTCAAAATATTTTTACTTGAATCTACTTCAGGGAGAGAGAGACATGCTTCAATGAAAGCAAGCAAAACCAGTACATCTGGGAAAAAGATGAGGCCAATGCATCTGTGGCAAAATGCCAATCTAAAGTGAGTCATGAAAATAAAAGACAACATAAGAATAACCATTAACGAAACAAAGAAGTTATCACTAATATGATTCATATGTGGAAAAAGAAACACACCACAATGATCTCAACGACAATATAAGTCACTGTTATAATCCATTAGTAAGAACTAAATTGCATGACAAATATTGAAGAATAAACAATGATATTCTAACGAAATGAAGCCATGATCGATTAAAACAGTGAGAAAATACGTCCAAAACAAGAGAAATAATGGCTGTTTGAACGAGAACACATATTTTCGTTGATAAAAATTGGAAAGTAAACACAAATCTGAATCTGCTAGGACTAAGATAGACCAACCAAACATTAACAAAAGAAGCGTCGGGACACTCCATCATGTGTTGTGGAAACGTCAACACGTGAGATCTAGTCACACGAGAGAGTGCATGTGACAACTTTTGCTGACAGATTTTTGGAAGTGGTTTGTTCTAGATAGAACAAAGTTGATGGAGATATTGTTTTATCGAAAACAAGGTTGACGACAATGGTAGCAACAAATTTGGACGAAAAATATTGAAATGAGTGTCGAAGGGTCGACAAAAACAAATTAGAGTTGTTTAGGAGGCTCACTCATGAAAAAGAGCTGGAGAAGTATGAAAGCTCACCAAGAGATCACATCGAAAAGAAGAAAACTATGATTACATTAACAAACTTTTGGCAACTTAGAGCGGTATAATGGCGAGACAACCGAAGGAGGATAAAAATTAGTTATAGATATCATGTTGAAGTTGCAGAATTTTAGAGGAAAGAAGAAGAAAAAATAATAAGAGTTTGAATATTATTGATAATAGTTTAATGCTGACTTGATTACGAAAGACTCGATCTTAAATCATGAACAAATCATAATAACAATAAGAGATATTCTAAGATATCTATGTAATTAAAAATGGATCATAGAACATAACTCAAGATACTCTAATATAATATAAAATATATTATAAGATATTTTCTAATATTCTAATAATCAATTTATGTGGACGCCATTTATTAATGTTCCATTCAATAAACCGTTTTGACTTCTTTCACTCACTTCTTATTATGGCATTTGTTCTTCTAATTTCCATCATTCAAAGTAGATCCGTTGTTACAATTATTTTTTTTAGCGCAATAAATCAACTGGACAATGTTTGAAATTTACACAATTCTTGAAAAATTAAAGTCCTTATTGTAATTAAGGAACAACAATAATAATACATTCGTCTAGAAGATAATTTGAAACCTCTAATCTATGTTTTTAACTTTACGTCATTCAAATTAAATTTCAATGTTTTCTTTTACGTTATAATTATGTTATGAGTGATATTACATTTGTTGCTTTTGCCTCATATAACTCAACAAAAAAATACTAAACACAAGAGACATGTGAGCTGAACATGAATTGATGGAGGATATAAATTAGGTTTTAAACAAATATTTTAGATTTGTCACATAATTATAACCTTAATTACTTTTTCCCCACTAATATACTCTTATTTATCATATTTCAACTCATCAAATATTTTCACTAACCGCAATTTATAGAAATATTTGAATAAATGAAACATTTTATCATTGAAATCAAATCAATTAATCATTTTCTAAAGAATTGTACATAAATCAATTGAGATATTTAAAATGAGACAGAGAAAATACTTATCTTAAAGAGTGATGTCACTTTTCACACTAATACAATGAACATAAAGTTTCTACTAGATTTCAGAATTATTTTATTCTAAATGCATATATTTTCACAATTGAATTTAATTAATGTCTTTTGTTAAGTTGCACTTATGTTATACATTTATTTTAGTTTAATTTTTCCTCTTTAAGATAACATATTATTGTAGAAAGAAAAGTACTTGATACTATCAATTTAAATTATTCAACCATTTTTTAATTTCTTTAGTTACCTTGTGAATTTTGCATATGCTAATGTCACTTTTAATATTTTTTAAAATTATTCTTTTTGATGTGACTAGCATCTTAGTGTTCATTTCTTTTCATATATTTCATACATCTAATTAACTATTATTATTTGAGGATTTTACCCTGTACTTCCATATTTAAACCTGCCACCCCCTCAATCAACGTGAAAAAACAATTTTGCCCTTTATGAAACATTCAATTTTTTTAACTTCTCATTTTTTCACCCCTCTTTCTAAAATATTCAAAAGTTTCAAAATGGCAATTTCTAGAATTTTTAAAACTTTAAAATAATTCAAAACTTTCTAAATAGGAAAATTTCGAAACTTTCCGTATTTAAAAAATTTTAAATTTTTTCATATTTGAAAACTTTTGAAATTTAGAAAGTTTCATAATGTAATCCTTATTTCGAAAATTTCACAATTTTGAAACTTTCGAAATTTTCAAAATATAATCTTTATTTTAAAAATTTGAAACTTCCTAAACTTTTAAAAGTTTTAAACTTTTAAAACTATCAATTTTAAAATTTATATTATAAATAATTAAAAAAGTAAAATTGAATTTTCATACGTCAAGGTAGCAAATTTATGTGTTGGGGTGGACCCTTATTATTTTGAGATGATATATTTTAATTTATATGTCTGCTTTATAATTCAAAGATAAACTTCACTAAATTTTATCAATTATAGTAATTTTATTGCATCATTATTAACTTTTTTAATAATAATTATATTAATTACGTTACCTTTATATTAATTAAAAAGTAAATAAGTGAAGAATAATAATAAAAATATTATTTAATTTTTAATCAATATTATTTTTGTTTTGTAAAAAAAACAAAGCAGATTGATACAGCTAGCTAAGAAAAAAAAAAAAAAAATTCTCATACGAAAATTATAAATTCTTGGGTACGTCTCTCTCTTTCTCTCACTCAGGCAGAGTCTGAACAAAATAAAAGCAACAAAACAGAACAAAAACCTCTCTCTTCCTTTCCTCCACAAACACGCTTCATTTTCCTCAACCCCAATAACCTCTCTCTCTATCTCTTTCTAACAACAACAAACCACAAAAACACTATCCTCGAAAAACGACAACACACCCCATACATAAAAAAACACCACCGCCCAACTATCATCCATCATCTTCCGCCGCCCTACCCAATCCCTCTTTCTCAAGGTAAACAACACATATATATATAAACATAAATAATTATATAAATATAAACTCTTATTTATTGATTCAAATTTTGATAATTTTAATTGTAGACAACAGAGTCCATGGCAGAATTCAGAAACATGAACAACAACAATACGGCGCCGTCTAGGTTTTCATTCTTCAACCGTTCTTTAACAACGCTTAATAACACAAACAACGACGAAAAACAACCGCCACCACAAAAACCCCAAAGCATCGATCGCACCGTTTCGCTTCGCGGCAGGGTCGTTAAAAGGCTATGTAGTTTATTCGAACCAACAAAACTACCTTCTCAAGAAGAATCAACACTTTTCATCACCAAATCAAAATCCCTAAAATCAACCGAATCAACGATAACAACATCAAAATCGCTCGATTCTTCTCCGATTATTCGATTACCTGGAACAGAAGACCGAATCGTGTTGTATTTCACGAGTTTGCGTGGGATTAGAAGAACATACGAGGATTGTTATTCGGTTAGGATGATATTGAGAGGATTTAGGGTTTGGGTTGATGAGAGAGATGTTTCAATGGATTGTTGTTACAGGAAGGAATTGATGAGTGTTTTGGGTGAGAAGAGTATGAAGAACGTTACACTTCCTCAGATTTTTATTCGAGGGAATTACATCGGTGGTGCTGAAGTGATTAAGCAACTTTGTGAGGTTGGTGAATTGGGGAAGATTTTGGAAGGTTTTCCTAAGACTAAACCTGGGTTTGTTTGTGAGAGTTGTGGTGATGTTAGGTTTATGCCTTGTGGGAATTGTAGTGGGAGTAGGAAGGTTTTTGATGAGGATGAAGGGTTGTTGAAGAGGTGTTTGGAGTGTAATGAAAATGGATTGGTTAGGTGTCCGAATTGTTGCACCACTTGAGATTATTAGTATTTGTTGGTATTTTTGCAATTGCAACTTGTTCATTGTTTGCATGATTGCGAGTTTTTAGGTGTTCATAAATAATTTGATCAAGATTGAAGAATTTGTGTTGTTGTTGTTATTGGTGGTGGTGGAGATGGTGGTGATATATGTCTTTGGTTAAGGTTATATTGAGGGTTTTAATTTTAAATAAAGGTCTGCAATTGAGACTGCACCGTGATTGCAATTGAGACTGCATTGCGGCTGCAACATGACTGCAATTGAGACTGCATCAGACACATGGTGATTCTTTGTATTATGAAGCAAGGATTGCGACGTGGCTGGAATTTGAAACCTTGGTTATATCATGATTCAAAGCTCTCTTTGAAATTTATGTGGTTGGTTTATTTATTTGTGGCAATAGTGTGATTAGCTGAAGCTGAAGGTGTTTTCAGCTTCTTGAACAGGGTTTTGTTCAAGAGTGTGCTTTTATCACCTAAAGGAAAAAAAAAAGTTGTTAAATGGGTTTTTGAGTATGTATGTATGTATGTTGTAGTTCATTCCTGGTGAGGAGGGTTTCTCATCAAGGGGATGTTATAATATATTTAGTGTTATGATTTGATTGATCCCTTCAAGGGATTTGCAAATATTAACCATTGAAATTTATATGAGAGTTGTTTGTTGTTTTAGTGCCTTATTTTTATATTTGATTTCTTTTATGTCTTATGTCTTCTTGCATTTGATATCTTATAGCACACAGGGCCTGAATATTGTGGGTGACTTGTGAATCAATGGTCTAAAAATCTTATTGGTACTTGGTCGGCATTAGGGCGTGACTACGTTGAACTTTGACATATGTTGGGTCACTTATTTTGGCTTTTCTTATGGGTCCTAGAAACTAGTTATTCTTGGATCAATTGTTCTACGAGTCACGACCCAATGACCCTGATTCGAAAGCACTTGCCCCTCAAGTTTGTCCCAATGCATTAAGCATATGTGTGTAAGAAATGTATTCCTCGTTATTGTGCTGTTACACACACAATTGGTGAAATTATTGAGCTTGTTTTCCATCTCTTTAATCCCTTAATTTAGAATCCTTACAAATTGCAGCTTAAAATTGAGTATTTTTGGCTTTCCACAACGGTCCATCATCTGCCATCGATGACAATGGTTGATAATGATACTTTATTAATTTAATGTTTATTTATGTTCACAGATGTCCCTTTATCCTCTCTTATGTTTCAATGTACTGGAATCTAATTTGTGCTGATGAACTAATATAAAATGTCCTTTATGATGGAGGGATTTTATCAGTGATTGTGCTGCTAACTGAACATCATATTCAGTATAATCACAATTTTGACTTCGTAAAAAAAAATCGCAATTTTTAATGTACTTTGAATCTTCCACAAAATCACAACGTCATTATAATTTTGCTAAACTAACTACAAATTCAAACACATGTTTAACCTTTTCAATCATATTGGATATTGAATTTCAACTCTAGTGATCTAGCCAAGAGAATCATTTTGAAAAGCTAGGGAGCAAACTCAAATTACTTTACTTTTTAAATTTTGGATTAGAATTGTTATTATCTTCAGCTTCAAATATTAAGTATGACGCACACTCTGCAATTCATGAGTCATTGCTGAATATCTAGGATAAATAATTATCCAAAAGCATAATCAGTTAAAATTTCATAGTCAAATAGTGACGTTAGGATCCTGATTGCTCAACCATTTTTATGGCTTTTTCGTACTAAGAGAAGTCCAATCATATCATGTTGAATCTAATTTTGTATCGTAGCTTTCTATTTCAATTTTGTACCGCAGCTTTCAATTTCTGCAACTACTAGGAAATTGGGAAGCCAACATTTCTCTAGTATTATATTGATTAGAATTAGTGCACTTTGATTGGATCCAATCATTTTATTTGGACTGTTTGCCTAAATTTAAAAGTTGATCATGATTTTTAAAATTAAAATTCTGATATTGAAATTTGAATTATTCAATCTTGAACGATTGAAATAGTGTGTGATTGTATGCAGTCACAAGAGTTGTGATAATTATAAATTAAATTTTATTTTCTCATACGATACAATTATTTTTTTCTAACCATCCTTATATATTTTGAAGGCATTTGCACATGAATTAAAAAATGGTTTTTGCACATGAATTAAAAAATGGTTTTTGAGCTTTTTGCTCATTTAGTTTTCAAATGGCTTATTGACAAAGCTCTTACTTCTCAATTAGCGCTCTCAAACTAGCTCAGAATTTTGAATACTCAAATACAATACACGAACCAAGACAAAATAAAATCATTTTGAAAAGCTAGTGATAAAACTCAAATTACTTTATTATTTCTTTGAAAGTTTATCACTAACATTGTATATATGCTAAAAATATCTTTCGAATTTGAAATGTAGCACAATAATAGATGTAACTTAAATTTTTTGATTGTATTAAGCCAGATTTGAGAAGGCTAAAGTACAATGAGGTTGACAGAAATATACTTTGGTAACGTGAATTAGTCCATTTAAAAAACTAATATAAATATAAGTTGTGTTCATCTCTTTTGCATGAACTTTTAGAGGATTATACTTTGTATCTCCACGTCTAAACTTGCCACCCCTCAAGATACATGATAATATAATTTTATCATTTTAATTATTTGTAATAAGTTTCTAAATTGATAGTTTCAAAACTTTAAATTTTGTGAAACTTTCAGAAGTTTTAATTTTTCAAAATAAAAATTATATTTCAAAAATTTGGAAAGGCTCGAAAGTTTCTGAATCTGTAAATTTTTCAAACAACGATTACATTTCGAATATTTGAAAAATTTTGAAAATTTTTAAATTTAGAAAGTTTTCAAATATGTAAATTTTTCAAATAACGATTACATTTCGAAAATTTAAAAATTTTCAAATATGAAAAGTTTCGAAAATTTTCAAATATAAAAAGTTTCGAAAGTTTCAAAATATGTAAATTTTTTAGAATAAGGATTACATTTTAAAAATTTGGAAAATTTTGAAATTTTCCCATTTCAAAATTTTTGAATTGTTTGAAAGTTTGAAATTTTCTGAAATTTTCTATTTCAGAAGTTTCAAGTTGTTCGAAAGTTTTGAAAATTTTAAAAATTGTCATTTCGAAACTTTGAAAAGTTTCAAATATTTTAGAAAAAGAGGTGAAAAATGAGAAGTTAAAAAGTTGAAGGTTTTATAAAAAATAAAATTATATTTTTATGTGTCTTAAAGGAGTGATATATTTAGGTGTGACGGTATATGATATAATCCTTTAACTTTTATTTTACAATAGATTTTATCATATATCATATATTTTTCAGAAAAGGTTAATTACTTGTATTCATGTGGTGATAGTAGCAAACAATTAACTTTATAACCTCAAAGAACATTCTTCAAAATCCACTTAAAAAAGTGGCTCATTAATCACTTCGTTTTTAAAAAAATATATGTTTTGAAAAAGTTTTTAAAATTTTGATTTGCGAAAAGATTTTTTAAAATACAAACTTTTGTTTTTAAAAATGTTTTTCACTAGGTTGACTTTTAGGATCTTATAATAAAACAGCATTAATTAGCTTGACAATGGATTTTCTAGATAACAATTAATGCAAGAGCCACTACAACTACATCAAATTGGACTAATAACTTTTGTTAATGTGTCTATCACAAGGTAATAAATTCTTTCATAATTTATACATGATAGAATAAAGTGTGACCTTCACCATTAAAAAACATGAAAATATGATTATCTCCTATGAAAAAATTTATAAAAAAAAGCGTAAAGTGTGAATTTCACCCTTAAAAAATATGGTAATTATTTATTTATAAATTTTGTACATATGTATTCAACAGGTAGACTTTGCATTCAGCATTTATGATAATTTGATTTTTGAGGGGAGACGCAAAGTCTACAAAAAAGACTACACGTTCAATATTTGCAAATTCCTCAACTTTTTCTTCTTCTACCTTCTTAATTAGGATTGATTGCAAGTCAAGGTTTATCAATACATCTACAACACAAGATTCAAAACTAGAAAATTCAGTCACACTTATTAAGTGCTTTCTTATTAGTAGTACTACTTTCCTAACATACAAGACAACTAGACAAGCCAAGACCTTGAATATATTCGGTTTCTTTTTTTATTTATTTATTAAAAACGAATTATATTAACTAAAATGAAAATGTAGAATAATAACTTTCAGTATTATACATTAAAAATAATTCTAATAAAAAAACTAGATCTACCATTTGAATAAAAAAGAAGCATCATGACTATATTCGGCTAAATAATTAATACATCTATTTACTTTTCATACAACTGCCGGTGTGAGAAAATAATTAAACTTGGAGGTTTAGTAGTGGTGTTGTTTGATAAGGTAGTAACAAGTTCAAGGTCACTAGAGTCAAACTCTATAATAGGTATGGGTGTTAAAAAAACTAAAAGCTGAACCAAACTGCAGAATTGAACTGTTTTTAAATTGAACTGATTTATAAAAATTAAAAATCAAACTGTTTTCGAATTAATTTTTTAAAATTGGAACCAAATCGGTTTTTAGTTTGAAAAATTGAAGCAGTAGGAGATTTACATAAAGGAGATTTACATAAAGCAGTAGGAGATTTACATAAAGGAGATTGTCTTCAAAAAACTTGAACTGAATTTTTTTAGAAGTAATTAGGGGTAATTATGTAAAACTTGGTCTATATAAAAAAAAAAAAAACTAAGTTAAACTGCTTTAGTTCGGTTCAATGTTATAAATCGGTGCACCAATTTATAAAACAGTTCGGTTTGATATTTTGAACTGAAAACCAGTTTGGTTCAATTTTCAAACATTCTAGTTTATAACTGGACTTTATCCACCCATAATAATAAGAATTGGTTGAGAGAAAGGTGTGGTGTGAGCAGTGGATAAAGGAAAAGTAGTTTAAAAAACTATAGCATTTCTAGAGACTAAAAAAGCATGAGAAAAGAGAAAACCTTTACTAGCATCTCCGTAACCCAAAAATATATGCATTTCCTAGCATATGGGTCAAACTTAGTTCTATGAATATGAAAAGTTGATGCATATGCCAACAACCAAATAATTTTAAATGAAGCAGTAGGAGATTTACATAAAGGAGAGAAAAATGAGAAGCATTATTAATAATATGAGAAGACAATCTATTTATCAAGTGCACAATTTGTTGTTTAGAAAAATGTCAAATCTTTTTTAGATAAATGGGCTTCAAAGATAACATATCTTGCCACACTTAAAATATCTTGATGTTGTCTCTCAACAATTCTATTTTATTGAAGACACTCAACATGAGATCTTTAGAATTGGATCCCTTTTCTTAAGTACAAATCATGCATAAAAAGTTCTTTATCATTATCACTCCGAAAACATTGAAGTTTAGTAGAAGGGACAAACATAAGATGGATCGTGTCATTTTGAATTTTCTCATGAACCAGTAGACATGGCAACGGGGCAGGGCGAAGGTGGATTTCGCCTCCTCCGCAACCGCACCCGACTAATCGGGAAAAATCTGCACCCGCCTCCGTTACATAGCGGATGTAGAGTTTAGGCACCCATCCCCGCCCGCAACGGGTCTCGGGTTTCCCCGCCCGCACCTGCACCCACTCATATATATAAAATTATAAATTTAAAAATCATATTTATTATAATAAAATAATAATTATTAAACAATAATAAAATTAAAAATATTTTATATAGAGATAAAATTATAATTTTTAATATTTCAAAAAATATTAAATATATTAAATATGTATATGTATATAAAATTTAAAAATTATAATAATAATATTTGCGGGGCGAGTTCAGGTGCGGGGTGAATATCATCACCCCCAAACCCGCCCCCGCCCCCGAATTTTAATGTCGGGGAAAATCCGCACCCGCACCCAATTAAAGCGGGTTTTCCCGCCCAAATCAAGCGGGTTTGGGTGGGTACCCGCGGGTGCGGATTTTATTGCCATCCCTGTGAACCAGATGATAATCGAGCTCTATGTGTTTTGTGCGTTCATGAAAAATGGGATTTTGAGCAATTTGTATTGCAGAATTGCTGTCACAGATAATTGAAACAAGGAGTTTAATAGGAATATGAAGGTCTTTAAGAATATATAGAAGCCATTGAATTTCACAACTGGTGTGTGCCAAAGCACGGTATTCCGCTTCTGAAGAAGAATGAGAAATAATCGTTTGTTTGTTTGTTTGTTTGTTTTTGTTTGTTTTATTTTCATCAAATAAGTGAAGACCCAAGAAAGACGAGCAAACTAGTGGTGGATTTTCTGGAATCGGGGCAGGCAGCTCAATCGCTGTCACTGAAAGCCGAAAACTAGAGAGGAGAAGGAAAAGAAAAATATAAGCCCTTTCCAGGGCAACCTTTAATGTAGTGCAAAATTCTGGTTGCAACAAGATAATGAGTCTGCATTGGGTTGAAAACATATTGGTTGAGCTTGTGAACAGGGAAGGAAAGTTCAGGCCTAATGTTGGTTAAGTAGAGCAAGCGACCAATCAATCTTCAACAAAGTCTGTTGTCGGGGAAAGGATTGCCATCATCCTTAGATAACTTCAGATTTGGCAGCATTGGGGTAGAAACCGATTTGCAGTTGAGAAGTCCCATATCATTCAAGAAGTCCAAAGCATATTTGCGTTGATTAAGAGAAATACCCTTTGATGATTGAGCAACCTCAAGCCCAAGGAAATATTTGAGAGAGCCCAAGTATTTGATTCGAAATTGAGAATGGAGAAAAGACTTAACATATTGTATTTTTTGTGAATCATTGCCAGTGAGAACAATATCATCTACGTAACCCATCAAAAACGTAAAATGAGCATCACGAGATTTTACAAACAATGAATAATTATAAACATATTTAGTATATCCCAAAGATAAAAGAACATAAGTTAGTTTATGATTCCAATTTCGACTAGCTTGTTTTAAACCATAAATTGACTTGGTCAATTTACAAACTAAATTTGGTTTCGGAGGGGTAAAACCAGGAGGAAGTTGCATGTAGACATCCTCATGGAGATCCCCGTTAAAAAAGCATTATTGACATCTAATTGATATAAATGACACTGGTTAATAGCAGCAATGGCAAAAACAAGTCTAACAATAGTCATTTTAACTACAAGAGAAAATGTTTCTAAATAATCTACTTCTTCCAATTGGGTATATCCTTTAGCAACAAGTCTAGTTTTGTGCCTTTCAATACTACCATCATAATTGAGTTTGGTTTTAAAAACCCATTTACAACCAATAAGAGTTTTACCATCATGTAAATCGATAAATTCCAAGTTTTATTAAGTTCAAGAGCCTGAATTTCTTGGTCCATCGCATGCTTTGAGCAATCAAATTTAATTGCCTGTGTTTAAGAACGAGGTTTAGGAATAAAAGATAAAGCAAATAAATAAGATTTATAAGCAGCGGAGAAATTGTCATAAGATAAAAAATAGTTTAAAGAATGAGGATTACCTGATATAGTATGGTTGGAAGATCTAGAGACAGGAACAATATTACATTCAGAATCTTGTAAGTAACTGGGTGCATTTCTTACTCTAGTAGAAGTACGAACAACAAATTGAGGGGTAGGGGTAGTATCAAAAACAAATTCATGCATAACATGGGGAATATCATTTAAAGTAGCTCCATGAATATCAAAATTCATATCAAAATTAGGAAAAACATGGAAATGCTCATGATCATTCAATTGTGTAGGGCAAGCTAAAGGATCAATACCTTCAATATCACAAGATAAGTCAGAAATGTTATGATTGATAGACAAAGGAAGTTGAGAATTAAGAGTATGTAACTGAGTAGAATGGTGTTCATGAAAAGGAAAAACGTTTTCATAAAACACCACATTTCTTGAAAGAAAAATATATTTAGTATGCTAGTCAAATAAATCATAGCCCTTTACTCCATTTCTATGTCCTAGTACAATGCATTTTCTAGACGAGGTTGAATTTTGTTCTATTAGCATAAATAGTGGAGGCAAAACACAAAGAACCAAAAACTCTTAAATGATAAAGAATAGGTTCTTTATTATACAATAAAAAAATGAGGAGATACATTATGTAATTTGATAGAGGGAAGTAAATTTAAAATGTGAACAACATGAGTAAAAAAATAACACCAAAAAGAAAAAGGAAAATGAGATTAAAATAAAAGACTCATAACAATATTTAAAATATGTTGATGTTTTCTCTCAACCACCCCATTTTGTTGAGGTGCCTCAACACAAGAAGTATGATGAATAATACCTTTACTATTGAAAAAAGAAACCATGGAAAATTCAGGGCTGTTAATCGAACGAATAATTTTGACTTTTTTTTTTACTATATTGAGTTTCAACATAATGAATGAAATTAATAAGACGAGTTCTGGTTTCATGTTTAGCATTCATCAATCTAATCCAAGTGAATCTAGATTTATCATCCACAATTGTTAAAAAATATTTATGACCATGTAAAGAAGCAGTAGAAGTAGGGCCACATATATCAATTTGCACAATATCAAATATAGAAGAAGAAACAAATGCACTATTAGAAAAGGTAATTTCTTTTGTTTTGAATAATGACAAACGCCACAATATTTCATATCAATAGGAGATAGAAAAGAATATTCTTTAGCTAAATTAGTATAACAAGTAGAAGAAGGATGACCAAGCCTATAATGCCAAACATGGTCTAAAGGAAAAACTCTGGAAATAGTATCTACAACATTGATCAAAGGAATATGGTTGGCTACAACATTTGATGGATGAAAAAATTCATAAAGTCCATTCCTAAGGATAGCACTACCAATCATCTTGAAAGTGTTCAAATCCTAAATCACACAAGAATCGTGAGAAAATGTTAAAGTACATGGAGTAAGCTTAATAAGTTTACTGGCAATAATAATATTGAAAGAAAACAAGGGAATATAAAGAATATTGTGTAAGATTAAGGATTCATTTAAAATAACAATGCCACTGATTGAAGCTTGAGTAAAATGTCCATTAAGAAGTTTAATAGAAATTGGTGTTACATATTTGTAAGTTGAATAAAAAGATAAAGAATTAGTAAAATGATTTGTTGCACCCAAATCCAAAAATCCAAAAATAGAAAGATTGCCTTGTTGTTTACCTGTATCAGAAGATGCATAATGAACTTGATGATTGCTAATCAAATTCAAAACCTGATGAGTGGTTTTGGAAGTACATGATGGTAGGAGAGCTAACAAGCCTTGAATTTGGTCCTTGGCGAAAGGGTGAATAGATTCAGTAGAGTCATGAGGAAAAGATTCAACATTATGAACTATTTTCTTGGTTTGATACCTAAGGGGAAAACCATGGAGAAAAAAGCATTTGTTAACAATATTATTTGTTTTCTTGCAATTAGTGCACAATCTAGGGTTTTGAGGTTTTCCAGAATTTGGTTTGAAAGTGGATTTAGGTTTACCATTGGAAAGTTTATTAAAAGAATTTTGAGAATCAATAGCTAAAACCGTTGGTTCGGGCAAAAGACCAATGTGTAATTGGCGTTCTTGTTGAAGAATCATCAAGTAAACTTTAGTAAGGGGAGGGAGAGGATCACGAAGAAGAATTTGGAAACGAACACTTGAGTAATTGTCATTAAGACCTTGTAAAAAATAAAGAATCAGGTTATGATCCCGATACTGAGTTACCGTCTTGAATGTGTTGCAGCAACCAATAGAAGAAGAAGTGCAAGAAGGAATGGGTCTTAAATTGAAGAGTTCATCAGAGAGCTTCTTGAGAGTTGTAAAATAAGCGGTGACTGTGAAATCCCCTTGTTTAATGGTGGACAAATATGAAGTTACTTGAGAAATTCAGACGAAATCACCTTGAGAAAATCAGTTTTTGAGTTCTTGCCAACAACGGATGCATCGTCAATCCAACGAACGCTACCAACAATATTGGGGGAAATGGAGCGATAGAGTCGCAAAAGAACATGTGTATTTCAACGTTTCCATGCCGAGAAAACTAAAGCAGTATGATCTGGTTTCTTGATTGAACCATCAATAAAGCCATATTTGTTTTTCATTTCAAGAGAAATATACATAGCGCGAGCTCATGCATGATAGTTTGAAGCATCCAAAACAGGAGACACCAAGACAAGAGACAAATTCTCATTCGAATGAATGTAAAAGAAACTGTTGTGTTCTCGATTTGGATGAGGAAGATTGGAAGGAGGAGGAGGCGGCGACGACGATAAAGGTATGTCGGCCATTGAAGAAGAAATAGAAAATGGAAAACCTAAATAAACTAAGAAGAAAAATAAGGTAAAGAGAGAGCTAAAATTAGTTTTTAACAACTGATGCCATGTTATTTACTAAAATTACCTCATTATTTTTATTATTATTCTGATGTATAAAAAACAGCCAAAAAACCAAGTATATATATCAGTTAACAAAACTTTCTAGTATATGAGTAGTTAAGAGACTAATCAATACAAAACAAACAAACTCAAGAATTACAACTAATTAATAATAATAAAACTAACTAATAACAATAATCCTATAAAATATAAAATTAAGTAATCTTACCGGTTATTAAGGAAATATGCGATTGAATCAAAATTTAATTGGAGACACCTTTTTATTTATTTATTTTTGTCATTAAAATGGTTAACTATTAAAATGTTTTTGCTTAGCTAGGAAAGTCTAGTAAAGGCTATTATGATAACAACATCGCTTGAATTAGATTAGTGGACCGTTTTGTTGTTTTACTTAAACACTAAGAATTGCTTTGCTTAGTAGCTAAATGTTTACAAGCCTATAAAAGGCCTTGCATCCATCCTCATTTGTATCATTTGTATAAAAATCAAATATGGTGTTAAAGAAAATTCTCTTACTCTAATCTTTATTTCTTTCTACGTTGAGTTTGTGTTTATTTATATGTCCTACTGACATCAGATGCCATAAAGCAACATTATCAGAATTGTTAAAAGCAACGTTACAAGAACCACTGGTAGAAAAATTAATATATTTGTTTAATTAAATAAATTATTCTTTTAAAATTAGATTATTTTTATAAATTTAAAAAGTTTTGAGTTAATAAAAACTAAATTGACGTCAAAACTAAAATTTTAAAAAAGTTGAGGGATCATTTTGCAAATTTTGAAATATATAAA
>JBBPBT010000850.1:11169276-11183351 GCA_037974875.1 Cicer bijugum
ACTAAATACTATTGATATGCATTATTAATATAAAAATATTTCACTTTATCAGCTAATAACAACTGTTATATTATTAAAATATATAATGTATAAAATACATACAAAAGTTGTTCGTCTTTTCTAATTAGACTTTACAATAATTATATATATGTTACATATTTTAGTGATAATGTATACCAATTTAATTTTATTAGAGCATATAATGTATAAAATACAAACAAAATGTCATATAATATTAAAATTTGAATATAATTTTTAAAGTGATACGTGAATATGTCTGTTTTGTCTTAAATATTGTATATTATATTTAGTTGTCATGTGGTTTGCCAAATTTGCTAGGTAGTATGTAGTAGAAAAATTATAGAATCTTCACACACACCAATTGGTTCATTACACAAGACATGTATCTTTGAAAAACAAGTTCATCAATGAGCAAATTAGTTACACGCAAGTATCAATATATGAGTACATTACTTAGTTACTATAAATACTTGAACGAAAAACGAAATGTTTGTGGGGGCACCTGCCCTGCCCCATAGGCATATCAATAGAGATACTCCTGCGAATGAAATTGAACATATATAAAATAAGTTTTCACTCATAAGTTTTTTTTAAGTAACTACTATTATACATAGTCAACAGTGTGATTATGAGAAGAAAAATAAAATCTTCTAAATTTTGCAAGAGGACATTTTTTTTTATAAGAAAAAATGATAATCATTAATTCAAATTGATAGAAATTAAATTGAGATCAAAAACAATTCAAAGTCGCTAAAATCAAAAATGATAAATCTGCAATTAAACTCACAAAAGTCAGATTAATAATATAATACAGAAAAATGTTTACAAAAGTACAAATGTCTACAAATATGACAAAATTGAAATATCAAAGAATACTTGTAACACCTCAACCATATACCGTTACTAGCAGTGTTACCTCACGATCTTCTCGCCTCCTATCCACCTAGTGAAAATAGTGAATTTTTGCCTTTCTTCGAGTATGATACATGGGAGATAAGTACTGCCTCCACTCATTTCTACTATCAATTGAGCTAGTACACCCTGCCATTACTGTTATTGGCGGTGCTACCTCACAACCATTTTGCACTAGCTATTTTCACTGAGTGGATAGGGGGGACAAGAATGTTGTGACTGGATCTGCATTGACATTGGATGGAAGTTTGATTTGACGATCTAAATCAAATAAACACTGCAATAAGACGAGAAAACAAATAACACCCCAACAATACGAATAAACAAAAAAAAATTGAATTAAGATGATGAACTTACAAACAAACAAAAACTAAATGTGTAAAAAATTATTTATTTAAATTAAAAGAGAGAACAAAACAATTTAGATAAGTAATTTTTCTTTTTTAAAAAAGACTCTATATCATTCCTATTTCAATAGAGAAAAAAGAAGAACAACAAAAATGAATGTTTAGGATTTGAAAGAGGACATACTTGACATAAAGAAGAAGTACACTACAAGAAAAACCCTATTTTGTGGCCAACTTTATAAATATTTTGTGGCCGAATAAAACCCTCACAAATTTGTGACCGAAAAAGCCCTCACAAAGGTTAAAATTGAAATTGGTCATCTTTTGTGGCTGAAAAAGCCCTCACAAATTTTTAAATATTTAACTGGATTTTGTGGCTGCCTAAGCCCTCACAAAATCACAACATTGTGATTTTGTGAGGGCTTAGGCAGCCACAAAATCCAGTTAAATATTTAGGGATTTTGTGAGGGCTTTTACAGCCACAAAAATGAATTTTGTGAGGGCCAGATCCGTCACAAATGAGCTGATGTGACCAGGGAATTTGTGGCGGTCTATGCCGCCACAAAGGATTGAGGACGTGGCTTTACTAGCTGCAAAGGCCGCCACAATGAGCGCCCAAATCCAGCTGGATTTTCTGGCCGCTCAGGCCGTCACAAGTGTATCAGACCGTTACCCTTACTGGCGGCAAAGGCCGCCACAAATGATTTTGTATCCGTTGGCTTTACTGGCGGCAAAGGCCGCCACAAACTCCTTGTAGCCGTTGGCATTGTGGCTGCTTTAGCTGCCACAAATGCCCAATGCGAATTCTATATATATATCTCATCTTCCTAATTCATTTCCACAATCCAACTTCTCTTTAAAACTTATTTCTTACCATTCCCTCCTCCTTCTCTCTACAAATTACTCTTCATATAAATTTGGTAAGTTTAATTTATATTATGTATGTAATTTTATAATTTTATTTTTTAATATGATATAACTAATTAATGTTATTGATTTTTATTTTTATAGTGCTTGTTAATTATTTCGAAGACTTGCAAGCATCGTACGTGAGTGGAAGCTTGAAGTCAGACGCTACTCGGCATTCAAGTTACTATTTTATATATTTTAAATTTAGATTAGTATATATATATATATTTATATATATATTATTTTTAAAATATAGATTAGTAATATATATTTAGATTAGTTTTATAAATTTTATATAGGTTTGTATAATGATATAGTCTTGTTTAATAATTTATTATATTGTTTGAAAATTAATTAATATATAATCTCCTAATTAATTGACATATATATATATATATCAAAGTTATTGATTTTAAAAAAACATTATTAAAGTTTATCATATTAATTATTATTTTTTGTTATAAGTATTAATATGTTATTATATTATTTATAATTTATTATATTGTTGGCAAATTAATATATATATATATATAATGTTTATTTAATTATTACTTTTTTGTTAGTATTGATATTTTTTGATAGTATTGATATATATTTTATTATTGTATTGATAATAATATATTATATTGTGTGCAAATGCATGCTCCCCTAATTGACATATAAATATGTCTAAATTTATATTAATGCTTTTGAAAAATAAAGCAATTAATATATAAAATATCGATATATATATATATATATATATATATATATATATATATATATATATATATATATATATATATATATAAAGCAACTATGGATTTAGACCGTAGTTGGATGTACGATAGGAATTTTCCCGGAAGAAAGGGTCTTAAACAACGTTTTGCTAACAAGGTCGAAGAGTTTCTCAATTTTGCGAGAGTGCAAAAAATTGTCCAAGATGAAGGGGGAATGAGATGTCCATGTTGTTTATGTCGATGTAGACGGTTTAAAAGTGAAGATGAAATAAGAGTGCATTTGTATGCAGACCGATTTATGCCTAACTACTGTATTTGGACTAATCGTGGAGAAGAGTCTCCGGTCGCGCCTAATACTAGTACATCTTTGGAGAATTATAACATAGGTCCTTCAAGTAGTACTAACATGTTAGGTATAGATTATTATAACTATCAACACTTTGAGGCGATGAATGATATGATCTCGGATGCTGTTGGGGTTAATTTGTCATTCAATGAAGATCAATATGATGATACCGATGAACTTTCCAATGAAGAAGCTTAGAGATTTTATGGTCTTTTGAAAGAGACAAATAAACCATTGTTTGAAGGTTCTTCAAACTCAAAGTTATCAATGTGTATTAGATTGTTAGGTCTAAAGTCTCAATTTCATGTTCCTGATTTAGCTTTGGATTTGATGACTAAAATGATGCTAGACTCAACACCTATCAGAGATGGTTTGCCGCAATGTTATTACGATGCGATACGGTTAGTGTCAAAGTTAGGATTAGGTGTCAAGAGGATTGATTGTTGTGTTAAAGGCTGCATGTTGTATTATCACAATGAATTTGGTATGAATGATGCAAACTTAGTTGAATGCAAGTTTTGTCAGGAACCAAGGTATCACCAAAGGAATAACTCAAGGATAAGTAGGGGAAAATCAATTCCAAGGAAAGCAATGTTTTACCTCCATATTGTATCAAGATTGCGAAGATTGTTTGCATCAATACAAACTGCAGGAAAGATGACGTGGCATTATGAGAATAGAAGAAATTCAGGCGAGTTGCGACATCCGTTTGATGGTCAGACATGGAAACACTTTGATCAAATACATCCTGATTTTGCGTCAGATCCACACAATGTAAGACTTGGATTATCCTCAGATGGATTTACGCCTTACATACAAGCATCGTCTACTCCTTATTCTTGTTGGCCGGTTATTGTTACTCCTTACAATCTTCCTCCTGATATGTGTATGTCTAAACCTTATATGTTCTTAGCTGCTGTGATACCAGGTCCTTCTAATCCTACAACTGGTATTGATATTTATTTACAACCTTTGATTGACGATTTGAAGAGGTTGTGAAATGGTGTGTTGACATATGATATTGCTCGGAGAGAAAATTTTATCATGAGAGCTGCATTGATGTGGACCATTAATGATTTCCCCGCTTATGGGATGTTGTCAGGATGGGGCACCCATGGTAAACTAGCTTGTCCTATTTGTATGAAAGATACGAAAGCATTTACTTTAAAATTTGGTGGAAAGGCATCGTGGTTTGACTCGCATCGTAGGTTTTTACCTGCTGATCATGCATTTAGAAGGAACAAAGCTGCATTTATGAAGGGATATGCAGAAAGTCTAGGACCCCCGATGAAATTGACATCAGAACAAGTTTGGAATAAAGTAAAAGATATGTCAAAGGTACATGTTGTTAATGGTGTGGCTTGTAAACCACAAGGTTACGGACAATGGCACAATTGGACAAAAAGATGTATTTTTTGGGATCTACCGTATTGGAAAGATAATCTTTTGAGAATAATCTTGATGTTATACATATTGAGAAAAATTTCTTTGACAACATCTTTAATATTGTGATGAATGTGAAAGGGAAAACAAAAGATAATGACAAAGCTAGAAAAGACATAGGTATATATTGCAGACGACCAGATTTGTTGTTGGTGGAACAAAACGGCAATACCCTAAAACCTTGTGCGAATTATACTTTATCTAATGATGAAGCCAAATCTGTTTATCGTTGGATCAAAGAGCTGAAGACGCCTGACGGTTATTGTTCGAATTTGGCAAAATGTGTTGATGTGGAAAATGGGAGGATGCATGGGATGAAAAGTCATGATTGTCATATATTTTTAGAGTGTTTAATTCCTATTGCCTTTAGTGCTTTACCGACACATGTATTGAACCCACTTATTGAAGTGAGTCAATATTTCAAGAATTTGTGTTCTTCAACACTCATTGTTAAAGATCTGATCAAGATGGAAAATGACATTCCGATCATTCTATGTAAGTTGGAGAAAGTAATTCCTCCTGAGTTTTTTGATTCGATGGAGCATCTCTCAGTGCATCTTGCAAGTGAAGCTAGGCTTGATGGACCAGTTCAGTATAGATGGATGTATCCATTTGAAAGGTGATATATATATATACATACATCTCTTTAATTAATTTCAATATACTTCAACTTATATACATCTCTTTGTATATTATAGGTTCATGGGTTATTCGAAACGGTCGGTGAAAAACAAAGCTAGAGTTGAGGGATCAATTTGTTCATCTTACCTACACCGTGAAACAACACACTTTTGTTCTCATTATTTCAACAATGAAACATTGTCACCAGTTAACGGAAGAAACGCTACTGATAGTGTTATACGTCATCCACATGCTTTATCAGTTTTTTGCTTGTCTGGTCATCATGCTGGTAGGGATTTTCCGATTTTCTGGCCAAGCGACAAAGTATTTAATGCGGCACATGTTCACGTTTTGATTAACTGCACTGAAGTTAAACCATACATTGAGTACATTTCAAATTCCTCTCCGATCTTATTAAATAATTATATTTTATTATATGATTAAATTGATATTCACCATATATATGGTCATCGATTAGGGCATTTTTAAATACGGGACAATCATCTGATGATATACATTCAAATTTCCCATCATGGTTTCAACAACAAGTGCATCTGGAAGAACAAACTCCTATCAACATCCACTTAAGGCACTTATCTATGGGCCCGAGTAGAAGTTTCAAAGAATGGCACACCTATTACATCAATGGATACAAATTTCACACTGAATCTTGGACTGAAGGAAAAGAAACAATTTACAGTGGAGTTTGTATGAAGAGTGTCTCTGATAGTGGTGTAGTAGAAGATTTCTATGGCATAATTGAGCATATTTATGAAATTGACTATATGTTCCTAGATTATGCGAAAAAAGTGGTGTTGTTTTACTGTAAGTGGTTTGATCCATCTAGTAGAGGAACTAAAATCAATTTCATATCCAATACTGTAGACATTCGAATGAGCAAAAGATATCCACGGTTTGATCCATTTGCCATGGCCCATAATGTAAGACAAGTGTATTATGTTCCTTATCCATCAACTGTCAGAAGCAAGCAAGGTTGGTGTGCTGCAATCAAAACAAGACCAACGAGTGGAATAGAAGAAGTTGAAGCAGGTCAAAATGAAGAAGTTGCATTTCAAATGGATGAAATATCAAATTTGGATCATGTGATTGGTGATGAGACTATTAGTCAACTTTGTCATGAGTCACATATTGGAGAAGAAATTGATGAACAAGAAATAGATGAATTAGAGAACGAAGAAGACAATATTGACTCATCAAATGAATATACTGATGATGAAGATGACCCAGACGAAGACAATTAATTAATTAGGCATTATATATATATATATATATATTTGTATGGATATGTATAATATTATATATTGTAATGTGAAATGAACGACAATATATATATTTGTATGGATAATATTATATACATTTATATTTGATATATATTTCTTTATTTATGTGAATGTTAAAATTTATTTATGTATATTTCATTCTTATAATGTATATTTCTTTATTAATTTCATTATTATTTACATATAATTAATCTTATGTTAATTGTACATACACACATATATTATATTATATATATATGTATGAATATGGAACGTGTATATATATATATATATATATATATATATATATATATATATATATATATATATATATATAGAGAGAGAGAGAGAGAGAGAGAGAGACATGGCTTCAGTGGGAGTAGGAGGTTCAGGAGGACCAGGAACGACGGCAATACAAGGAATATCCAAAACATCACGTGGTAAGAAAAAAGTTGATAGACCACATGTTGTTAATGACCCATCTCTCATGCCGATGCCGACCATTGGTACTAGTGGTGGAGCTATTCCTTTATATCCGGAGGTCCCAGTAGAGCCTTATACGTTAGAAGAAATCATGGAACATGGATGTGTTGATTGCTACAATCGCATTGTCATAATTCCAGAAGGAGATAGGTATGTAAACTATGATTGTTAAATATTTTATTATTATTATTATTGCATATCATGTTACATTATTTTATTAATTAATTTTTATATTTAATTTGCATGTAAATTTTGAAGATATCTTCCTTTTAAACCATCTGCAAAGGCAATTGCTGAAGTGATACAAGAGAAATACAAAAAGCCATGGTTGTCTTGGGGTGAGATTAAAGAGGATAAGATACCTCAATTTAGGGAAGTTAATCAGTTTCTACATTGTTTCAAAGTAAGTGATTACATTATTTTATTTAAGTACTAATTAATTATATTATATATTTGATTGCTTAATTGAATTATATTTTTAATATTTTTTAAATTTAAACAAACAACATACTAAATGTACTTGGAAAAGAGAGCATGATGCCGCAGTTATGACTTCATTTGACCATCGCTTTTCAAAGCGTCTCTCATCTATGTTGTCTTACGCACGTAATAAGGGCGAGGAAGAACGACCTAATTGGATTGGTGAAAATGTTTGGACTGCTTTGTGGAGTAAGTGGAACACAAATTCTTACAAACAGAAGAGAGAAAAAGCAAAGATTAATAGAGCATCTGAGAGGGGTACTCGTACTCATAAGGGAGGTTCCATGTCTGCTGGAGAAATTAAATATTATATGGTAATTAATTATTTATTTATAATATATATCTATTAATATTTATTCAATTAATCATCACATTTCACCATAAACTTGATATTATTTTAATATATATTTTAGGAAAAGCAACTTGGAAGGGAGGTCACTCAGGCTGAGATACATCGCTATCTTCATGTTAATCCTCAAACAAATGAGTATACTCATTCGTTATCAAAAACGATTCAGGTAATTATTATGTATTGATTATTATATATTTACACCTTTAAATTATTATATATTACTTATTAACTAATTTAATTTTTAATTTTTTGATTTTTAATATAGGAACAACTTGAACATGTCATGAAAGAATGGGATGATCATCAAGCTACTCTTCCTCCTGCTATGCGAGCTACTCCAGATCAGCGGAAATAATATGAGACCGCAAGTTTTATGAACATCAGTGGTGGCAAGTACAAAGGGCGTGTGCTGGGAGCCGGTACTTTGTCATCAACCTTTGTGAAAGGTCCAACCGACTATATTCAGACTGAGACGTCTTCTTCTTATGCTAGTACGGATCGATCTCATCGTCCGACGCCGATAGATAATCTTGATCAGTTAAAGGAGCAATGGTCAAGTGAGCAAGAAGAAAGGACACAACAGCTAATACAAGCCGCAATTGATAAATTGAATGAGGAATGAAAACAGAGGTTTCAAGAGCAACAACAGCAGTTTCAGCAGCAACAACAATTTCAACAACAACAATTTTCATTTCCTCCTGTCTTTCATCAGCAGTTCCCGCATCGGCCTCAATACTTGCACCAACAACCAATTTTCCAACAGCAACAAAATTACTCTCACTACTCCTAGCAGCATCAACCGCCTCCAACTTTCCAACAGCAACACCAGCAGGATCCTTCGAACTCTGCCTTCCAGCAACAACAGCCGCCAATGTTTCAGCAACAACAATATTTTCATAATTATCAGTATGCTCCATCATCTTCACATCCACAACCAGATCATCAAACTGCATACCGACCGACTATGCCAACAGCTGGGTTGATCAGACCAGATTTAAATCAACCTCATTCAGCTAGGGCTCCTCCTTCGACTACTGGTGGTGCCATTGAAGATGAAATTCAATTTCAAAGCATGATGTCACCTCCAACACAAATGCATAATACTTTTGAAGGACTTCTTTCGTCGGGTATGAATGCAGGAAATAATGATGGTGGGAGTGGAGCTGATCAGACGAATTATTATGAGGATTGATGTGATCATTTGAAGAATTTCATAATTTATTTTTGGGTTGTATGACATTATTAATGTGTGTTTAATTAATTTCCAATTTGTAAGACATTATTTGTTAATTTTGGGTTTGTAAGACATTAATTATTAATTTTGGAATGCATGTTTTATTTGATTTTATCATGATTGCTATAGCTAGCTTTAATTATTATTAATATAATGTTTTTATATATAATATTTATTTTAATTTTAATATTTAATATTTAATTTTATTTAAATTTTAATTTAATTTTAATTTAAATTATAATTTATTTATAATTTACATTAATTTAAATTAATGTTTAATTATAATTATAATTATAATTATTAATTTAAATATTTAAATATTTAAATATTTTATTATTAATAATTTAAATATATTTTTATTAATTTAAATATTTTATAATTAATATTTTATTAATTAAGTTAATCTTTAATTTAATTATTAATCTTTATTTTTAATTTAAATATTTTATTTGAAATTTTTAATTATATTAAGATTAGTTTATTATATATATATATTAAATTTAATTTATAATTACATTATATTTCAAATTTCATTTAATTATAATTTAAATTTTAATATTATAATTATATTAATTTATTATATATAATATTATAATAAACAATTAATTTTGAAATAAAAATTAATTTATTAATTACGTTGGCATTTGTGGCGGCCAAAAGCCCTCACAAATGTCCAGTCAGCAAGCATTTGTGGCGGCCAAAAGCCCTCACAAAGGTCCAGTCAGTAGACATTTGTGGCGGTCAAAAGCCCTCACAAAATCCAGTCAGCATTTCTTTGTGGCGGCCAAAAGCCCTCACAAAAGGCTGATCAGACAAATTCAGCCTTTCCTTTGTGGCGGCCTATGCCCTCACAAAGGCAGACTTTTGTGGCTGGAAAAGCCCTCACAAATGCCTGTCCTTTGTGGCTGCAAAAGCCCTCACAAAATTTTGTGACCAGCTTCTTTGTGGCTGCCAAAAGCCCTCACAAAAGCCACATTTGTGGCTGTTTTTTGCCCTTTGTGAGGGCTTTTGGCCCTCACAAAATCCATTAATTCTTGTTGTGGTAAAACCATAAGACATGAATAATGTATTTTTATTGCTTAAAATTCCAAGAACTTCGTTGACAAGTGTGTCCAAATCTAGAATGCCATAGAGTGGCAGTAGTAAAATAGAAGAAAAGGAATGTAAAACAAAAAAACTACATTTTGTATATATAAATGTAAAAGAAAATGCACAGAATTATTCAAAGTATTATAATGTGTGAAAATATAAGCCTTTAAGGAGATATCACCCTTGTCAATCTTTTTGAAGTGATGTATTTATGAATCAGAAAATAATTTATAAAAATGGTTATGTAAATAGGAACTATTTTTGCTAAAAATACACTAACATATAAAAAGTTGATGAAAATATCTTGAGTCGTGAAAAAATGTTGATTTAGTGGGTAAGAATTAATTCATCTCTCAAAACATCATGAGTTTAAATTTTGTTGTTGATGTAAAGACGTTTTTAGTGATGAACTTTTTAAACCAACTTATTCGACCTTTGTTTTAATAAAAAAAAAATGGTTCAAATAAAGTGTTAGTTTACTAATAGATTCATCTTTTCTTATTCCGACGAAATTTCTTTTTATGAAATTTTTTCTTTTTGATGGTTAAATAGTTATGATATTTCATTTCAAATAATTTTACGAATACAAATGGAAATATAATGGTAAACTTAACAGTGAGGCATGAATATGATTGTTTTTAAAAAAAAATAGCATATGTTAGTAATTAATTGTTAATATTATTAAAGAAAAAATTCAACTTATGAGTTTCTTATTAGTTCAACTTTCTAAAATATCAATGTAACTTATAGATAGATCCGAAGGCATAAATATGAATGTCTAAGCTAACATGAATATGTTGGTTTGTCCTATTACAAACTTAACAATAAAGTTTGTTAATTGTTGCAATCACGATAACATATGTTATTCCTATAAAATGATAATCATGATTAAGAATAAGTAAAAATTAAATTTCAAATAAAAATAAAGTCTTAATATTATGTTTAGATCTTGTGAAAACAACAAAATCATGTTAAGACAAAAGATGTATTAGTGGAAACAAAAACATGATATCCAATCTAACAAAATAAAATACAAATTTTATTATGAGCTCACGTAGTAAAAATACAAATCAATTCAATTTCGTACAATCGATGGGTTTAAAAGATACAATACTTTGAACAACATCATAACCCACCAACAAATTTTGTTGAACCATGTTTCCAAAGATGGCACCATGTTGAGATGCGACAAAAGCGAAGCAAACAATTCCATCATCAACTCGAAGAAAGGTACTAATGGATACAATTTAACATCTCCACCTTTAAAATGTGCAGTGATTAAAGGAACTTCAAATTCGTCATGTGTGACATTATAGCAAAGGCTATTATAAACATCATATGGCAAAAAGGTAAATATTGTACCCGAATCAATTATATTGTTACCCTCACCGCCACCATATTTAAGTCCTCCAAATTCTATAAATTTATCTCCAACGCTAAATGCTTCCAAAGTCAAAAAGTAAAACGAGAGGATTGGTAATTTTTTATTAGAGGAGTTGACACAACCCCATCACCTTTAACCACGGCTGCATTTCCAAAATTGAGTTTGCTCGTTGAGTTAGACTCTTGAAATGATGGCACCAAACAATAAGAGAATCTTCCACCAATTGACGAACCAAATCGTGTTGTAAGAGACACAAGTCCTTTTCCAAGGCCAACTATACCAGAGTTTGGGGCATGAAACGTCCCGATATTTCGGTGTCCACATCCTATAACTGTTTCTGGAAATAAAATAGAATAACCATTGGTAGAATCTAATCTAAGAGTATCTACACTAATATCTCCTTGTGTTAGTGATCCATCATCATAGTTATAAGTATATGCGCAAAAATCTTGATCACTACATGATGTAGTTTTCACGGATCGACATATGTTTCTGTAACAATAACAAATAATGAAATGAGAACGATTTCTATATATTCTTACTTGTTATATGGAATTTAATTACTACTGTTTTTTATTTTTAAAATTAATATTTTATTAATATATACACCATTAATATATATATATATATATTATTAATCAATCATAATCATCAAATTATAAAAAAACATTTGATTTTAGTAATAATAAATACAAAAATCATACATATAAATTAATCGTAGTTTATTAATAGTGTAAAATGTTATACACATAAATTATTTAAAAATTAATCTCTTGACGTAAATATACATAACCAATTTTTATATTTATTTTCTATTAATTACTTTTAATTAATTCTTAGTTGGTAGTCAAATAAATATGCATTTAGTAAACATTTCTTTTATTAGTATAACCCATTACCTTTTTAATTTCCAACAAGTGCATTTATCATTAATTTTTTCTGAAATAGCATTTATTACTTATTTTTAACGTCTAGATATAATAATAATAATAATAATAATAATATTATAATAATTATAACAATAATAATAATAATAATAATAATAATAATAACATCGAGAGGTGCGTGCCTGCGTGCTGTTTATTTTTTTAATTATGTGAACATATCAAAATATTTTGTAAACTTTTGATATATTGTTTTTTTAAACTTTTAATTTCTTTTAAGTTACTTTTTCATGTATTTTCATACATTTACATAACATAATAGGATTTATGTTGATAACTGCGAGTAGTTTTAAGGAAAAGTTAACCTTATATGAAAAAGAAAGAATGAAAATTGGTTGTGGGAGCCACACCTAAGTGTTTTTATTATTAGCTTGGATTCAAGGTCGGTTCTTGAGATTTAGGTGCCTTGAGCGAATACAATAAATACTCTTTTATATTTATTTAAATATTATTTTTTGTATGTTTTTAAAATAATTTAACATTCAAATGTACTTAATATTTTCAAAAAATTATTTTTAAATTTTGTCAAAAAATAGATAGAAATCAAAACAAAACTATTTATTTTATCATGTGAATTAATAGATTTCAAATAAATTTTTAACAAATTTAATTTTTTTTTCAAGAAAACACAAAAGTTAAAAGAATAATTAATATTATTCTATAAATAAATGCACGACTTGCATATAACTTTTATATCAACTTGATTATGTTCTTTTGATGCGACTGCATACTTGCTCCATTTTTGATGTATTTTCATGGTTAATTTAGTAATTATTTAACTTTTGTTCACTTTTAATTTGTGTGTTGTTTTTATATTGATCCATTTAGATTGATAGTGTACTTTTGTATCTTATTTTTATATTGATCCATTTAAATCTTTTATGGCAAAAAGACTTTACACTCTTAATTTATTGTTTGGCTTGGTGTGTCATGCATGATGAAACTGATCCCTTACAAACATTTTAGGTAACAATGAAAAGATGAAAGATTGATGCTGTTGCATGATATGCATTCCCGGGGATAAAAGTGATTTTTCAAAATAAAAACGTTAAGTAATAATAAATTGGTCGCACTTATTATATTTCTAATTTTATTTCTCTTCACCACTAAATTTTAAGAATCAAATGTAGATTTTTCTTATGCCTAATAACAATTAAAACATTGCCTAATAACAACTGAAACATTGTTATTTAAATTAATTACTTAGATTTAAATTTGAAATAGAAGAGACTTCATTTTATTTTAGCAAGTAAGTGCATATTTTCCTAATAATTGGTAGATTAAACGTTTAAAATAAGTAGTAAGTTAGGTGATCATATTTTATTAATGAAATAGTTATTGAATTAAAATAATTAGTAATTTAGGTGATATTATTTTATAAATAAGAGTAAATTATTATTTTAGACTTTAAAAGTGTAGAACGTTGTCATTTTGATTCTCCATTTAATTAAAAATTTAAATTAATCATTAAATCATTAAAATAATTATTAAAAAATACAATTTACTTTTAT
>JBBPBT010000850.1:11183772-11197987 GCA_037974875.1 Cicer bijugum
AAATTTTTAAAATGTTTTACTACGATTTTATGAATGTTAATCATTCTACATTATTCTATCATATTGCAATTTTAGTTCTCCTATTTTAAAATTTGACAATTTTAATATTTCATTTTAATTTATTTGCAATGAAATTATCTTTTTAATGTTTGTAATAATTGTTTTAATTTATAAAAATGAAAAATGTTGCATATACTAGATTTTATACGTGGATGATAAACTCAAAACCTTACACTTTATCAAATGAGCTAGGAAATAATTATAAGTTAGTTAATAAGAGTACAACGAACATACAACCAATAATAATTGTATTTTTGTGTCATATCATTAAAGTTGCATGATTTGGAAGAATACATAGTTGTTTTTTTAGTTTAAAATTATTTTCGCCGATAATATGCATGTATATCCCTTTTTCTTAGTTAATAAAAACATAAATTATTTTGCTAGGAGACATTTTATTTTGTTCCAAAATTATTTTTTAGGGCTAAAACTCTATCATTATAAACTTGGGCATCGGGCGATATCTAAGCTTTGTGTGAAGATTATTTGATCAAAGTATAAGTTTGGTTTCTCTATCCTTTTTATTACAATATGAAATAACTCTTAAATATAGATGTGTTTCGAACGCGGAGAAAGTAAGGCCTCACATCTAATTACGATAATGATGTAGAATTAACTGTCATTTGTGATTATTTTTAAAATCGTTAATTTACACTAACAAAAGTTCTTTCTCAAGTTTTATAACTTGAAAGAAAAAGAAATGTCAAACTTCAGGATGTTCAAGTGTTAGTGTTAAAACAATTTTTTAAGTGATTATATTTATGTAAGTTGTATAGATTTAAATAAATAAAGAACATAGTTTTAGGATAATGAATCACACTAATAATTTATTATGTTTTACCCAACTTAAACTACGTTTAATCCTTACACTAAGTGAGTTTTCTCACTATAATACTTGATAAACTTTCTCAACTCCTACACTTTACAAATCTGCCATAGTGGACTTTCTCACCTATATATATTTTCTTAGTTGTAATAGACTTACAACCTTTGTATCTAAGTCATTCTTAAAGTTACATCATAACTAATATGACTGAGTCTATTTTATAAGGTAAAAGATTATTTCAACATGCTTACAAATGAGGATTTGTTTTGGTATCAAGTTTTCTTACTTTGAAATAAAATAAAAACTATATCACCCTCTTAGGAACTTATATTTTACAAATCTAGTATAACCTTTGAGTGTGGTTGAACTTTCAATCAAGTTTTGAACTATTATAGTAAATGAGTTGAATGCTTGATGTAAGTTCATACCATCTTCAAATTATGAGCTCTTCAATATATATAGAAGTGTGTGAAGTTCATGTTTATGTTTTTCAGGTCTTCGTGAGATAGTTGGGTTCGAGTCTCATCACATGATAACCAAAATAGTAGTGTTCAACTTAAAAAACAACTGAAGTTAAGTCGACGTACTTCAAATTTTTTGCAAGATTTGTTCTTTTCTTATAGTGCTGGGGACAAAAAAACATAGGACATACCATTTTTTTTTCTATGTTAATTGTGTTTACTGTAGTGAAAAGTTTATGTGCTTTAGCTTTAACTATTTTTATGTCACACTTGTACTTTTCATTTTATGCATGAATGTTCTAAACTTGTGAATTTTCTTAAATTCATAAAGTTGTTGTTTGAACTTACTCATTACGAGTTTGTTGAGAATGTTCCTTGTGAACGTTTTGAACTTATGAACTTTCTAAAGTTGTTATTATTCCTTGTGAACTATGATGGGAGCATAAAGAACAATATGAGATGACTTTTGCTTAAGATGTCATGTTGAGAATATTCTTTGTGTGTATTCCTTAATTATGTTGTGGATGACTTGAAAATTCTTCATATTTCTTTTGGACATTTATTCCACTTAGATGAGAAATATTTATATGAATTATGCTTTCATTCCTTACCATTAAAAGAATAGTCAATTAATGATCTATTCATTCATTTTGTAAGTGAACATAAGTATGTTCATGTTCAAAACCAAACTTTCTGAGGTATGTCACAAAGTTTTTGTGTTTAATGTTACTTGAAATTACTCTAGTTTTGTTCAATTCTTTTGAGATATACCTGTCTTAGTCAAAACACTCAAGAACACATTAAATAACTTAATGAACCAATTTTTTTTTTAATTAACCGACTATAACATCCCAATTGTAGAGACCTTGAAGATCAATAAGCATCCTTCATTCCTCCCGAAGAAACTGAATTCTCTATATCAAATTAAGTGACAATTGATTATAATTCGTGGGATTTCCTTGAAACTGGCTAACGTATTACTCCTTAGCGATTGCGAGAATGCTAAACATAGTATTTGAATCAATTTATTACAAAATTTAAGTAGGCTAAGTTCTTTAGCCTCAACCTTGAGGTTTGGATGGAATGGAATCTCACAAAAAGAATATTCGAGCAAGTCAAAACAATTGGCCTATGTTATTTGGAGTTTTTGGAATGATCACAACAACCTAATATTTTCTAGAGATATCGAGCTTGCGTTGACTTGTCTTATTACACTCTAGGAATTTTAAAATATTTTAACCAATATAAATTTTAAAACATTCATCATTGAATTAAAAGATTATATTATATAGATCAATCATGTAAATTTTTCATAAATCTAAAATTATTTGACATATGATTGAAGTTCATATAAATTAACGACGTTTAATAAAAATATATAAAATAATAATTTTAATGTATTTCGTTAAAGTTAACATAATAGATGATTTTAGATTTATGTAAAAAAATTTAGATAATCTATATGATATATGTTGAACAAGTGACTCCACATACAAGAAGGGGAAGGGGTGAATTGTATACTTTAAAAAATTAATAAAATAACGACTTAAAAATATTTAATCAATTTAAATAAAGTGCTTAGAAATAAATTTAAGTTAAAAATAAAGATGATAAAAAATATATTAGAAAAATAAATAACTCAAATAATTAAATGACTGAAAGTAAATGTTGTAATTTAAAATGCACCAAATAAAAGATGAAGTAATAAAATGACTAAAATTAAATTGCTTAAAAGAAATAAAAAAGAAAGTTAACTTGCAAGTATAAATTAATGAGATGAAAAGGAACAAAGAAAAAATACACATGAAACACTACGCCAAAAATGACATTTAACAGCGCCCTTTTTACAGTGCTTGCTAAACACAAGCGTTGTTGTAAATATATTTTAAAAATAACGGAGCCTTTTACAGTGCTTTTTTGACAAGCGCTGTAAAACAAGCGCTGTTGTAGGGTCATATAACGTTTGCACATAATGTTATAAGGCTTTTACAGCGCTTTCTACAAAAGCGCTGTAAAATGAAGCACTTTCGCGTATTATTTTACAACGATATTTTTACAAGCGCTGTAAAATACATGCGATTTCAAATAATTGAACTACCTATTACAACGCTTTTTTCACAAGCGTTGTAAAATACATGCGCTTTCATTGAATTTAACTACCTATTACAGCGCTTATTTCACAAGCGCTGTAAAATACATGCGCTTTGATTGAATTTAACTACCTATTACAGCGCTTTTAGTACAAGCGCTGTAAAATACATCTTTCAAATAATTATATACGTTGGGAACCCTCATATCCTCTACATCTTTCAAATAATTAAATACATGCGCTTTGTTCTACTCTGGGAACCCTCATATCCTCTACGTACTGTGCGGCCATCTACATTGTCTCAGGTATTTTTTAATTTGTTTTTGTCAAAAAATCTTTAGTTTTTTAATAATTGAAAACTAAAAATTGTTATATATATATATATATATATATATATTAAATCTCTTCTACTAGTCAAAAACTCATACCACATGATCTGTTCTATTTTGAAATTGTTAGTTGATATTGGTTTCGTTTTGAAACTTGTTGATATGTTTTGAAAGCTTATTATTTTTGTAACTGCATTTATATAGGTCGTATAATATGGATAGGAAATGGATGTCTGCCAATCGATTGTCAAAAGAGTATGAAATTGGAGTGAAGGAGTTTGTAGTGAAGAATGCAAAAGATCCAAATAGAGTCGTTTGTCCTTGTTTAAAATGTTGTTTTGGAAAACGTGTTAGAGAAGATGAATTAGAAGGACATCTGGTATGTAATGGAATTGATCAAAGCTACACATGTTGGATAAGACATGGTGAGAAAAAAAAGGAAACATTAATTTTGAGAATAGTTCGACATATGCTTCAACTGACTTCGATACAGATACATATGAGCCGGACCGAGTTGATGAGATCGCAAAAGCAGTTGAAGAAGATCTTCGAGATTATCCTAAAATGTTTGAAAGTTTGTTGAGTGATGCAAAGAAAGAATTATATAATGGTTGTACTAAATTCACAAGACTTTCGGGATAGAGTCAAGAATTCTAAGACTTGCACTTTCTACTAATGGAATGAATCCACATGGTCTTCAAAGCATCTCACATAGCACGTGGCCTGTGATTTTGGTAACATATAACCTACCTCCATGGTTATGTATGAAGCGTAAGTTTATGATGTTGTTTCTGTTAATTTCTGGACTCAAACAACCGGGGAATGATATCGACGTATACTTGACTCCTTTAATCGAAGATTTAAAACGTATGTGGGAGACAGGTGTGGAAGTTTATGATGGGTATAAGAAAGAATGTTTCAATTTGAGGGTTATGTTGCTCGACACAATTAATGATTTAGCAGCATATGGTAATTTATCAGGATATAACATTAAAGGTCAGTGTGCATGTCCTATATGTGAAGAGAGTACAAATTGGATGCAGTTGAAACATTGTAAGAAGAATTGTTTCTTGGAAATTGTAGATTTTTACCTTATAGTCATCAGTATCGTGGGTGGAGAAATGCATTCAATGGAAAATCAGAGGAAGGTAAAGCTTCTTTAACACCGACTGGATATCAAATACTTGAAAAAGTACAAGGTTTGACCAATAAATTTGGCAAACCTTTTGCGGGAGAGCTGGTCAAAACTGGGCAGAAGAAAAAGTCAATTTTCTTTGAATTGTCATATTGGAAGTCATTGTATATAAGACATTTCCTCGATGTGATGCATATTGAAAAAAATGTATTTGATAGTGTTATTGGTACGTTACTCAATGTTTCAGGAAAGTCTAAAGATGGCATCAACGTAAGATTGGACTTGGTCGATATGGGAATAAGAAATGAATTGACTCTAGTAAAGACCCATGATTGTCATATTCTAATGGAGCATTTGCTACCAATAGGTATACGTTCCATTTTACCTATAAAAGTTCGACTAGCCTTAACTAGATTATGTTTCTTATTCAGGGAAATTTGTAGTAAAGTGATCAACCCTAAAAAATTATCGACATTGCATAGGGAAATTGTTGTTACTTTGTGTGAGCTTGAAATATATTTCCCACCGTCATTTTTTGATATAATGGTTCACCTTACTGTTCATCTGGTTAAGGAGACACAACTTTTTGGGCTAGCTTATATGAGATGGATGTATTCGATAGAACGATATATGAAATTATTAAAAGGGTACGTAAAAAGTAGAAATCGACCAGAAGGTTGTATTGCTGAACGATACATTGTTGAAGAGGCTGCTGAGTTTTGTACTGAATATATGTCCAATGTTGAATCCTTAGGGCTTCCCATGTCTCGTCATTCGGGAAGAATATCAGGAGAAAGGATAATTGGAAGGAGACTACTGACTATATCAAGGACAGAATGGGAGCAGACACAATTGTATGTTCTACACAATGATGATGAGGTTCAACCGTATGTTACAATACACATGGATCAGTTATCTCGTTTGAACATGAATAGAAATCAAAATTGGATAACTCGAGAGCATAATCAAAGTTTTATAACATGGTTAAAAAATCACATAATGTCAAAATTTGATATAGACCCCAGATCAATTTCACAGAGATTGAGGTGGCTAGCAAATGGTCCGAGCTTACATGTCTTTTCTTACACTGGTTATGTTATTAACGGCTACACATTATATACCAAATAACAAGATGATCATACCACTATGCAAAATAGTGGAGTCACTCTCATAGCTAAAGCGATGCATGTCTCAAGTGCAAAAGACAAAAACCCAATATTTGCAAATCTATCATACTTTGGGGTTATCGAGCGCATATGGGAGTTAGACTACACAATGTTTCGTGTTCCCATATTTGGTTGCAAGTGGGTCAATAATAATAATGGCGTTTAGATTGATGAGTCAAGATTCTTGCTTGTCGATTTTAATAGGGTGGGATACAAAGACGAGCCTTTTATTTTTGCGTCGCATGCTCAACAAGTGTTTTATGTCACTGATCCTTCTGATGATAAATGGTCTGTTGTCCTATCGACCAATAAAATAATCTTTTATTTGCAACATCACAACAACCACATGAAATTGATTCAACTGATGATGGTTTATATCTTAGAGATGATCATGATGAGGGAATTTGAATTAATCCATCGTTTCGTATTGTAAATGGACAAACAAATGTGAATCCCATCAGGAAAAGAAGAAGGGCATCTTAATGTACTTTTTTAATTGTTTTATATAAGTCATGCATGTAATCTGAATTATTGTGATAAATATGCATGTAATTTGAATTGAGTGTTTTGTACTAATATGGCATAATAGCAACAGATTTCATATCAGAAGCTTTTGGAATCAAACCATACATACCAACATATTTGGATCCTAGTTATAACATCTCACAGTTTGCTACTGGTTCTCTTTTGCTTCTGCTGCTACTGGTTATGATAATGTCACTTATATAATGTAAATTAAGTGCCATTAAAAGGAACATATTGCATAATCGATTGACACATCAACTTTAACTAAATATCTGAGTTACTAGGACAAGTCAAGTCGATTGGCAAATCGATTGAAATAAATGTCTGAGTTACAGGGAGAACTTAGCCCATTGCCAAATCGATTATGTCAATGAAAGTAAGTCAACTGAGTAATCGATTGTTTTGATCTCGCTGTTTGAACAAAACAATTATAATCAATTATTCAATTGATTCTGATATGAACTAAGTATCAGTTTCTGATATATGCATTAAAAGAATCGATTAGGTAATCGATTGCATGAATGAATTAGTTCATCATTTATCAGAAACATATTGCATAATCGATTGGCACATCGACTTTAACTAAATATCTGAGTTACTTGGACAAGTCAAGTCGAATGGCAAATTGATTGGAATAAATGTCTGAGTTACAGTCATCCAATATTGAACCCAAATAAACTAAACACAAAAATAACATACTGAGGCCTTTTACAGCGCTTATTTTAAAAAGCTCTATAAAAGAACCTTTTAAAAATAAAATAAAGAGACATTTTACAGCGGTTACTTTAAAAAGCATTGTAAAAGACTCTTTTAAAAATAAAATAAAGAGACATTTTACAGCGCTTATTTGAAAAAGCGCTATAAAAGGCTTTAAAAATAATATTCATCAGACACCTAACAGGACTTTCTCTAACAGGATTTTCTTCAAACACCTTGTACGCATCATGGGAATCCCCAAAAACACATTGTTAGCAGAACATCAGACTCAAACCCATTTTTCACAATATGGCAATGAACCTGAAGACCAAGTTTCGATTTAAGAAGGAAAGGCAATGTAAAGAGATAAAAAGGGTGTTGAGGTGGAGATTGAATTGTGAAAAAGTAAGCTTTGATGTTTGTGAAGAAGATGCATAAAAGGAGAAGAGTTTGTTGAAGAGGAAGAGATTTTGGTGGTGACCAGTTACTACTATGTGGGTTTTGCATGTTGAGCTTGTTAAAAAAATAACATAACAAAACACAAAAATAACATAACAAAACAATAATGCCTTTTACAACGCTCATTTAAAAAAGCGCTGTAAAAGGCTTTTAAAAAAACATTCATATAACATAATAAAACAAGGAGGTCTATTACACTGCTTGTTCAAATAAGCGTTGTAAAAGACTCTTTTAAAAATAAAATAAAGAGACCTTTTACAGCGCTTATTTGAACAAGCGCTGTAAAAGGCTTTATAAAAACATTATATAACATAATAAAACAATGAGGTCTTTTACAACGCTTATTGGGAAAAGCGTTGTAAAAGAGCCTTTTAAAAAATTAAATAAGGACGCCTTTTAGAGTGCTTTTCAAACAAGCGCTGTAAAAGGCTTAGGCCTTTTAGAGCACTTTTTGAAAAAACGCTATAAAAGGGTTATAAAAAAGCGCTGTAAAAGGGTTTTATATATAATAGTAACCGCTTCAGTTTCATCTTCATTACGTAAACTTCACTATCATTTCAACCTTCATCGTTCTTCTCTTCTTTTGCAAACCCTATAATCCCGTCCATTACGAACCTTATTTCCACGATCATCTCCTTCATTTCGAACCTTATTTCCATCCAAGATCATCTTTCCCATTGCACACAATATATTTTCATTGAAATACGTAACCCTCATTACGTATTTCTTCAAACTGTATTTATGTGAACCATATTTCTGTGTTCCCTCTTTTCTTCACATTTCATCTTTTTTCGAACCATTATTCAGGTATTGATGTTATTAATTTTTTGTAATCATTAAAGTGTATGTTGAGCTTGTTTAAGATATACTGATACATGTTGAGCTTGTTTATAATAATGCATGATGCATGTTGAGCTTGTCGATGTTATACTAAAGTGCATGTTGAACTTGTTGTAGTTAAATGGATACAAACAAAGATTTAGAATGTCAAAATGAAGAAGTTGGCACCACTAAGACTTATGAAAATGAAGTCAAACATGGTGCAACTATAATGCAAAATGTGATTAAAGCAAGGAGCAATGGCACCAAGTTTGAGGTTATACTATACTATACTATACTTTGTTTGCTGTGTATTTTTTTTTTTATCTTTTTTTAATAGCATGTACTTACTATATGAGTTTATTAGGTTGGCTGGAATGAGAGTGGTCAACCAATTGACCCCAACAGCTCTATGTTTGTAAGCTATATTGGGGCTGTTGTTCGTCAAAATATCCCAATTACGATTGACGATTGGAGAGATAAGGCTTTGAAGGATGCCAAAGATATAATATGGAATGACATTCAAGTAAATTTTTTTATCCACTCTTTTGTCATTTATAATTTTTTTCATTGAAATACTTTACTTATAATTTTTTTCATTGCAGACGACTTTTGTTCTTGATGAGGGACGAAAGAGTTATATTTTGAGAGTTGCTGGGAAGATCCATCGGGGATTTAGATCTCATCTCTCAAATTTCTATCTAAAAGATAGAGAAGGAAACACAAATGCTGAAGCTCCAAAAATATATCAACATTATATATCAAACGATGAATGGAGTGCATTTGTTTCCAAACGTTCTGACCCCATGTTTGTCGTAAGTGATTAATTTATTAGCATTTGTGTTTTATTATTCCTATTCGTAGCGTATTTTAAATTTTTACACAATTGCTATTTTTTTTTATATAGAATATTAGTAAGGAAAATCGCGAACGGGCAAGCAATCCAACACACCCATATAAAAAATCATGTATGGGATATGCACGCCTTGATCAACAACTTGTAAGTAATTAAACATCACTTTTATATAATGAAGTAATTTGTATTATAAAATATAGTGTGTAACTGATTTGTATTATTTTGTTTATGATCTTAACGAATAGCGAAAAGACACCCAAGCCGATCAACCCTTGGATCGTCATATATTATGGAAGGTAGCACGTGTTAATAAAGACGGAGTGGTTGATAATGAAAATGTCAAAAAAGTAGTAGAACTTTGTGTAAGTATATTATCAATTTAATATTTTTTTTTAATATTGTATTTATCACTTGAATACTTTTTAATATTGTATTTTAAAAATGCTATTGAACTTATCTTTTTAATGTTACATGTATTTTAGGAGATTATCGAACAAAGTTCTGAAAATTAGGAGGGCAACAAGGATACTTGCAGGGACATTCTTGGTAAAGTGTTTAATGTCCCTGAGTATTCCGATCGGGTTAGGGGAAAGGATTTGGCGTAACTCCCAAAAGCTTTTTTCCTCAAGAGAAGCGCCAAAAACCTTCCAACGAGGAAGTATTAGAGAAGCTCAGAATACTTATAGAGCAAGTGGCACAATTGGTGAAAACGAACTAAGACAAGCAACTCCCGGATCAGCTCCAACATGAAATACAAATGGAGAGTGAAACCGGGAGTTGCAACGTCGGTCTCAAAAGTATTCCCGAGGTAATTAATTACTTACTTGCTTATGTAATTACTTATGTATTAAACAAACTTATATAATAACCGTACTTATGTTTTAACTATTGATTTAGGGTGTCACTCCATGTGTCATATACTTGTCCTCACCTACTCATCGGAAGGTGGGAAAAGGAAAATTGTACAATACTTTGGAGAAGTATTGCACAATACTCCGATCCCTGCGGACCATGTCAAAGTATCGTTTGTTGTTGCTTTCGAACCAACTGCACCGTTGCCGATACCGGACAACGATGGAGATATACAGTTATTGGGCGACGCTATTGGTAGTTACGTGGCATGGCCCACAAACCTTGTTGCCCTCAATAAGGTATATTTAATTAATTGAAATATATGTTTGATTGATATGTATATTTAATTGCTGATTTTTTTCCGCTCCTAACTTTAATTTCACATTTATATTTAAATGCTGAAAAGTAAGCCTAAAGGGAATGATAAAAAGATTCCCATAAACTAATCAGTTACATCTCCCGAAAAGGTTTGTCACATTTATTACATAAGGTTTGTCAATTTTTTTCATATTCAATAAACTAACATTTAACCTCATTTTTGTAGATCCAATTAAATAAACCACCCGTACAGCCAAAAAAAGGCAGCAAACCTCAAAAGTTGGAGGTTAATAGAGCTGACAAATCCCAAAGGCCAGAGGGTAATAAAGCTGCCAAACTTGCAGCAAGAAAAAAACTGGATCGGGGAAAATCGGTCGCTGATGCTCCTAAAATAAGTCAGCCATGCCTTGGTAAATACGGGGCGTGTCTTGACATCCAAGTAAAAAGGAACATGGGCAGCTGCGACGATTTGCGCATCGTACCCATGAATAAAGATATATTCGGAGATGAATATGATGAATTTCTCGAAAAGAAGCACATATACGAACTTCTCGAACATAAGGAGCTCAGTGCTACTATCATGAGCTTGTACATAAGGTAAAAAATACTTTTAATTGCATTTATTGGTAATTAATTAAATATATTGGTAATTAATCTAGTTTAAAATTTTCATTGAAGGTTTTTGTATGAGAAGGTCGTGTGCACGAGGAAATTGTCAAATAAATACTCATTCTTGTCTCCGCATAAGATGTCGTTGTGGAAACTTGATTTAGACAATGTAAAGAAATACATTGTAGATATGTTATTAGGAAATATAGAAAAGGATAAATTGTTCTTCGCACCATATAATTCAAGGTACGTAATTTTATCTTTTTTAATTGATGAGAATTTAATTTATTAGTTGTGTATAAACAAAATTGTTTAACCAACTTTTTGTTGTTGTAGGGCACATTGGGTGCTATTTGCAATCAATGCGGTCTCTGAAGTTATATACTATTTGGATCCCGTGCATGACAATCACTACAATCACTCTAAAATAAAGACTATGTTCGACACGTAAGTAATATTCATTTATTTCTTACATATATATATATATATATATATAATATGTTTGTTCATGCTATAATAATCACATTTATTCATTCGATAGTGCCTTAAAAGTTTTTCGAGCTCAAAGAGATGCTACAGTGTCGAAGCAAAAGTCTAATAACATTACATGGATCCCAATAAAGTGCCCTCATCAAACAAACAACATTGATTGTGGGTACTACATATTGAGATTCATGAAGGAGATTGTTGATAAGAATAAAACTATTGTCCCAGAAACGGTATGGTATTTTCATTATATTATTTTCATATATAAATTATCTATATATTTGATACTAACTTAATATAATATGTTCAATTTTTATATTGCAGTACTTTGACAATTCCCGTCCATCATATTCTGAGGAAGATCTAATGGAATTAAAGGAAGAATGGTGTGAGTATGTCCTTGAAATGAAAATTATTTGATTTTCTGGGAAATAGCATGCTGTTGGGCAAGGGATCTGAATATTATATGGTAGTTAGTGCATATTCTGTATATTTTTTTAGTTATTATTTGTATATGATCATAGGACAATATATGAATATGCATATGAATATGTAGTTAATTAGGTTGTAAATCAGGTTATATATATATATATATATATATCTCTGAATGTAGTTAATTAAGTTGTAAATTACAGTGTTACAGGGTTATATATATGTATCTGGTTGTGTTGTGTTGTGTGAACTGATTTTGATTGTGTTGTGTGAACTGGATCAAAATAAATTTGGATAAAAAGATAAAAGACAACGCTTTCTAAAAAAAAATGCCATAAAAAGCTAAAAAGTGCTTTTCAAAAATTTAATATTTAAAGATTACATATTTAAAAATTAATTTTGTTAAACTTTAAAGTACATATTTTAGTTTAAAGATAATCAAATTTATTTAATATAAAAATTACTAAATGTAAAGATTTTCACGAGGTGTTAAATGTGGAAAAAGTTTAATATAGTAATTTTAAAGTACCAAGTCAAAAACATTTTGTAGATCATTATAAAATGGTCATTATGAATACATTAAACATGAACTGTAGTTATATTTTAATTTTAATGTTTAAATGTAATTTTAGTCTATTTTTTTTTTAAAAAAAAATTATCTTTTAGTCTCTTTATTTTTAAAATTGGATTTTTGATCATTTTATTATCACTTGTGTGATTTGGTTGGTCCGACTCCCTTTTTATGATGTGGTATACTTATTAATGATATAGCATGTGTCACTTGTGAATTGGATAAAATAAAATCATGTTTAATGTTCTTATCTTGTTCTTCATAATTCACCGCTCAAATCACCGCTTACATTGCTACTAGGGGTGGGAATAGCTCAGGTCAGACCAGACTTTAAAAGGTCTAAGTCTTGCTTACAATTTATTTTTTCGGCCTAAGTTTGGCCTACGGCCTATCATAGGCTTTTTTTTGGCCTGACCTGACCTTTTAAATAGTCTTGTCTGGCTTGGAAGCCTTTTTAAAAGCTTTTTTAAACGCGCAATCATTATTATCTCTTAAACAAATAAGAAACAACTACTGAGTGATTTTACCGAATATGAAACTACTACCTAATATAGAACCGCTACCGAATATGGAACGACTACTGAATATGGAATAATTACTAAGTGATTGTCTAATTGATATAATTTAAAATAGAAAATAATATTATTAATATAATAATAAAAAATAATATTAATAAAAAATAAATATATATAGGCTGACATGTCAGGCCTAATAGGCTTTTTTATAAGCCTGAGCCTGACCTATTTAAACAAATAGGCTTTAAAAACAGTTTGAGCTTAGCCTTTTTATTAAATAGATCAGGGCAGACCAGGCCATAAGTAGGTTAGGCCATAAGCCTCTACGAACGGCCTAACCAATTCCCATCCCTAATTTGTTATCGACAAAAGCTAACATGAAACTTTTTTGAATAAAAAATAAGAAAATAAATATTAGTTAATAACATGAATTCAATCCAGTTGTAATATATTATTGTCATGTCATAATTAAGCATGTAATGTCATAAAAAATGGACGGAAACTAATAAAATTCCATAAATTATAAAACAGATAGACCAAAAATCCAATTTTAAAAATAGAAAAACTAAAAATTAATTTTAAACAAAATAAAATAATTAAAAATACATATATGCCTTATTTTAATTATTCTTAGGAATATTTTTTTTATTAAAGCTTGACTGTTTAAAATTTATAGATCAAATTTTAACCATTAGTAAAAAGAATCATCATCAGAGGTAAATTTTAATTCTTATTTTACTATTTTTTTAGCAGACTATTATTATGATTTATCATATTATCACTTAACTAATTTATTAAATATTCTACTTAGTTATGGAAAATATGCATTTTTTGAGTCAATATAGAAAATATGTATCATAAAATCTTATTTATAGAAAATATATATATGTATATATTTTTGACTGAGATTTATTAAATATTAATTTATTTTTTGGAAAGATCTATTAATTTATTATATATTATATATTATTAAATCTATTATAAATTTCAATTTTGTTACATGATCAAAGT
>JBBPBT010000850.1:11217271-11242268 GCA_037974875.1 Cicer bijugum
TTTTCCATCTTTTATTGATCAATAAAATAAAGTGTGATGAAGGTAGGGACTAAGTTGACCAATTAATTTTACCTAAATTAAAATTTTTTTTCTCAAGAATAAAATTTGGTTTCAAATTTTTTCAAAGATTAAAATGAATTTTTAATTTAAATATATTAACTACGCTAACAATATTTAAGTAACGATAAAACTAATTTTCCTCAATTTTCAAATTTGTATTCAATCGAGTGGAATATTAAATTCATCCCTAAATTTGACTATAACAAAATAAAAAATCATCCCTAAACATTGGATTCTCTTGATAGCCAATGTGAGTTGACGTCAAAATTATAACAAATGTGAAATGTGATAAATGAGGGATTGAAAAATTCAATTATAACATTGAGAACTATTTTTGCGATCGTGATAAAATAACAAATAAAAATACATTTTTTTTATAATTTTTCATGGATTCTCTCATTTGAAAATAATTTTATTTAAGACATGTTGAATAAGGTATCTCTTTCAACAAAGATTTGATTCGAAATATTTGGAGAAATTTAATCTTATTGATTAAAAATACAATTAAAAATACAATTAAGTCTAAATATTATTATTCTTTTTATTATTATTATTATTATTATTATTATTATTTATTATTATTATTTGGTAATATCATTAAAGTAAATTATTTACATCAATATAAATTAGATTAATTGGAAATTATATTTGTATATGGCATAAGCGAAACTCGATTTCCTAATGTCTCCATACATTGAATCTTGCCTTACTTACAAACGGTTGTCTCTTTTGTTTTATTGAATAGGTTTATTTGGTAAAGTTTGTATCCAATGGGTATTATTTTTTTGGTTTTTGGTATGATATTCTCGATAAATTTGTATTATTTTATTTGTAATAATATTTTTAAGTATTCTAAATAATATATATTAATTTAGGGTGCCAACAAGTAGGGGTGGGAATAGGTCAGACCAGACTAGACTTTGAAAGGCCTGAGCCTACCCTACGATTTATTTTTTCGGTCTAAGTCTGAGTCTGACCTATTTAAATAAATAGGCTTTAAAAACAGCCTAAATCTAGTATTTTTTATTAAATAGGCCAGGTCAGACCAGACCAGACTATAAATAGGCCAGACCATATGCCCTTACGGACGGTCTAGCCTATTTCCATCCCTACCAACAAGTCACACGTGATGTATTTGCATGATATTTTGTTGTTTTAAAAAAAAATTAAACCATTATTTAATTTGTCTAAATAACATAAAAATAAAACAAACATGACTAATTTTGTGCTCACCTCATTCTACAATGAATGACTCATTTGATATTATTTTTTATAGGGATAATGACTAAATTGATAATTCTACATATATTAAAAAAAATAGTACTATAAACGAAAAAAGAGAATAATATATTTATTAAATTATTTTTATCAAATATTGATGTGTTCACTATCATTATATGTGCAAAGTCAAAGATATTAATTTGAAGCTGATGTAAATAATATGAATTAAATAATAAAATTAAAAAAATAATAATTAATATTGCATTGAAAATTCAAAGAAGTTATTCTTTTTGAAACAATTTTTTTTACTATTTTCTTTTTAGAAAGTAATATTTATATAATCATTGGTATGTGATATCTAAATTTTTTATTATTACAATTGTGAGTGATTTGCATCTATCCTTAAATGCGCTTCAGTCTCTACCGATATTCAAATTAGCGTCTCATACGAAGGTTCAAATTTATGTCTCATAAGTATAATTTAAATGATAAAAAATTATAAAAATGTTTGATATGTTTTGACGAAAATTTGAACCTACAATTTTTCTTTAATCAATATTTGGTTTGTCATTATTTCTATTATATTATTTAGAGAAAAAAAATACGCAAATGAGTAAAGAAATGAAATGAGTGAATTTAAAGTGAACTAGTGAAGCATGTGAGGTAATGCTTTTTTACTTATATAATCTTAGTTTTTTTTTTTCATAGATTTTTTTCATTAGAAATAATTTTATTTGAAGCGTGTCAGCTATTAAATGTGAAAAACTAAAATCATATCCAAGTTCAATATATTATAGAAGTCTAACTTCTTCTAGTAAATTCAACCCTAGTTAATCTTGTTTACTTTAATAACTGTGCAACCGTTTATTTATATACATGGATACATAATTAATGTCACATTGAAAAAACTTTACATATATCCTGATATTTAGGATACGAAGGTTTTAGAACCGGTGAGAAATAACACCAATAATCATGATAAAAAAAAATATAGAGATTATAAAGTAACAAATTGGTCAGAAATAAAATGTGATTGCTCACCGCACTGGTTTTTGCTCACATAGTCTTGTTTAGACTACAGGAAGCTGAATTCTAATTACATAGTTTAATTAATTTTACACTATTAGAAATTGATTTCGGATAAAATATCACTATCGAAAGTCAACTAAAAAAAACAGTAACTCATCGTATTTTTTCTGGTTTATGTAGTAATAATCGAAAACATTTTGCAGGACAAAGTTTATCCCCCCAAATGAAAGAAATCGGGGACCAATTTAAGTCCATGCTCAAGCTGAGTAAAATCAAGCATGAAGTGTAGTCCACTTTATGTTAGCTATGAAAAAAATTATTTCATACCCCTAAATTGATAACCTTATATTCACATTTTATTTTAATTTATTTATAACAATACAATATTCATTTATTCAATTTAATAAAATATGTCGATCAAAGTTAATTCATAGTTGCTATAAATAAAAAGAATGAAATAATAATTGGAGCAAACATTACGAAGGACAAAGCTTATCCCTAAAATGAAAGAAATTGTGGATCAATTTAAGCTGATGCTCAAGCCGAGTAAAAGCAGACGTGATGTGTAGTCCCCTGTATGTTCCCTATGAGAAAATTTTATTCAGGCACCTCAAAATTTAGTGAATTATACCGTGCACCCTCCACTTTTACCTCCCACCTTCTAGTCATGTGAAAAAGACCATATTACCATTAGTTTCATCTATTAAAATCTAAAAAAAAAATTCACTTTTTTTTTCACCAAATTCCTTCAAAACTTTGAAATATTCGAGCCTGGCCCTACCAAACCTTCGAAAGTTTTTGAAACCTCCAAAACTAAAAAGTAAGACAAAACTCAAAAATTTCAAATATTCAAAATGAAGTTTCGAAAGTTTATATGATGATCAAACTTTCGAAATATATGTTTGCTGTAAATACTGAAATTCTCGAAAGTTTAGTTCAACAAGAAAGTTTCAAAAAATAGAAACTTTCGAAAGTTTCGAAACACATAAACTTTCGAAAGTTTCAAAGAATATCAAAGTTTTGAAATACAAAACTTTCGTATAAATGAAAGTTTCGAAACATCAAATTTCGAAAGTTTGTCATGCATGGAAATTTTTGAAAGTGTTTCGAAAGTTTCAAAACATCTGAAAGTTTCGAAATGAATTTTTTGTTTTTTTAAGTATTTTTCCATTTTTTTAATATTGAGAGGCGTGTTTGGCCAAATTATTCACAACTTGATAGGTGATAGAGGTGATGGTGCAGAAAGAATTCCACCAACAACATCAAACAGACGACGAAACGAAGCAAATCGTCCAATTAGGCAGCGTCATCGAAGACAAGACATCCATGATGATGTCGTCAGGTCTACTGAGCATGCACAGATGGAAGAGTATGTCCCTGAGCCTCATATGGAACATGTTGATACTGATGATATTGATGATGCTGATGCACATGCTGATGATGTTGATGAGCAGGATCAGCATATTGGATTCCTCGGGGGACTGATGGTGACACATGTGTTGATACAGTATGAGCACCACGTGCCTCAGAGGCTATGGAAAGGAGAGGTATATTTTAATTAATATTTGCAGTTGATGATATTTATTTATGTTTATTTAAATTTATTTATTCAATTATTTATTTAAATATATTTAATTAATTTTTTATTTAAGTTTATTTAATTAATTAATTATTGTGTAATGAGTCACAGGATCGTGGATCGCATTGAAGTTGAAGAAGTTTGCCGAAGTTCCTGTGCCAGATCCTGTAGAGCATTGGATTCGGGAATTTGGGCTGCTACATCTGTCTTCAGCCTACCTCACTATGGCTAATGCTAGTCTAATATCCGCATTTATTGAAAGATGGCATAGGGAGACCAGCTCATTTCATTTTCCAGTTGGAGAGATGACTATTAATTTAGACGACGTTGCGACTCTCCTTCACATCTCACCCAATGGTAAATTTTTTAATGCACATGTGAATATGAATACTAATAATGGTGCAATAGCTGCACATGAATACTTAGGTGCAACATGGGAGGAAGCCCTAGCTGAGATTAATTATAATAAATGTGCTCAATATAGATTGCAATGGTTGCATGATTTATATAGTCGTCTTAATCAAACTAACCAGTTTGAGTGTGCAGCTAGAACGTATCTGTTGCATTTAGTTGGCAGTACTATTTTCGCCGATAAAATAAATACGCGTGTGGAGGAGAAATACATTAGTTTATTTATTGATTTAGATCATTGTCGACACTACTCATGGGATACCGCGACATTGGTTTTCCTTTATGACAACATGAGAGATGGGGTTGTCCACGACACTCGACAATTGAGAGGTTACATGACCCTATTGCTTAAGTTGTGTCATTTATCCATTTATTTATTTATTAAGTTGTATTATTTTAATTATGTATTTATGTTAAGTTGTATTATTTATTATGTTACTTATGTTGCAGTGCTAGATATACGAGCACTTCCCTATGATCTGTAAGCGGGGAGATAGAGGAGTCGTTCCTGCACATCTTCCAAGAGCATGTAGGTGGATTGCAAAACATGTTGTTGAAGGTGGATTGGTGACATATCGTCAGAGACTTGATGCTTTGTTGCTCGTGGATGTAATGGGGACTTAGTCCCCTATTTTTTGGAGCGATGTCTTCGACAATTTGATTGTGTTTAGTGCATTCTGTATGACGTTCCTCCGATGTTGTACAATATAGATTGGGTGTGGCAGACTACTATGAAATCATTTGTATCAGCCTTTCGAAGGCTATATAATGTTGCGACTTTTCATGGAGAGGTCACTGCAGACTACTATGCATGGTACATGAGTGTTTCACATCCTCTGATCATCCCTCCGTCTACTGTTGCACCTTCGAGTCCAACTATTGTTGCTGCACATGCTGGTCCATCATCTGATGCACATGTTCGTCCATCATCTTCTAACCGAGATCGTAGAGTAGCTGAGCTTATACGTAGGGCCATTAATTTGGTAGCTCCATTTAGTGAAGTTCATGAGATATTAAGTGAGTTAAGCCTCTTGTACGATGATTAGTGATTGTGTTATGTAATTTGAGATATTTTGTGTTATGTAATTTGAGGTATTTTGAGTTATGTGACTGTGTTATGTAATTTGAGATATTTTGTGTTATGTGATTGTGTTATGTAATTTGAGATATTTTGTGTTATTTTGAGTTCATCTGCATTTATTTTGAGTTAATTCATAATAAAAGATATTGAAAATGATAAAACAAGATGAATTGCTAAATGACGGATCAATGATAAATGATATTATAATAATTCATGATAAATGATATACAAGATATTCTAATCTTTATTTAATGAAATACAAGATGATATGATAAATGATGGATCAATGCGTTCCCAATGCTTCATACATGCTGCATAATCTACTTCCCAGGTCTTTGCACACTCACTACAAAAGTCTTTCCATTTTTTTGAGTTAGGTGGTAAAGGACAATCAGACTTCAATTTGATCTGAACAAAAAAAGATTAAAAATTAAATTATCTGAATAATAAATTTTTGAACAATAATTGAATAAACAACACTAAGCATAACTTTTACCTGTGCCCAATGATTTTCATTAATGAATCCTGTTGCTAGTAAAGAGTGAAACAAAAGACTCTTTCGATGGTGATTTGTTTAGTGGGAAAAATGTCATATTGATATTACGAGACAACGACACCAATATGACATTATATAGTGTTGCTATCACGTAACCCAAGTCTGGTAAAGACATCCACTTATCATTTCTTTGAGCATCCAATCTTGATATTTTCAATGAGTTGCGCACTGATTCAACATTGTCATAAAAAACATTGGAATAAAAATCTTTATGTAGACCAATCTCTTTATTCAATTGTGATCGAACTAAAGGCCAAAATTCTTTAGTCCAACCTAGCAATGATGCAATTGCACGAAACCCACAATTTCCATCAGCCACAACATCTACTATCTCCTCAATATACAAATGTATATAAGTAGGAAATTATATCTTAAATGATTGTCTTGCAGAATTTTGTGATGATTGAGATGGTTGTCTTGCCTTTGCAGATTCTAGAGAGGCATCAACATACTCCCAATATGAAGGATCACGAGTAGTATCAAATTATTTTTTTCCTTTTTACCAGCTCTTTTGGTTCTCACTTTCTCTGGTGGTGCAAGTATTGATGTGGTATGTGGAAATACAACTTCATGCACCTTTGCCCTGAATATCCTTTGACCTATAATATCGTGTTTCTTCATGTACGCTTTCATTGCTTCCAATTCTTATGAAAAGTCATAATCTTATAAAGATTTTCATCCTCTAATTCATGCTCAATGCTTAACTTTTTCCAAAAATCATGAATGTTATTTAAAGGGATAACATTACTAGATATCTGCAACTTTGCCAACCCAAAAGCACATGGTAATCCCTGAGTTGTTATAATTGAGCAACCACATTATGTTTTGTCAGTACCTACAATCTTCACCCTTTGCAACTGTTTGTCAATTTTTTTTCATACATTTTCTTGATACACAGTGATGTAGACTTTGAAAAAAATTATGAATTATACCCGTGCTCAACATCCTTGACGGTTTTCTGAAAAGAAGATTGAATGATACTTATTTGGTTATTCAACATCATATTCACAGCATCCCAACTTTTACACAAATCAGCAAAATTAGTTTGCATCATGTTTTTCAATCTCCAATGAGCAAACTCAACTCTACAAATAAATTAAATAACACAAATTAAAACAAATCACATAAACTAATAAAAAATATTTTTTGAAAACAACACAAATCATATTTTAAAAATACCTGTTAGATGTTGTATTCCCCAATGCTTAGTAGTTGTATTCTTGATAAAACTGCTCCAATGATTTTAGAAACGGTCGTATTTGAGTTTCTATGCTAGGGCACAAGTCTCCCAACTTCCCAAGAGTCAAAAAGATCCCTAAACATTGAAAAATTGTGTTTTATGAATGCTGATGCGCGTCGCGCGCCCCAGGCACAGGAAACGCGCTCCAACGCGTCTGGACAGTGCTGAACGATTGGAAATGCGTCTCAGGCGCTTCAGTCGCACAACACTATGGATCATAGCTTTCATTTTCACTTGGTTTGACTCCAATTGGACATCTACAACTCCAGATAAGGCTAAAATACTCCACATAGGTCATGTTGATTTCTCACAAAAATTTAGCACTGCACTAAAACAAAGTAACAACGCAAAACTACGAAAAATCTCTACTTAATTAAACAAATGAGAACATAAACATTTAATTAAATCAAAGAACTCAAATCAACAAAATATATCAAATAACTCATTAAATTAACTAATGGTTAAAGATAAATAAGACGAAAATGAATAAAAAATTATGAATATGATGAAGAGTCATCACAATCCCAAACTTAATCTATTGCTTGTTCCCAAGCAACAATTAATTTCAGATTTGGTGCAGTTAAACTTAACCTTAAACTCAATTTCTGAAATCAAATCAAACTCAATTCTAAAATTTTCAGCTACTACAAAATATTCATCACACTCTATGGTTGCTTACAAAAAACAACATAATTCGTACACTTTAGTTTTCATTCATCAAGTTCAACTCTCTCTTCACACAATCTCACCAAAATTTCTCTCAAGTGTTTAGAAAGGGTTATGAATTTATCACTCGAATCCTAGAACATGCATCAATATACTTAAAATAATTATATATATATATATAATACATAATATACAAATATCCTCTAATGTATACAATAAAAATTATATTACAAATTTAAACAACATCACTACATATCACTATCCTATGTTAATAAATTAATACATTTTAATATTCCAAAAGCCTTCATATAAAATACCATGAGTACAAACTTAAAATGTCATCGTAATTATATATAATACATATTATACAAACATCTTCTAATGTATACAAAACAAATCATATTATACAAACTTAAACAACATCACTACATATCATTGTCCTCTGCTACTCGAACTCCTAGCCTCAATCCCTTTTATCTACTATAATACATAAAAATAGAGTTAGATACTAATCTCATTGAGCTCTTAAAAAGGAGGATGGTTATAAAAATGTTCTTCTAATATGCAATGCATACATGACTGGATTTGTAAAATAAATTTAATAACATAATCCTTGGAATATAAATTTCAAGGTTTTTCTTTCTTTTTCGTTACATATATAAAAAGCCTCAAATTCCTCTTTCTTTTCTTTGAATGCAGAAAAGCTTCATGTGTTGAGACAAAATCTCAATTTAATGTTTTGATGAAAACAAACAAAATGTTAATTAAGAATGTTAATTATGATTCTAAATGTTATGTTAATTTAACTTGTACTTTTGAGTGTATTAATTCAATGATAGGATTTAAACAAAGCAAAGAAATCAGCATAAAAAGGCAAGAAACTGAACAAACAAGAATTGAGAACATTCTTCACAAAATCTGGAAAACGGAGAATGTTCTTCAGTTTCAGAATTATCATCGCAGCTCCAAAACCAATCAATATTCACTAGTTAAAAGAAGTTTTAGCCTATGGATTTCACATTGATGGGGAGTATGACCTCAGTTTAACAGAAAATTGTGAAGAATAATGCCTATTCTAACAATATGCTAAACAGTATGCTAAATTCAAAATTTACTAATCAAAGATTAACCAAGGTCCCAAAGAATTAATCCTAAGGATATTAACAATAACAATTATTGTTTAATTAAGAGTGCAGCAGAAACAATCATTATGTAAGTCATGAGCTTCCCTGATCAAGTTTTTGATTTAAGTCCCAAACATACATTACACATGAAATATTTGCTTTATCTAATGTTTTGAATTGAGAAACATTTCAGGCAAACATGAAGACACCACACACATGGAACAATAGCTTGCAACTCAAGGAATCAACCAAAGATGGAAGATGCACTTGAGGAAGATGCAAAGTTGTATATTGGTATTAGGTGTCAAAGTATCAAGTTGAGTAGACTAATCACTAGTGTCTCACACTTAAGTCCTTACCAATGAACTTTTATCATTCATTCAAGTTTTATCAAACTCAACTCTGAAACAATCGCATAGACAATCGATTGAATGGTTCATCAATCGAATGGCACATAGACTGTTAAAAATAGCTGAGGTCTGTAACAGGCTCACTCGATTGTCAACTCGATTGCACAATGGATTGACAATTCGATTGACGCTAAAGTTTGAGTTACAGAGAGCACTCAGTTTATGCCAACTCGATTGACCACTCGACTGTCCACTCGATTATCAACTTGATTGTTTGAAGTGTCTGAGTCACTTTGATCACGATACTCGATTGACATATCGATTTATGCTATTTCTCAAGTTACAGTGAGCATCCAGTTTTGGCCAACTCGATTGCTCACTCGATTGAAAGAAAATAATAGCATCAGGTCTGAGTCACTTTGATCACGACACTCGATTGAAAAATCAAGTGATGCTATTTCTCAAGTTACAGTGAGCACCCAATTTTGGCCAACTCGATTGCTCACTCGATTTAAAGAAAATCATTGCATCAGGTCTGATTCAGAAATTGAATGAATCGATTGTCCAATCAAGTGAAGCTTATATAATTCAAGTTTCCAGAAACACAGGACATACGACACTCGATGCAACATTCGACTATGCCTTTATAAACTCGATTGGGCAATCGACTGTCCTGGTGTTTTCCTTGAATATATATAAGATGCTTCAATCATTTTTTAAACACAACTCTTGCACAAAACTTTTTATAATTTTCAGAATCTTTTGCTCTCAATTTTTGCACACCTCTGAAAAACACTTTGAAAGAAAAGTCTCTCAACACACAAAAATATTCATTGGCAAATCAATTCTTTGTGTGATGCTAGAGTGATTGAATACAATTCTTGATACATCTTTTCTTTGTTCATGTAAAAGACAATTCTTTGTAATTGAAGTTGTAGAAACTGGTGGCTATCCTTGTTGGTGTGATATCATCAAGAGGAAGTTTTACTTTGATCTTGTGTGAGTTTGGGGATAAACTCCAAGGATCAAGTGGTCACAAGATAGGAGTGAAGGGAGTTAGATTGATAGGTCGTGTAGAAGACTGGAAAATCCGTAAAAGTACTCGAATTCATTCAATAGCAAAAGGCTGAAATCACATTGTGATTTCGGGACTGGATGTAGGCCGTTAGATCAACGGCTGAACCAGGATATATCACGGTGCAATCTTTCTTATCCCTTCTCTTTAATTTTCAGCATTGTATACCTGCTTATTCTTGTATGCTTCTTGATAATTTTGTATGTGATTTTAAATTTCCGTTGTGTATGAGTTGTATGAATGTTGCATGATTAATATGGGAATTATGTCGAACTAGTTGGATTTGATCTTAATTCTCTCGTTGTTGATCAAAAGAAGTCATAGTTTTCCAACACATTATTCAACAGATTGATTCATACACAAGCATGCCAAGAATAACAATTCATGTAATGTCAATAAACACATAATTTTATTATTGCATACAATCAATATCAATCAAGAGGCAATGCAGAAATAAAAGAGATAAGGGAAGAAAAATGTACACAGTAATTTTTATACTGGTTCGGCCGTCGATGTGACAGCCTACATCCAGTCCTAAGATCGAATCCGATCGTAGCCTTTTCCAATAGAATCTCGCAGAGTCAGTTTACAGATGTTCCAGCTCCTCGCCTATCAATCTTAAACTACTCTTCCTATTCTATCCTTTTCTCCCTGAATCCCAGAGTTTATCTCCAAACTCTTCCAAGATCTCAGTCAAGTGTCTTCTTGTTGATATCCCTCAAACACAGAAGATCACTATCAGTTTCAACTGGATTTCTTATCTCACTGAATCCCAGAGTTTATAACCAAACTCTTCCAAGATCTCAGTCCAGTGTCTTCTTGATGATATCCCTCAACACAGAAGATCACTACCAGTTTCAATACTAGATTTTTCAATGTTATTTGAATATAGAATTTGTTTACAGAAAGTCTAAAATAGAAATATACAGAAATTTCTTTAGCTGTCTTCTTCTCACATGTTCTTTCTCTTTGCATTCTTTTTCAGTCTTTGTTGATCATGAATGATGAATGTTCAAGTCTGAAAAAGCAATGTTCAATGTTATTTCAAAGTGAGAGAAAGTTATATCAGAAAGTTATCAGTTCTGTGAATGTTATGAGTTATGTCAATATTATATTCTTATGAGAAGAAGAACTAGAAAACAGTTTATATAGTTTCAGGAAAAACAACAGATGAATCGATTTGCCCAATCGATTCATTAAAGTTATAAAGCATGCTCAATCGATTTACCAAATCGATTTCGCGAATCTTGTTTTTCTTGAATCTTGAAACTACATAAACTAATCGATTTACCTAATCAATTATTTTAATGCATTCTTCAGAATTGAATAACAGTTCATATTTGAATCGATTTGCATAATCGATTTGTGATGTTTTGTTCCAACAACGAGATCGAAACAATCGATTTACTCAGTCGATTAAAACTTTTGTTCCAATCGATTTGCCAACCGATTTCATTGGTCAAAGGGACTCAGTGATTTTTAACAAATTGATTTGCCTAATTGATTTGGCTAATCATAGAGAGTTAGCTTAAATCATGTTAATCGATGTGCCTAATCGATTATGGACTTAAGTCTAAAGAATAGTTTATCAGTTGGTTTATTCAATCGATTTACCAAATCGATTGATGCCAAACTTGTTACAAAAGAAATAGTTCAATGGATTGTGCCAGTCGATTGTGTTTGTCTCAGACCAAGTTTATTTTCAAACTTATTTTATGAAATCGATTTGCCTAATCGATTTGTTAATAAATGGCTTGGCTCTGTAACTTTCACAATCGATTGTGTCAATCGATGTAAATAATCAGAATAGTCTTGTGATTGGAACAATCGATTCGTCAAATCAATTAGCTTGCAAAACGACATGCTACTGACCTGCTCACTTGATTTTCAGTAAATGTGCAAATCGATTTGTCTAATCGATTTCCTAATCACAAAATTAACAATTTGAAACAACCCTATTACAAAATCGATTTGTCAAATCGATTTTCTATGTCAATTTTCCAACTTTTGTTGATTCCTTGAGTTCCAAGCAATCGTCTCAAGTTTGTAGGGTTGAGTTGTTGTTCCTGAAATTTTTACTCAGTTCAAAAGTTAGATTTATCACATGATGTATGTTTGTCAATAATATCAAAAATGGACTTATGTCTAACAATCTCCCCCTTTTTGATTAAGTGACAAACATACAATTTTAACTTGAGAAACATTTCAAGGAATGACATTATAATTACAAAAACAAGAAGCTCCCCCTAAATTTGAGCAGTCATGCTGTTCATACTTTGGAATTTGGGTTATAGCTATACAACAAGACAGATCTGACATATATCATGTATTATTAATGCCATAACAGTATCAGATTGTATCAGAGCATTTGATAACACAAAAAAAAACACAAAGCAGATTGTATCAGAGCATTTTTCAATAGCGCAATAGTATCGGATCAGTCAATAGTATCAGATCGGTTTGTTTATCAGAATCAGAGCAAATCAAACTGATCAATTTTAGCAGTATCAGAGTAAGTATCAACACTATTATCAGAGCTATCAGAAAGTATCAACACTAATATCAGAGCTATCAAAGCAAATATAAGTTGTGTAGCAGAAGCAGTATCAGAGCAAACAATAATTAACAGTAAAATCAGACTATGTGCAATAAGTAATACATGTGCAGTAAGTAATACAAGTTAACAAGTTATAAATTTTCTCCCCCTTTGTCAGTTAATCCAAAAATGAGTAAAAGGAGAGAATCATGAAAGGATTGTTAGTTAATCCAAAAAGGAGTAAAAGGAGAGAATCATGAAAGGAGAAGTTATCTGCAGAAGATTTCTCCCCCTATGTTAGTAACAAAACTGAACACTGGTGATGGTGGCGTTAGATCAGAAACAAAAATAGTTTAAAACAGATTATGGCACATAATAGAAATCATCAATATAGATCAACCAACTTAATCATAAAACCAGTTTTTCATATACATCCATAAAATAGTACATATAACAAGATCATTACACAGAAAAAAGCAAAGCAGCGCAATACAACAAAGAATCGAAAACCCTAAACATCTAGACTTGGTTGTTCCTCATTATTATCTAAGGAAGAGGCTTAGACCGCTGTATTACCCTAGCAGGTGTCTCCTCAACATGAGGTTCATCACTATCTAGTTGCGTAAGGAGTGGTTCTTCAGCTGCTTGTCTGCCAATCTCAGCAACATCAGCAAGTAGTTTTTCTGTTGGTGGCTCCTTTCGTTTCTTGGACTTGCCTTGATCGACGACAATGCCTTTGCCTTTGTCTTTTGACAAAATCTTATGTGTTGGCACAGGAACCCATTTTGACACAGTTGGAGGTGGAGAAGGGGTTCTCTCACTAGATGAGGAAGATGGTGAAGGGGTGTTAGGTGAAGTTCGTTTAATACTAGCCATTGTAAGTAGTTTAGAAGCTAAAACTGAGATAGAAAAGATCAGAGAAGTGAGTTTGTATGGATTGTAAACTGAGAAACAGCAGAGGTTTGAAAGAGTATGAATCAGGTTTGAATGCGAAATTGATGTTAGGGTTTGATCAAAGTGGGTGGAATCGATTGCAACTGTTCCTTTTATACTATCAGGTGCGTTAATCGATTGGGCCAATCGATTTAGTTATCGTTGCTGGGGAAGATAAATCGACTGAGACTGTAACGACTAGTAAAAACACTACAACAGTCATATTGTCAATCGATTTCCCTAATCGATTTCCTTAGTTACTAAATCGATGTCCAAAATCGATTTCGTATCAGTTCAGCAACTTTCGTACCAGTCCAGAAAAAAATAATCATCTCAGCATCGATTGACCACATCGATTCATTTGAGTGAAGATTTCAAACACATTTAAACAATCGATTTCCCAAATCGATTTCGAGGTAGAGTCTGGAAAAAATTCCTCAACTTTGATGTTTGGGGCCAAAGTAATCGATTGTCCAAATCGATTCTTTAAACAATATACCAGGTGGTCAATCGATTTCCCTAATCGATTGGAATGGGAAAGTTAAAGCATTTGAAGCTTCCTGGAATAACAAATCGATTTGCAAAATCGATTATCGTGTTTCTATTTTGAAAAGATAGTCACTGTATGGGCTAAATCGATTTGAGTAATCGATTTCATAAAGCCATTTTCCTGTTTATCCACAGGATAATCGATTTATCCAATCGATTTGACACCGAGATCAGATCTCACTAGGATCTATGATACTATGAGTTACTTTCATATGCCACAATCAGTTCTTATCAGCATTGGATAATAAAAAGCAAATAGAACTAGAAGACAAAGCATAGAAAATCAAACATGCAAACATTGTTAACTCTAACACCAACAAGTTTGATAGTTATATCATACAACTACCTAATACTTAGTAACTTTCAATTCAAACCTGTAACGTAGTCAGCATACTTTATATATCCACCATTCTTTAAATTAAGAAACAAGAATATTAATTTGTCTCCTGTTATATGCTTTGAACATCCATTATATAGGTATTAAAAGTGAAAGTCTTGGATGTCAAGCATACCTGCAAAACATAATTTAAGTTTTGGTTTTAGGTACCCAATTTAAATTGGGTCCTGGTGGGTTAGTTTCAAATGCAGGTTTCTTCACTTTCCAAATCTGTTTCCATCCTTTATTGGCAAGTTTTCTTAGTTTACAATTGAAAATCATATGTCCCTTTTTACAGCAAAAGTGAAAAGAAACATCAGAGGATGGATTCAGATTTTGTTTAGTGAAGAAGTCATGGGTATGCTTAGCTCTATCATGTTTATTTTGCTTATAACCAATTCCATGTTTATTGTGATTCTGTTTAACATTCACATTGGGCCTATAACCAAGTCCAAATTTTTCATTTAAATTTCTTTGGTTTCCCAGAAGCATATCTAACTTGGTTTTGCCACTGTTGAACTTTTCAATATCACAATGCAGTGCATGATTCTCTTTTTTCAGATTTTCATTCATGACTTTAAAAGATGCATGTTCCAGTTTGATCTCATCATAAAGCATGCATTTTTCTTCTAACAATTTCTTAGTACTAATTAACTGTATAATTGTACTAACAGACTCATCATGTAATTCACTAAATGCATCCTGAAGTTCATCATAGGAAGGATTTGAGTTAGAACTTACCTCACTTTCCGAATCTGAGTCTGTTTTAGCCATAAGACATAGATTTGCTTCTTCTTCTTCTTTTGAAGATTCAGAAGATTCATTATCACTCTAGGCTACGTAGGCCTTTCTGGCTTTAGAAGATGCTTGATTGCTCTTAGCCTTTGCAGCCTTATTTATGTTCTGCAATTTGAAACACTCAGATCTTATGTGGCCTGTTTTTCCACATTCATAGCAAGTCACTTTGCTATCATTTGTCTTTGAACTTGATGGCTTTCTGAGCTAGTTATCTTTCTTTCTCAGAAACTTTTTGAATTTCTTTACTGGTACCCCAATTTCTGGTTCTTCATCAGTTTCACTGCTTAACTCATATGAGCAGCTTTCTTGTTCAGACTTAGACTGGTGTGTTTGGGCTTTCAAAGACAGTCCTTTCCTTTTTTTTGTCAATTTGTTCAGCCTCATTGAGTGTGTGTAATTCCATTTCATGCTCCCGCAATTTACCAAACAATCTAGCTATCGCCATGCTGCTTAGATCTTTGGATTCTGCTATGGGAGTTACTTTTGGTTGCCACTCTCTAGTCAAACACCTCATCACCTTGCTGATTTGTTGATCATTATCAATCTCCTTGCCTAAGGCATTTAGGTTGTTGACTATGTGCGTAAACCGGGTCTGCATGTCGTTTACTGATTATTCTTTCTTCATACTGAACAGCTCATATTCATGCATCAAGGTGTTTACACGAGCTCTTTTCACATCAGTGGTTCCTTCATGTGTCTGTTGAAGAGTATCCCACATCTCCTTTGCTGTCTTGCAGTTGGAGACCCTGAAAAACTCATCAGCAGAAAGTGCAGAAGTTATAATGTTCTTAGCTTTTGCATTATAACCTACCTTCTTCTTATCATCCTCAGACCAGTCAGCCCTGGGCTTAGGAATGAAAGAATTATCAGTTCCTGCAATTTTTGGCACATAAGGTCCTTCTAAAACAATATCTAATATGTCTATGCTAGCAGCCTCTAAGAAAACCAGCATTCTATGTTTCCAGTACATATAGGCGGCCCCATTAAAGGCAAGGGGCCTAGCCAATGAAGCACCCTCTCCTAGGAATTCTGAGGTCATGGTCTTTTTATGAGAATTACTCTAACAAAAAGTAGGCTCTTGATGCCAATTGATGGGGAGTATGACCTCAGTTTAACAGAAAATTGTGAAGAATAATGCCTATTCTAACAATATGCTAAACAATTTGCTAAATTTGAAATTTACTAATCAAAAGATTAACCAAGGTCCCAAAGAATCAATCCTAAGGATATTAACAATAACAATTATTGTTTAATGAATAGTGCAGTAGAAACAATCATTATTCAATAGATTGATTCATACACAAGCATGCCAAGAATAACAGTTCATGTAATGTCAATAAACACATAATTTTATTATTGCATACAATCAATATCAATCAAGAGGCAATGCAGAAATAAAAGAGATAAGGGAAGAAAAATGTACGCAGTAATTTTTATACTGGTTCGGCCGTCAATGTGACAGCCTACATCCAGTCCTAAGATCGAATCCGATCTTAGCCTTTTCCAATAGAATCTCGCAGAGTCAGTTTACAGATGTTCCAGCTCCTCGCCTATCAATCTTAAACTACTCTTCCTATTCTATCCTTTTCTCCCTGAATCCCAGAGTTTATCTCCAAACACTTTCAAGATCTCAGTCCAGTGTCTTCTTGCTGATATCCCTCAACAAAGAAGATCACTACCAGTTTCAATTGGATTTCTTATCTCACTGAATCCCAGAGTTTATCACCAAACTCTTCCAAGATCTCAGTCCAGTGTCTTCTTGATGATATCTCTCAACACAGAAGATCATTACCAGTTTCAATACTGGATTTTTCAATGTTATTTGATTACATAATTTGTTTACAGAAAGTCTAAAACAGAAATATACAGAAATTTCTTTAGCTGTCTTCTTCTCACATGTTCTTTCTCTTTGCAATCTTTTTCAATCTTTGTTGATCATGAATCATGAATGTTCATGTCTGAAAAAGCAATGTTCAATGTTATTTCAAAGTGAGAGAAAGTGATATCAGAAAGTTATCAGTTCTGTGAATGTTATGAGTTATGTCAATATTATTTTCTTATGAGAAGAAGAACTAGAAAACAGTTTATACAGTTTTAGGAAAAACAACAGATGAATCGATTTGCCCAATCGATTCATTAAAGTTATAAAGCATGCTCAATCGATTTAACAAATCGATTTCGCGAATCTTGTTTTTCTTGAATCTTGAAACTACATAAACTAATCGATTTACCTAATCGATTATTTTAATGCATTCTTCAGAATTGAATAACAGTTCATATTTGAATCGATTTGCATAATCGATTTGTGATGTTTTGTTCCAACAACGAGATCAGAACAATCGATTTACTCAGTCGATTAAAACATTTACATAATTGATTTGGCCATGTGCTAAGTCTTCTCTGTTACTAAAACTTTTGTTCCAATCGATTGTGCCAATCGATTTCATTGGTCACCGGGACTCAGTGATTTTTAACAAATCGATTTGCCTAATCGATTTGGCTAATCATAGAGAGTTAGCTTAAATCATGTTAATCGATGTGCCTAATCGATTATGGACTTAAGTCTGAAGAACAATTTATCAGTTGGTTTATTCAATCGATTTACCAAATCGATTAATGCCAAACTTGTTACAAAATAAATAGTTCAATGGATTGTGCCAGTTGATTGTGTTTGTCCTAGACCAAGTTTATTTTCAAACTTATTTTATGAAATCAATTTACCTAATCGATTTGTTAATAAATGGCTTGGCTCTGTAACTTTCACAATCGATTGTGTCAATCGATGTAAACAATCAGAATAGTCTTGTGATTGGAACAATCGATTCGTCAAATCGATTAGCCTGCAAAACGGCATGCTACCGACTTGCACACTTGATTTTCAGTAAATGTGCAAATCGATTTGTCTAATCGATTTCCTAATCATAGAATTAACAATTTGAAACAACCCTATTACAAAATCGATTTTTCAAATCGATTTGCTAAGTCAATTTTCCAACTTTTGTTGAATCCTTGGGTTCCAAGCAATTGTTTCAAGTTTGTAGGGTTGAGTTGTTCCTGAAATTTTCACTCAGTTCAAAAGTTAGATTTATCACATGATGTATGTTTGTCAGTAATATAAAAAATGGACTTATGTCTAACACACATCTATATCATCAGTACTTGGCAAGGGACAAACTGAGATGATTAGATTCAAAGAAACTACCTGAATCAAAAAGAGAGAAGATCACGAATCAGTAAGATCAGACAGATCTAAACATTTTTGACAGCATTCTGATCAATTTGGATAACACTGCAGCATCAGCCTCTGGACTGATAAACATTTTGCAACTTGTTATACTTGATCTTGAGCAGCAAACATCTTTCTCCAGAATGATCAGACCAATCTCCAGATTGATTATCAATCTCCGTTTCTGCATAATTACAACATTGATCTCCAACAAACATCTTTCTCATGGTTGTGAGGATTGGACGTAACCCGAGTTGGGTGAACCAGGATATATCACTGTGTGGTATCTCTTCCCTTATATATTTTTTTAAGTTTTTAACAAGAATTTTTAAAAGGTGCATTTAAAATTCAGACCCTCATTTCTTGTATATCGACATTGCTACTTCATCGTGATCATTTTCTTTTCCTTTAAACAAGAAAATCTTTTTCAATTATCTCAATGTGGGTCATCAAAATAATTGGGCCTTTATTGCAAAGTTGGTCTGGCAATGACCACAACCGGTGAGAGGGAGATACTATTGGAGTTGGTCTGACAATGACCCCAACCGGTGAACAATATAGAGTAGGAATAATCATAACTCATACATGAGAGGGAGATACTATTAGAGTTAGGCGTATCAGAGGAAGACTCTAACTAGAGGCTGTGTAACTTAAGAAGCATTCGAACTAGATTCAATGCAAAGTGGGCTTGAATTGGAAACAACATATTCATAAGCGTATTTGGACCAAAGATAGCATGATTAGATGCAACTTAGATCAGAGGCATATTCTGATCAAAGGCAACATGATCAATGGAAAAATTTGATCAAAAGCAGCATGATCAGAGACATTCTTATATCTGAGACAACATCATCATATGCGTTATGATCAGAGACAACATGATCATAGATAAACTTGGATCAAAGGCATCTTGGTCAGAGGAAGACTTGGACCAGAAATTTAATTTTTTAATTTATATTAATATTAATTTATTATATATAATTTCATTTTTTAATATTAATTTCAAATTTAATAAAATTATTTTTTTAATAGTCAAAATTTTCTGGCGGCCTAAGCCCTCACAAAAAGAGGAATTTGTGGCGGCCTTGGCCCTCACAAATGGTAATGAAAAAATAAAATTTTGTGGCCATTTTGGCTGCCACAAAGGTTTGTGACTGCCTAAGGCCGCCACAATTATCTCTGTTGTGGCTGCTTTCCCTCCTTTGTGAGGGCTTTTGGCCCTCATAAATTCCACCAATTCTTGTAGTGTTAGTTTAAATAGCATTAGCGAAGATAGAGAAGAGATGCAAATTATCTCTGCTGTTGTTTTCATTTGAACATTTTCTACTTAAATACTCAAGAATATATCTGTTGAGTATATTACCATTTGAGATCTTAATTAACTTTAGCCATATACGGATGATAATTGTAGCATTCTTTTCTTTTATTTATATTTCATTTGTCTTTAATGATTTGGCTCAATAGATTATGACATGTTTGCTGCAATACTTCTTATAGTTATATCATAAATTACTTTATTAGTAAACACAATTTGTGACACCCTAAACCCAAAAATAATATATGTAATAATTTATATAACATTCCTACAAAGTTTGCAGAGGATAAATTAAAGTTTATTTCCAATAAAATAAAAACTTTTATTTTTAATTTAGGATATCACGTTTCTCAAAAATAAAATAAAACACTTTAAACTTAATTTTTCCATGAAATAGTCAAATCTCGATAAGCTTGATTTAAGTATAATTACTTGATTTAATTCTAAAAACTAACTAGTACTTCTATGGTTTTCATTCAAAAATTCGTGTCAAATTAAATAAGTAAAATACAAATTATAACCCTTATTCCCGGTATCACCTATCAGAGCGGAGTTCCTCCCAAACTTAAACTTCAAGATCCATTAACCTGTAACAACTCGATTTTGCAAATGCATGGTCAAGCCAGTCAAACACAAACAACGAAAGAGGTGAGTTTTGACCTCATGTTAATAGTATAATATAAATAAGAAGAACACGCAATTAATCATAAATAAATTGTATCATTATACATCCATTCTTCAAGGAAAAACATAACATTATAAAGTCAAAACCACTCAAGAAAAATCAATAAATTTCATTATAACATCAAATCATCTAAGAAAATTATTATCGTTTTTGAAACACACAAATCACAACAAAACAATTATAAGGATATGCAATGCTATGGATTAGCTTAGACTCTACTTCACAATGTGGTACCATTCTAACTCTGAAGTACTTGATTATGACATTTGATACTATGCCACCATTCCGGCGGACGGACAATTCAAATTGGCTGTGTCTTCGTAGATCCCCTCAACTCAACCCGAGACACATATATGTGATAGTCGAGGTAAACGTGTGTTGCATGTTAGCTCCCAACATTTAGAGTGCTACCTCCAAGTCACCTAGAAATTCTCCACCCGAATACCTCCAGGGTCTAACAATCTTACCTTAAGGCTCAACAGTAGACCACCACGATTAGGCTCATTCAGTTGTACTTTCCCAGAATCACTATGCTTGTCAGGCCCTACCTATATGATGACAAAATAATATTCACTTCACAAATTCTCAATATTTATTTTCTCCTTTCATTAGTTTAAACTACTTCATTAAGAGCATCATCTTTATAAATCATCTCTATTTCATCATATATGGGGTACTTCAATATTCTCATCACAATTTTATAATATCATTAATCATTCATAATCGTAATCATCATATAAACTCATCACAATTTTATAACATCACTATCATCGATAAAAAATCAGCATTATCATCCCGCATACATATATCATACCATGCATCCATATTTTTATCATCACATTACATAAATTCGTCTAATCAAACATATACATCAAATTCATTTGAAATCAAATATCATAATAATATTAAATACCACGCATTTAACGAAGATAAATTAATCAACACCTTATAAATATTTCTATTCCATATTTTAATATCACAATTTCCATATTTTCACATTAATCAATTTATCACTCAAAGGGCTACTACTTATGTAGCGAGCCTCGAATGAATAATTGAAAAATATGATTTTCCTGTTCATCTCACATTATATTATACTCATGAATTCAAACGCTTTCTCACCCCTTACCTTATTTAGACGCTTTCTCAAACACATAAATCAATGGAATTTTTCAACAACAACTGCATATCGACAATGTACAATGAGCGAATTCGAATAAACGACGAGTTCACAAAATCATTGAGATGTGACTTGCGGAGCATAAAATTAAATGTTAAATAATTGGAGTCAAAACGATGAGAAAAAAGTGCAGAAAAAGTCTCACCGACTTGTCGGAGCGTCGGAAGGGTCAAACGCCAACTTCACTGTAAAATACAAATGAGTAGTGCTTCTTGAAGGTTTCGACGAGAGGAATCCAAAAATAATGTATCTTTTTTGAGATGACAAACATGATGATCAATATCGGCCAAAAACAGCTCGCCCATGTAAAGAAACACAACTGTTTCTAATTAAACGAAGTCATGATTGATAAAATTGATGAAAAAAATGGATTCAGTGGCCGATATTGTGTGGGATAGAGGTTGAGATCATTTCAAAATAGCAAGGAATTGATGGGGAAGAATTTGAGAGGAAGATGGTGTTGATGCTTGTTCTTCATGCAGCTACGATGTTGTGTTTGTTTTTGTTGTTCTTTTTTTTTTTAATTGCAGATTGAGGGATGTAGATGACAGATGTACAAGTGCATGAATAAAACAATCTGTAAGGCCCAACACATAGGAGACCAATCTTAGGCAGAAATGGGGATGTAATGAACAACTCGCAGGTGTAGAGAAGAAAAGCACAACCAGCCCAATTTAATGTGCATATGTAGAAAATAGGGGTGTAAACAATCGTCTAGTCAAAAAATTCATTTTCTAATATTTCTAAAAGTCCTTAATAAATAATTTATTTTACTGATTCATGTTAATTTTTTTTTTCTCCAAAATACTTATTTTAACATAATATTATTTTTCTTTAACATAGATAAATCTAATTCTAACCAAAACTCTCATATTCCAAATAATAACTATAAGTATTACTATAACATTTTTCAAAATAATCACCTAAAAATACATTGTCATACCATACTAATTGTATGAAAATAAAGAAACTCAATAGCAATATCACTAATACTTCAAGATAATTATTTGTAAAATAAACAATTAAAATATGATATATTTATAAAAATTTAAATATAATTATGAGCATAGTTAACATTATTCAAACATACAAGAAAATATCGCATTAACTGCGAACGCACATAGACACATAAAATCATCTAATATCTTATACTTTAAAATATGTACACTAAAATACTATTGTTTATAGAAAAGTAAATAAAATAATAAAATATAATATTTGTTATTTATATCCCTTATTTAGTCAAATATATACAAAATTAGCGTATCATAGAAAACTCTCATATAAAGAAAGTTAGTCACAAAGTTTATCCACGTATATTCTAAAATAGTTTTAAAACAAAATTAATTATCTAAAATGCTATTTCATTAAGAAAATATTTATTATAAAATTTGAGTTGTTACACAATTACTTATTTATTAGGTGATGATCTTAAAATTTAAATTCAATTTATCAACTCATTTAATTATTTAATTAAAAACTTAAAACTGATTAATTAATTAACTAACAAACCAATTAAATAATAAAAATTCAATAATCATCATCTTCGATCTTAATTTTTTTAATAAAAATTCAACAATTTTCATGTTCAATCTAAATATTTTCATTTTCAAATCACAGAGAAAATTTATAAAAAAAAAAATTGTTGACTTTGTGAGAGTTGTCCCAACCTATGAATTGATGTATAGTTTCTTGCAATCTGACAAGGACGCTATTACTTGTGCAATTAATCATCCAAATTTCTTTGGATCCAGACTTGTGCCATGTAAAATCCGATTGCTGATTGAGAATGGTGTGTTGAAAAAAAATATTGCAAGGATGCTTCGGAATATGTGTCTGTCATTATACACACATGATATGCTGAAATTTGTGGAGGAATTAAAGGATTTGGAGTTTAATCCTTCACAATTTACTTTTGGTATATCACTGCTTGCCAAAACATGTAACCAAAACTTGATGTAAAGAGAAAGTTGATGCGTTTAAGAAATGGGGTGGGTCTGATCAAGATGTTTTGGAAGCATTTGAATATGAATAAATTAGAGTTGAACATGAATGTTGTTGGGTTTTTATTAAAAAATTTGGGATTGAAGATGAAGATTATTTAGCTTTTATTATTTAATTAGTTTATTAATTAATTAATTTAAAGTTTTTTATTAAATAATTAAATGAATCAATAAAATTAATTTTAATTTTAAATATTAAATATTGTCTAGTCAACAACAATTACATAGTCATCATATACCACTTCATTTAAAATTAGTCATGTCACCATTTTTTTACCAAAAAAGATTCATAAATGACTTTTTTTTAAAAACGTGTTAAAATTTATAAGAGTATAAATCAAACAAAAAAAATTACAAAGACTAAAATCAAAATAAAACATATTTGCAAGAACCAAAAATATATTTAAACCTTGTTATAAATACTTGCTAATTCTATTTTTGAAATAGTTAAAAATCATATTAATCTCTTACGTAATTTTGAATCATTATAAGTCATATGTAACATCAATGTCAAATGCTAACAACTCTTTCATGTGACGAGAATTGGTATGGAGGTGTGTACATAAATTAAATATTTAATTAAATATGTTTGATCTTTTAAGTAACTTACTGAGAATAAATAAGTGCATTGTGTTAGTATCTTATTATTTGTTCTATATTATGTGATTTGGTAAAGATCTATAACTTGCATGAGTTTTATAAATAAATCTTGTGTATAAGACTTTGAAACTAATTTATGTGTTGAGTGTATTTGAAACTATATGTTCTATATTATGTGATTTGGTAAAGATCTAGAACTTGCATGAGTTTTATAAATAAATCTTGTGTATAAGACTTTGAAACTAATTTATGTTTTGAGTGTATTTGAAACTATATGTGAAAATATTTGTCTTATTCCAGTATGATTATACACATTAGTTTTTTAAAAATAAAAAATAAAAATAAATAAATTAAGTGACCGTATGTCATTGAGTTGTTATATACATTTTTGTTTGTAATCCTTG
>JBBPBT010000850.1:11245541-11278733 GCA_037974875.1 Cicer bijugum
TTTACCTTGAAAAATGGTATTTGTGCTAAAAAGCTTATTTATGGAACTCTTATAAAAAAATATTTATTGTTTATTTTCAACAATTTATTAATACCATTAAGATATGTAATTTTGTATGGAATGAAAATATATCAAATGTAACCAAATTCAGATAAAATCTTCAATGATATCGATGAATTACGTATATTTACATGATAATAAATTAGCAACTTAAATGTGTGCCTTAAAAATGTGAGGCTTAAATAACTTACTTTAGTTGTTTTTGACTTTGATTTTACTTTAAGGAATGATGATGGATTAATTACGTAGAATTTCTTCATTTCTTATGAACGCGTTTATGTACATTCTCAATTCTATGCAATTCCAACAATACTATAACTCAAAAATATTCTTATAAAAAGCCACCAAAGAATATAATTGTGATATTATATTTTCACATCCAACCTCTCATGACAGCAACAATGTACACCCGTTCCTTTCTTAACCTTTTTTTATTTTCCCTTTGTTTCATCGTTTCTCTTTCTCATGCATTAAACAATGGTTTTAGTGTTGAACTCATCCACAATGACTCTTTAAAATCACCCTTCTACCAACCTACACAAACCAAATACCAACGTGTTGTCAATGCCGCACGTCAATCCATTAGCCGTGTTAACCATTTTTACAAAGATTCATTCAATAATAGTCCTGAATCGACTGCAATCCCTGACAGAGGTGGATATCTCATGACTTATTCAGTTGGTACCCCCATCATTTAAGTTATATGGTATTTCTGATACGGGTAGTGATATTGTTTGGCTTCAATGTAAGCCATGTGAAGAATGTTTCAACCAAACTACCCCTATATTTGATCCTTCAAAATCGTCAAGTTACAAAAACATTCCTTGTGAGTCTAGAACATGTAACGGTGTGAGAGATACTTCTTGTTCTGATAAAGATTCTTGCCAATATGCCATTCAGTATGGTGATCAATCTCATTCACGAGGAGATCTTAGTGTCGAGACTCTTACGTTAGATTCCTCCAACGGTCGTTCTATTTCATTTCCTAAAACCGTAATAGGATGTGGAACCCAAAATGCGGGGACATTTAGTGGTAAGACCTCTGGTATAGTCGGCCTTGGAGGTGGATCTGTTTCTCTTATAACACAATTGGGATCAACAATTGGAGGAAATTTCTCTTACTGTTTGGTGCCATTGTTGGTTGAGTCAAAAGGGACAAGCAAACTCCATTTTGGAGAAGCAGCTTTGGTTTTAGGACAAGGTGTTGTGTCAACTCCTTTACTGAAAAGAAATCCACAACCTTTTTACTATTTGATATTGGAAGCATTTACAGTAGGAAACAAAAGAATAGATTTCGTTGGGGATTCAAGTGTTGGTGATGAGGGTAACATCATTATTGATTCAGGTACTACATTGACGCTTTTATCAAGCGATGATTATACTAATTTGGAATCAGTTGTAGCAGAATTGGTTGACCTAGAACGTGTTGAAGATCCAAATAATATATTTAGCCTTTGCTATAGTGTCACATCAGATGCATATGATTTTCCTATAATCACAGCAAATTTCAGAGGTGCAGACGTTAAGTTGCATTCAATTAGTACCTTTATTCCAATTGAAACTGGGACAGTTTGTTTGGGTTTTATCCCATCTCAAATTGGTTCCATCTTTGGGAACTTGGCTCAGCAGAATTTGTTGGTTGGTTATGACCTCATTAAAAAGGTTGTATCGTTTAAGCCTACTGATTGTACCAGGTTGGATTAAATCTACCAACTAGCTTTTTATTCACAAGCAACACTTTATTACTATTTCCTTAGTTAGATTAAAGCCACCATTTAAGACTCTAATTGTCCATAGTTCCAACCTCAGTTCCAATCTAAAGTGTAATTGGCAGTGGACTTGTCAAAAAATAAATCGATTAGAATGTTATTAAGATTTGGATAGATTTCCTAGTACTTTTATCGCATTTTTTATTTAATTTATTCCATTATTTTTAACTGATGTTTGATTTAAAGAGAAAGTTGAACAAAAAAAGTTAAATAAAGGAGTCAACGTCTTTAATATAAAATATTCATAAAACCCTGACTAATCACAAATATTAAGGGGGTAATGGGTGAAACTATTATACTGGAATAAATGTTGAAGAAAAATGAAGAATCGATGAGTTTTGAGAGAAAAATTAAGTGCTATTCAATAGTGGGGTCAGTTAATGTGGAGTTTGAAAACTATTCATGCATTAATGTGTGTTTAATTTAAAAACACAAACTTAAATATTTCAATATTAATTGATTTTTTATTTCAAAAAAATAGGAAAAAAAATTAGAATATATTTTTGTTTCAAATTTATCCTTGTTTAGGGAGGTAAATTTTCCTTCAATGACTTAAGAACTATTATATAAAAATATTATTATTTTTTAACAAAGTAAATTAATGTCAATTAATTGTTGCATAGTTATGTAAATTTGAGCTATCATCTCTATAATTACTTAAGCTATAATGTTATCGTCACGATTTTATTTCATTTTCATGTTGTAATAGAAGCACATTGTGAGATTAACTTCTTTTAGTTAAAGATTTATGAAGTTTTGAATGTTGTTTACTGTTTAATATTTTTATAGTGTATTTACATTATATATTTAAGGTCATTTAATGTTGTCTTTATGTCCAAATCTAAACCTTTTAGATTTATTGTTTGTTTTTAAACTTGGGAAAAGGAAGAAAAAAATGGATCTTTTTTGTTAATTTTGATGAAGTCAAGAATGTTGGAAGGTTGGTTGACATTAATTAACTAGGAATATTATTTAGGTCTATAGAACCAAGAAGAAACTATAAAGGTAGCATTTTTGAACATGAACATGAATCCATGAATGAAAGTAGTACACTTGAAAACCATAATGACTGAGTTGGAAAACCCCTGAAGTCACTTTGTTCGTAACACTACATACATGCTATATCATTTAGACTCACACTAATTTCAATACGGATTATGTCTTTAACTTGTATCCATAATGTGATTTGTACATATTCGATTCTTAACTCACACGTGCTATTTCAAAATTAAATTTTATTTTAACTTGTTACTCTAAAAATGATAACTTTTTTACTTTCATAACAAACATTTTGAATGTGTTAGAAAAATATTGAAATTATTGACATAAACAATCCTTGTGGGAACCATATTAATTATACTAAGATTTGAGTGTATATACTTCCTCATTTAATTTACCCCAACATTTATTTATCTATGATACGTGTTTATGTTTTAAATTTAGGCTAAATAGTATATGCGATCCCTTAACATGATTTTTAGTTAACCTTTTAATTATTTATTTTTTTCCTGATCTGATCATTTTTTTTTAATTTTAAGTTACAATTTGATCTTTTATATTTTAAAATGTAAAAAATGTTATCAATTTTTTACAAAAATTAAAAAAAAATTCATAAAAATTTTCAAACAAAACTCATAAAATTAATAATCTTCTTAAATATAATGCAAATTTCATCAAATCCATAAATCATATATTCAAATAAAAACATTTTTTTTCATCTCCAACAACATCAAATTCATCAAATAGGTATTTATTTATTTATTTATTTCAATAGGTATTTATTATTATTATTATTATTATTATTATTACTATTATTGTTGTTGTTGTTGTCATTGTTCTTTTTCCTTGTTGTCGTTGTTGTTGTTGCTGTTGTCATAGTTGTCGTTGTTGTTGTCATTGTCGTTGTCGTCGTTGTTGTTGTTGTGTTGTTGTTGTTGTCATTGTAGATGTTGTTGTTGTCGTTGTTGATGTTGTTTTTGTCGTTGTTGTTGCTGTTGTTACTGTTGTTGTTGTTGTTGTTATTATTATTATTATATTGAAATAAAATGTATCAATATTCTTTTTTTAGTTAAAAGGTATAATATTCATATATATTATAAAATGGTCTTTGTTACGGGTGTATATGGACGTGGGTCGAACCGCCAACTTGATTATCCAACTCAATTCAACTCAATTTTTATTCGTAGTCGATCACTTTCGAGTCTGATCCGACTTAACCTGTTGAAACCCGCTTATAGTTGATTTGGGTAATATTGTTAATAATTTAAACCCACTGACCCATAGAGCTGACCCGATAACTAGTTATAATTTAATAAAAAAAAATTGTTTGGTAGCCCAATAGAGTTTCTTTTATTATTCTTTGTCCACCTTCTTCCTATGTTTCACATATGCACCCACCTTCTTTTTTTTTCCCAAACTTCTTGAATTCGCGCCGCAGCCAATCCTTTTTCTTTTGTTCTACTAGGCATGTTGTTGTCACGTTCTTCTTTTCTTCCGCATGTGCTCATAACCGATAATTATTTAAATATTATATTTTTTTTTTATAGTTGTGCATAATGAATGTTTTGCATAATGAATGTTTGAAATGAAAGCTATATTTATGCTGATTTTAGTTTAAACTTTTTACATTTAAATTTATTAAACACTTTTTTTAGTTTGGTATTTGAAAATAGTTAGTATTCTAAAAATAGACAAATGAAACACTACTATTAAAATGTTATGGTAGCTTAGTAAACTAAAATGGTTGGTGAGTTATGTGTAATGATGAAAGTAATGTTGTGGACCAAGTAACCATGCTAGCTATTTTCTTTTTTTCCTTTTACCTTTGAAATTTCTTAACAATATTATAGCACATATTTTAGATAAATGGAACAATTACAAAAAGCTCTTAAAATTTGCTCCACAAGAACAACAAACTTCATTACCACAAGCACAAGATTTAGGTCTTTCATCATTGCCGCCAACTCAAAGAAACAAGGTAACCAAATCTTCTCACGTTTATTATTGATATTTATTTTTAAAAATTTCCAATTGTTCCTTTTTATAATTTGAGCAATTTGTTAGTGCTTGGACTTGAAGCCGACATTACTTAGAATTAATGAATTTTCATATTTTATTGATTTACTGTTGTTGAGTTTATTTATGTATTTGAAGATTGTTGAATTTATTTTTGTGTGTGAGAGGTCGTTGGCTCTTTTAAAGAATTAAATGATGTGATTGAAATTTTATAGTTTTTAAGACATTCAAGTATTAAATATATTTTCATTCAATAAAATAATTCGAGTTAAATAAAAAATATGATTTTATAACTTAACTCAACCTAAAGATAATCGATTTGATCGGATATTAAATTTTATCAAAATTTATCCAATCCAATTCAGGTACACTCTTATTTGTACGAAAGAGTTTATTTATGGAAATCTTATAACAAAATATTTATTGTGGGTTTTCACAATCCAATTCAGGTACACTCTTATTTGTACTAAAGAGTTTATTTATGGAAATCTTATAACAAAATATTTATTGTGGGTTTTCACAAATTTATTAATACCATAAAGAAATATAATTTTGTATGCAATAAAATATACCACCAGTAACCAAATTCGGTACAAATCATCAATGATATCGATGGATCACATATTTACGTCATAGCAAAGCAACATAAATGTGTGCCTTAAAAATGAGAGGTTTAAATAACTTGTTTTAATTGTTTTTGTTTTTTATTTTACTTTAACGAATGATAATGAAATAGTCACTTCTTAGTTGTCTAGAATTTCACCATTTCTTATGAACGCTTCTATTTACATTCTCAATTCTATGTTATTCCCTCAATACAATAACTCAAAAATATTATTACAAAAACCACTAAAAAATATAATTGTGATATCAGATTTTTCACATCCAACCTCTCATTATAGCAACAATGAACACACGTTCGTTTCTTAAAGATTTTTTTATTTTATTTTTTTATTTTCTTTGTTTCGTTCTTTCTCTTTCTCATGCATAAACACTAGTTTTAGTGTTAAACTCATCCACCATGACTTTTAAAATCACTCCTCTAGCAACCAACACAAATCAAATACCAATGTGTTGTCAATGTTGCACGTCAATCCATCAGTCGTGTTAACCATTTCTACAAAGATTCACTCATTAATAGTGTTGAATCAATTGTACTCTCCGACATAGGTGGGTATCTCATGACTTATTCAATTTGTACCCTACCATTTAAGTTATATGGTATTGTTGATACAAATAGTGATATTGCTTGGCTTCAATGAAAGCCTTGTGAAGAATGTTTCAACCAAACTCATTTATGCTTGATTCTTCAAATTCATAGATACAAAGTTATTCCTTATGAGCTTAAAACATGTCAAGGTGTGAGAGACACTTCTTGTTTGGATCAAGATTCTTGCCAATATTCCTTTAAGAATGGTGGTTGATATCATTCCCAAGTAGATCTTAGTGTCGAGACTCTTACATTAGATTCCACCAATAGTTGTGTTGTGCATAAGAGGAAACAAATAAATTAAGAGGAATTCAAACAAAAGTTATTTTCGTTTTACAAAATAAATCGATTTTAACTCCTTCAAATTGTCCTTTATAAAATTTTTAACTTTAAAGTTCTACCAACCTCTAATATTTAAAAACTTAATATTATTATATAATATGAATTTTTTAATGTTTCAGAACTAACATTTTAAATTGATTTTCTTAGCAAGATCAAAACTTTAATAATCCAAATACAACCCTCAACACCTTTGAGTGGTTTAAGATTAAGAATCACACCTTAAAATTGATTAGTCTTCAAAGTTAGCACCTCTAAACGAATGAAAAAACATATTGAAATTTGGAGGAAACGGAAAAAGTCTTCTCGAACAGTTATCGATCACATGTGAAACGACAATCCTACTTGTTGTAACACTCCCTTCCAATTCATTTTTCGGGGGCCGGGGATCCCTATCTTATTATTATTATAATTATTATTATTATTAATTATTATTATTATTATTATTATTATTTTATTAACACAATTAAGGTTCACACACATATGTCAAACTCATTAATTTTATGTTTTACTATTATTATTTTTATTTTGTTACAACAAAATTAATAGTTACTTAATTTCGTTTTCAATACTCTTCCAATTCTCATTTAAAACAACTAACCTTTAAAAAAATACATATTACTAACAATTGAAACACCGATATTCAAAATAATTACTATAATCATACTTATTTTTCAAAAAACACTCAAATACTACCATTACTAGAGAATATTCAAAATTATAAAATAAATAAATATAACATCAACAATTTATATTGATTACTAAATCATAATAAATATGTATAAAATCAATATTTCATAGCAACTATAAAAATAAAGGAAATCAACATCAATATTACAAATATCTCAAGATAATTAGTGTAATTTCCCAAATTTTGATCCAAGACATTACTTAAAGATATTTGTTTTCTTTTAAAAATGACAATAATATTTTTTCTTAAGAGTAGTTGATCATGTAATAAAGAAAACTTTCAAACTTGATATCATTTTTTAAAAGAAACACAATGTGATTTACTAGATATTATTATTATTATTATAATTATTATAATTATTATAATTATTATAATTATTATTATTATTATTATTATTATTATTATTATTATTATTATTATTATTCTTGTAGATGATTTGCTCATTGTTAGAAAAATATTCACTTACATCCAAAATAGAATAAATTCTCTTCAGGTGAAAAAAAAAGGATGACTGATTCAAATTTTTCTTAGCGGAAGGAACCTCATCTCAATATTTCTTTTTAAAATTAACGATGAAAAGTAAGTAAACTTTAAAAGTGTACCACATCGATTTTATCAATACAAACATTATTTTTAAGTCAACATCCCTTTTTATCCCACACTCGTGCGCTAAGCAAACATCATTCATGCAACTCTTCAATATCATTAATACCTAAATATTGGTTAAGGGGTCAGTTCATCCCAAACAAAATTAAACAAGATAGTATGTTAACAAATAATTAGATCAAAATAAAAATAACAATAAAATGTATTGAAATTATGCATGTTTCTAAAAGTATATGATTCAGATATAATCAGCCACAAAGGCGTCCACACATAAGTCATCAATACTAAAAGAAAAAAATTAAACCAGACACTAAGATCTCTACAAAGAAGCACGTGATATGTCATGAAATGATAATGATGCTCAAATGGTACATGTCACTATCCATTTAGATAACTAAAAACATAAAACGTTCAAAACAAAAATCACCAGCCACTTAGGCAACCACATACATAAAAGGTTCATAACATAAATCACAAGTCACTTAGGCAACCACAAAGAGAACAATGTTCAACACACATTTCACTAGTCACTTAGGCAGCCACAAAGAGAACAATGTTCAAAACACAAATCATCAACCATTAGGCAATCACAAAGATAAAATATTCAAAATTAAATTTTAATCACACATGACATCAAATATATATTCTCATTGGTGCTCAAAATCAATTATCAGTCATTTTGCTATCCCAAATATATAACACATATACACGTGAATAAATGTCTCAAAATTACAATTTTCATTTTATAGACAATAAAATTGGATTAGCAATATGTTATTGATAGACATTAAAACTTAATTCACGAAGGAAACATACAAATAGAAACTTTATTCCTTCTACTATAAAATTTCTCCGATTATTAGTCATTTAAGCATAAAAATCAAACTTTGGCTAAACGCATCAGAATAGTCAATTTAATAATGTTATCATAATTAATAATTAAAACTTTTAATCAATTCTCTCAAACCTCATGTAGTGTAAATAAAAATCAAAACATTAAAATTATATTGCACAAAAATAGAAACTTTAAATCAAATACATCCTAACAAACATATTACTCATGAATAATAAAAATAATAATTTTTATAATTAAGTACACCAAAACAATACAAAAATTGCAACTTTACATTAAACATTTTCACAACAAGCACATTTATCATGTAATAATAATAAAAAAATAACTTTGTAATTACGTTTATCAAGACAAACATATTACTCAAAAAAATCAAAATATTATAGTTAAATTCTTTAAGACAAACATAAAATTAACATTTTCCTTATACAACATCAGACATCATATCAATATCTTACAAATAATTAATTTAATAGTATAATTAATGTGGTTCTCACTAGAATTGTTTATGTCAATAATTTCAATACTTTTCTAACACATTCAAAATGTTTGTTATGAAAGTAAAAGGTTAACATTTTTAGAGTTATAAGTTAAAATAAAATTTAATTTTGAAGTTGCACGTATGAGTTAGGCATCAAATATGTACAAATCACATTATGGATACAAGTTAAGGATGTAATTCGTATTGAAATTAGTATGTCAGTTTAAATGATATAACAATTATGTAGTATTCCCAACAAAGTGACTTCAGGGATTTTGCAGCTCAATCGATATGGTTTTCAAATGTACTACTGTCATTTTTGGATTCATGTTCATGACCAAAAAGGCTAGAGTTTATAGTATCTCCTTGGTTCCATAAACATAAATACTATTCCTAGTTTATTATTATCAACCACCCTTCCAAGAATCTTGACTTCATTAATATTAACCCAGAAAATTCTTTTTTTTTTCTTCCCTTTTTTCAAATTTAAAAACTAACAATCAATCTAAAGTGATCAGATTTAGACTTAAAAGACAACATCAAATCAATTTAAATATATAAAATAAACACACTATAAATATATTAAACAATAAACATCTTTCAAAATTTATAAATCCTAATCTAAAAGAAGTTAGTCTCTCGCAATGAACTTCTATTACAAGATGAAATAAAATAAAATCATGAAGATGACATAATAACTTAAGTGATTCTAGAGAAGATGGCTCAAATTTTCATAACTATGCAACAACTAATTGGCATTAATTTACTTTGTTAAAATATAATAATCTTTTTATATAAAAGTTCTTAAGTTATTAAAGGAAATTTATCTCCCTAACAGAAATAAATTTGAAACAAAAATATATTATAGATCTTTTTGCCTATATTTTTAAAATAAAAGATCAATTAATATTGAAATATTTAATTGTGTTTTTGAATTAAGTACACATTAATGCATGAATATTTTCAAATCCCACATTAACTCACCCCATTATCGAATAACACTTAATTTTTCTCTGAAAACTCAACGATTCTTTGTCACACATTAAACCACAAAATAACTTATATAATAATTTATACTTGATTGTTTAAGTAAAATTCATAGCGGATAAAGATAATTTATTTACAAGGAAATAAACAAATTTGTAACTAATTTAAGATATCACGTTTTCTAAAAATTAAAAGGAATACTTTAAACTTCTTTACTTCAATAAAATAGTGAAATCTCAATAAGCTTGATTTAAGCATAATTACTTGATTTAATTCTAGAAACTTACTAGTACTTATAAGGATTTCATACAAAAAGTCGTTTCAAATTAAATAAGTAAAATATAAATTACAACCCTTATTCCCGGTGTCACCTATCAGATCGGGGTTCCTCCCAAATTTGAACTTCAAGACTCATTAACCTGTAACAACTGCAATTTCGCAAATGCAGAGCCAAACTAGTCAAACACAAACAACAAAGGAGGTGAGTTTTGAAATCATGTTAATAGTATAATATAAGTAAGGAGAACACGCAATTAATCATAAATAAATCGTATAATTACACACTTTTTTAAAGGAAAAATATAACATTATAAAGTCAAAATCACTAAAGAAAAATCAATACAATTCATTATAACATTAAATCATCTAAGAAAATTATTATCGCTTTTGAAACACATAAATCACAACAAATCAATCACAAGAAAATGCAATGTTATACATGAGGTTAGACTCTACTTCACAATGTGGTATCATTATAACTCTGAAGTACTTGGTTATGAGGCTTAATACTATGCCACCATCCCGGTGGACGGACAATCAAAATTGGCCTTGTCAAAGATAGATCCCCTCAATTCAACCCAAGACACATATATGTGACAGTCGAGATAAACGTGTGTTGAGTGGTAGCTCTCAACATTTGGAATGCCACCTCAAAGTCACCTAGGAATTCCCCACTCGAATAGCTCCAAGGTCTAACAATCTTGCCTTAAGGCATGTTAGACACTACCTATATGATGACAAAATAATATCCACTTCACAAATTCACATTATTTATTTTCTCCCCTCGTTGGCCTATGATAATCAACTAAGACCGTTATCTCAAACACAAAGTAATTAGAATCACAATTATTTCATCAACTATGAGGTTACTTCAATATTCTCATCACAAATTCATATCACTATCATTAATCATATCTGATCAGATAAACTCATCACAATTTAATAACATCACTATCATCAATCATAAATCATCACATAGACTTATTGTGACACCCTAAATCCCAAAATAATATATATAATAATTTATATCATATTCCTATAAAATTTGCAGCGGATAAATAAAATTATATTTTCAAGAAAATAAAATTTTTGTAACTAATTTAGGATATCACGTTTCTCAAAGTACACATGCAACAATTCAAATTTTATTACTCAATTAAAACAATTTAACCTTAATAAACTTGATTTAAGTATAATTACTTGATTTAATTCTTAAAACATACTAGTACTTCAAAGGTTTTCATACAAAAATTTGATTCAAATTAAATAAGTAAAATACAAATTAAAACCCTTATTCCCAGTATCACCTATCAGAGTGGGGTTCCTCCCAACTGGAACTTCAAGACTCATTAACTTGTAATAACTGCGATTTCGCAAACGCAGGGCCCAACCAGTCAAACACAAACAACGAAGGAGGTGAGTTTTGAAATCATGTTAATAGTATAATATGAGTAAGAAGAACACACAAACAATCATAATAGAACCGTATCATAATCACTTTACGATATATCAAAATATTTAATTAAATAGTATCATACTACAACATCAAAGTCACTTAAGTAAAATAATTATTTCATTATAATATGCATCAAATCATCTAATTGTTATTACCTTTGAAACACATCAATCACAACAAAACAATCACAAGGAAATGCAATGCTATGCATGAGCATAGACTCTACTTCACAATGTGGTACCATTCTAACTCTGAAGTACTTGGTTAGAAGGCCATGATACTATGCCATCATCCCGGTGGACGGACAATTCAAATTGGCCTTGTCCTCATAAATCCCCTCAACTCAACCCGAGACACATATACGCGGCAATCGAGGTAAACGTGTGTTGCATGGTAGCTCCCGACATTTGGAGTGCTACCTCCAAGTCACCTAGGAATTCCCCACCGGAATACCGCCAAGGTCTAACAGTCTTGCCTTAAGGCTCGACAACAGACCGCCACGATCAGGCTCATTCAGTTGTACTTCCCCAGAATCACTAGGCTTGTCAGGCCCTACCTATATGATGACAAAATAATCTTCACTTCACAATTCACAATATTTATTTTCTCCCCCTGTTAGCTTAGACTACTCCATTAAGAGCACCATATTTAAGAATCATCACTATCTCATCAAGTATGGGGTACTTCAGTATTTTCATCACAATTTTATAATATCATTAATCATAAATAATCATGATCATTGTATAAACTCATCACAATTTTATAACATCACTATCATCAATCAAAAATCATCATTATCATCACGTAAGCATATATCAAACCATGCATCCATATTTTATTATCACATCACTTAATTTCATCTAAGCAAACATGTACACATAATTTCATTCAACATCCAACATCACAATAATAACAAATATCAACTACCACACAAGTATCGAAAATTAAATCAATCAACACCTTATTAAAATTTCTATTTCACATTTTAATCTCACAATTGTCATATTTCAAATTAATCAATTTATCTCTCAAAGGGCTACTGCCGTACGTAGCAAGCCTCAGATGAATCGTTGGGAAATACGGTTTTCCCGTTCATCTCACAATATATTATACTCATGAATTCAAACGCTCTTTCACCCCTTACCTTATTTTGATGCTTTCACACATGAATATGATCCCATGAGCAAACAACCTTTGTTCATTGACTTTTTGTCCTTCAATCGATCTAACTCGACAGTTTATGGGTAAACGTCAAAAATAAATTATGAGAAAATAGTCTGAAAACTAATTTTGAAATTCGGTCAAGGAAAATTACCATAAATCAGAAAACCAAACAATGGATAATATAGCCACTTTTCAGACGATCTTTTTGGCGTTGGTTTCACTCAAATCGGACTTACGGTGAATGAGAAAAGTGCAAAATAATGAATTCTACAAATGAAGAAGTCAGATATTTTTGAGAGAAATTGGAGTTGTTAAAAATCTGGAAACTTATATTTAATTGACAAGTTAAATGAATGAAATAACATACTCAAATTTGGATGAAAACGGAGAAGCTTTTACGGAACATTTATTGATCACCGGTGTCAAAAACGATAGGTTGTTGTTGTGTTTTCTCGTTAGTTCTATGGCTTCCCATTCAACTCCCTTCCATTTTCTTTGTTTTGTTTTATTTTAGTACAAATCAAGGTTCACAAGGTCTCTTTATTTATGTTTTTGTTTTGGAAAGCGGCGGATAGAAAACAAGCAGCAAAACCTAACAAATTCATCTAAATATTTGTAAAATTAGTTAACAGCCCATGCCTACCTTACATATATCAATCGGATTCTACAATTTAGCTTGTCCTATATATTTTAATGTATCATTATTATTTATTTATCTATTTATTTTAAAGAAACAATTATATGGATATTTATTTATTTTTTTAATAATATGTTTAATTAGGTTTTAATCTTCTATATGGATCTAACCCATAAAACACATTTTTATAATAACTATAATTATTACTATAATATTTCTCAAAATCAACCCATAAAAATACTATCATCTTTCTAAAATAGTCAAAATGATTAAATAAATATAACATCAACAATTTATATTAATTACTAAATCACAATAAAGATGTATAAAATCATCATGTCATATGTTATACATAAAAGTAAAGGAAATCAATCACAATATTTCTAACATCTCAAGATAGTTATTTATAAATTAAATAATTTAAAATAGAAAGTAGTTATAAATAATTGAAATATAACTATGTACATACTTAACATCAATCTAATGCACAGAAAAATATTACATTAATTGGGTACACGTATATACACGTAAAGTCGCATAAAATATTTTATTTTTATATTTAAATATTACACTAAAATACTATTATTTTTAGAAAAACATATAGAATAATAAAATAAATATTTATTATTTATATTGCTCATTAAATATAACATCTATCAAACCAACACATCATAGAAAGCATCTTTATAACAAAAATTACTCACAAAATTTATCAACATATATTCTAAAATAATTTTAGGATCAAATTAATTATTTAAAATCCTATTTAATTAATAAAATAGTTTATTATCAAATTTAGGGTGTTACACTTATCACAAATCTATAATATCATTCTTATTAATTATACATCAACATAATCACATAAACTTATCAAAATGCATCATCCTTTTATCATCACATCACATAAACACGTCTAATCAAGCAAATACATAAAATTCATTCGACGCCCAATATCATAATAATATTGAATATCACATATTCAATAAAAATAATTCAAACATCACAATAATATCAAATACCACACATTTAACAAAGTTAAATCAATCAACACCTTATAAATATTTATAGTCCACATTTTAATCTCACAATTTTCATATTTTTACATTAATCAATATATCACTCATAGAGCTACTGCTGTACGTAGCAAGCCCCGAATGAATCGTTGGGAAATACGGTTTTCCCAGGCATCTCACATTATATTATACTCATGAATTCAAATGCTCTATCACCCCTTACCTTATTTAGATGCTTTCTCAAGCACATAAGTATATGGAAATTTTCAACAACAACTGCAGTTTCACAACGTACATCGAGCGAATTCAAATGATAGCGTTTCAGCAAGTGTATTGAATTGTCGCAAGTAATAATAAAATGGTAGTACCGAGTGTCGAACTGAAGGATTGCGTTTTACTATTGAATTATATTTAATTACTGCAATTGAACAAAAAGTTCCCAAATTGATTGAAATAAAATTAACAACAGTAATAAAATTGATCTTTTATAATGAGAAAAATGTCAGGAATGAGTTTCACTTCGAATCCAACCTTGGTGCCTAATTTGATCCTAATTACTGAATTCCTTTATTGAATTATTACGGAATTCTCTTTATTATTCTTGCCCTAATGTCTTAGCGACAAAACCTTTAATTCCAAAGTAACCCCTAATTCCTTAGTAGATTTAAGATTAGAATTAAGTATTACCGTATAGAAATTCTCTTGTAAACTATTGCTTTGCAACTAATTTAAATGGTTTCATGACTTGCATCTAGCCCTAGACTACAAATTCATGAATTCCTCATCTCAAGAATTCGTAAAGTCCACTTCCATTTCAAAATACAAATCGTAGAACATTTTAATGTTGATCAAGCAATAAAAAGCATTAAGCACAGAGATGAGAAAAATAATTCAATAAACTCATTCATATAATTAGAAATCAAATCAGAAAAATAAGGGTTTCATCTGGTTACACTCATCCCTAACAAATAGGGTTTAGTTACTCATGATAAAGATACAAAATGTAGGGAGTAAAGAAGAATTACAAGAATGATTCATGAATGATTCTTGGTAAATCTACTCCAATGATGTTAAAAACGGTCGTCTTTGAGTTTTTAAGCTAGGGCACAAGTATCCCAACTTCCCAAGAGTCAAAAGACCCTTAAATAGTAAAAAATTGCGTTTTTATGAATGGTGATGGGCGTCGCGCGCCCCAGGCGCAGGCTTTGCGCCCTGGCCGCGTGTTGACCGTGCTGAATGGCTGGAAATATGCTTCTGGCGCAGCTGGCGCGCTTCAGGCACACAACCTCTATTGTCTGACGTATTTTGCATTTTGCTCATCTTTTGAGTCTGAATTTGGTTTCGGTGTCTTCATGAAAGTTGTAGATATGGAATTTAGCTTTCATTTGAACTTTGTTTGACTCCAATTGGACTTCCACAACTCCAGATATGGCTGAAATACTCCACATAAGTCATGTTGATTTCTCACCAAAATTGCATTTTTATGAATGCTGATGGGCGTCGTGCGCCCCAGGCACAGGCTTTGCGCTCCGGGCATGTGTTGACCATGCTGAATGGCTGGAAATGCGCCTCTGGTGCAGCTGGCGCGCTTCAGGCACACAACTTCTGTTGTTTGACGTATTTTGCATTTCACTCATCTTTCGAGTCTGAATTTGGTTCTGGTGTCTTCATGAAAGTTGTAGATATGGAATTTAGCTTTCATTAGAACTTCGTTTGACTCCAATTGGACATCCACAACTCTAGATATGGCTGAAATACTCCACATATATCATGTTGATTTCTCACCAAAATTCAGCACTGCACTTAAAACAAAACGCAATGTAAAATTATGAAAAATTCGTACTTAATCAATGAAATAAAAACACAACATTTTATTAATTCAAAGAACAAAAATCAACCAAATATATCAAATAAATCCTTAATTTAACTAATGATTGAAGATAAATAAGATTAAAATAGTGGGAAAATATGCATATGATGAAGAGTCATCACAACCCCAAACTTAATCTATTGCTTGTCCCCAAGCAACAATTAATTTCATATTTGGTACAATTAAAATCAGACTTAAATTTTATTTGTCATATTAAATCAAATCTAATTCTCATAGTTCTTGCTACTGCAGAATATTCATCATGCTCTATGGTTGTTTTAAAAAAACAACAAGATTTGTACACCTTGGCATTAATTTATCAACTTCAACTCTCTCTTCACACAATCTCACCAAAGTTTCTCTCAAGTGTTTAGAAAGGTTATGAATTTATCACTAAAATCCTAGAACATGCATCACACTACCATAGGCTTGAAAAAATTCTAGTTAGCAATCACAATGCAGTAAACACATACATTTTTTGAGGACTTTCGGGTTGAAATGGGGCTTAGGTAAAGGTAGGACATTTTGAGATTGTAGGGTTTACTACATGGAGTTAGACATATATTTCCAAATTATTCTACCATTGTTTTTCTTTACCTTTCATTCTAGAGATTCTCAAACAATGAGAAAAGAACCAAGAAGATATTATTTATCAAAGTACACAACTAAATTTTTTTTTATAATTTTTTCTTTTTTTTTTTAATTCAGAATCACCACCCCCAAACTTAAAAGGTTGCTATCCCATGAGCAACCCCAAACTTAGAATTTGATCAAGACAAAACAAAAATTTCCTACCTAACTTCAAGTAAGGTGATGTAATTGAAGTAGGGTCTTTGTGTTGTAATGTGGCTAGTAACCGAAATAAAGGGGCAAGGCTCAATGGGGCTAGCAAAGGATAACATTTTCCTAGGGTAGCTAGAAAGGCTCAAACGTTCAAATAAAATTGCCTCAATGTATGCATAAATTACAAGTGATGTAGGTCAGAATTAGTGCAAGTTCTGAAGGGATAACACATGTCTAGATAAACACATAGCAAAGAATTTAAGTGTTTAGGCTCAAAAAACTCACAACTATGATATTAAGAGAGAGTATGAACAATCAAAATAATGCCAAACATGCCTCTAAAAAGTTAAAATTGTATTTTTGAAAAACTTGATGGCATATTAGCCTTCTACAACCATTTAGTAATCAAGAATGTATGCATTAGGAAGGCCTGTCGACTTGAGCAATAACATAATCTAAGAAATGAAATTTAACTTTCGAAATCCCAAACAGAAACTTTAAGATCAAGTGCAAGTTATTACAACTTTTCATCATAAAATAAAGAAAACAAGAAGAAGGAAAGAAAAGCAAATAGACTAGAATAAAAAAAAGAAAACAAGAAAAGAAAAGATACAAAACAAAAGAAAGAAAACTTCTCTCAGTTTAGTAATTCAATGATTCTCGTTTAGATCATTCGCTCCTGTTCCGCTATGGTCGCCAGTATATTGGTGAGGTGCAAATAGATCAACCTAAAACATGCCTCCTGGTGTCTGTTGAGAAGAAGCGAATGCTCGATAAAGATTGGTCATCCCTAGTTCTATTTTGGCTTGTCCATCTCGTTGATCAATCATCAATCGTTCCATCATAGTTTCCAATCTACCGAATCTGTCTTCGGTGGAGAGCTGTGATGGATGTGAAGGATGGTGTTGTGGTTCTTGTGGTTCAGTATTTTCCTCTGTCGGCATCGCTGCTTGTGGGGCAACATGATAGTCTGCCGGAATCATAGAGTGTTTTTCTATCCTCTTGGCAGTGATTGAAGTAGCAGGTTTCACCATTTCTTCACCCTGTTTTGGTAACACTCTCACTTGCTCACATAATTTGCTTAACAGGGAGGCGTGATGGAAGTAGCCTGTCGGGGGATCAAGAATTGCTGTTCTCCAAAGATCATTGGCTAGAAACATGCCCACATTAATTTTGTCGCCTTTTATGATAGCAAGTAGTAGACATGCTCTTTGAAATGTTATATCTGACACATTCGAACATGGCATTAGCGTATGATGGACGAAAGTACTCCATGCTTTGGCAATTGGGGTGAGATCCACTGAGTGCAATTTTCGAACTGAGCCATCTCTATTTCGAACCCAATTTGTGCCTGGTCTGCATAAAATGTGTAGGATCTCCTGAGTGCTTGCTTTTACAATGTAGTCATCCATAGCTTGAAAACGGCAATCATTATAGTTCGGTAGACCAAAAATTTCATTGATGACTTGAGGTATGAAGGGTACCCTTTTTCCCCTCACATAACTCACCGATTGATCACGTGGAAATGGTTGGTCAGACTTTAGATCGGAGGCATTAGAGTAGAATTCCACGACTAATGATTTGCTCGCTGTGGTGACGAATGTGGTCAACTTCTCCCATCCTCTGGAAGCAATCATTGCCTGGATGTCAACAAATTCATCGTCTTCCAACTGAAAAAAAAAATTCACTTACAAACTTGTGGACTGCAGGGAGTTTGGCATAGTATTCCTGTGTTGCCATGGTCTTGAATAAAAATGCATCGTGTTGTGGGGCAGAAGATGTAGTTGTGACCTTAGTTCGTTTTGCTTTTTGTTGGGTTGCCATTATGTCTTGCAAAACAAGTATTCACACCAAAGGTTCAGGATATTCCAAGTTAGAGCTAATTAATTTAAGTATGGTCCCCCTTGGAAAAATGACATCATACATGGCCTTGAGTTTGTCCACCAAAATTCTAAATGATAATAGTGCATTTAGAATTTTGGTTGCCATTATGTCTTGCAAAACAAGTATTCACACCAAAGGTTCAGGATATTCCAAGTTAGAGCTAATTAATTTAAGTATGGTCCCCCTTGGAAAAATGACATCATACATGGCCTTGAGTTTGTCCACCAAAATTCTAAATGATAATAGTGCATTTACATTGGGTGTGTCATTGTCTCGAACAATTGGACTGCAAGCATACAAATGGTTGTGACATTTTATCAAATAGTTGGAATGCAAGCATAAAAATGTTTGTGGCATTGTATCAAACGAAATACATGAACAATCCATAGTCTTGCAAACATTAACCCCCATTCGATCCCAGAAAACCAACATTCATGTATGAACAAGAAAGAGTTGATATTAGAAATTGGGGAAACTCATTTGAGGATGAAAGGATGTTGGATAGGAGAGAAAAACTTACTTGAGGATGAAAAGATGTTGGATAAGAGAGGAAAACTTACTTGAGGATGAAAAAAAATGCTCGAGATTGTGTTAAGAGAGGGTACCTGACCTTCGATGGTTACGGAAGACGGTTTGGAGAGGTGATAGTGAAGGAGGGGATTTTTATGTGAGAGGATGGGGGTTTTAAAGCCCTGTAGTGCGCTTCAAGCGCAAGGGGCGCACTTTAGGCGCACTTAAGTTAGTGGAAATTTTTGGGAATTATACTTCAAGCGCATGGGGCGCGCTTCAGGCACACGTTGACAGAGGGAAAAACTATGAAATGCGCTTCAGGCGCTCCAGGCACGAGTTGACAGAGGCCAAGTCTGGGAAATTCCCTTCAGGCGCGCAGGGCGCGCTCCAGGCGCGAGTTGACAGAGGCCAAATCTGGGAAATGCGCTTCAAGCGCTCCAGGCGTGAGTTCACATAACCAACACTTAGGAAATGCGCTTCAGGTGCGTGTAAGACCCCTCTCAATTGAAAAACCAATCCCCAACACATTTTTATGATTCCTTGCTTATACTAAACATCAAGAATGAATAAAATTAGTAATTAAAAACTAAAATTGTAAGTAAATAGAGTGAAATAAAACTGAAATGAAAAGGATATGAATTTGGGTTGCCTCCCAATAAGCGCTCGTTTAGTGTCCTGAGCTTGACAATTCAATCTTCAAATGGTGACCAGATGGATGGACTCCATCGAAAGTTTTGACTCTTCCCCGAAATACAATTTGAGTCTTTGTCCATTGACCTGGAAGTTCCGATCGGCGTGTATATCTTTCAACTCTACGGCACCGTGTGGAAATACCTTGATTACCTTGAAAGGGCCCGACCATCTTGACTTTAGTTTTCCGGGAAACAACTTCAATCTTGAGTTGAATAAGAGAACTAGTTCTCCTTCTTGGAATTCCTTGAATTTAATTTTTTTGTCATGCCCTTTCTTGGTTTTTTCTTTATATATCTTAGCATTCTCATAAGCAAAATTATGGAATTCCTCTAACTCGTGAAGCTGAAGAATTCTCTACTCGCCTGCCTTGCCCAATTCAAAGTTCAAGTACTTCGTCGCCCAAAATGCTCGATGCTCAAGTTCGAGAGGCAAATGACAAGCTTTACCATACACATTTTGATACGGTGACATATTCAGGGAGGTCTTAAAAGCTGTTCAGTAGGCCCAAAGTGCATCATCAATTTTCGTTGACCAATCTTTTCATGATGCAGTCACTGTCTTTTCTAGGATTCGTTTAAGCTGCTTGTTGGATACTTCAACTTGCCCACTAGTTTGTGGGTGATATGGGGTTGCCAACCTATGACGCATATTATATTTCTTTAGAAGGTATTCCATTTTTCGGTTTAGAAAGTGAGTGCCTTCGTCACTAATCAAAGCTCGAGGTACGCCGAAATGGGCGAATATGTTCTTCTTGAGAAAGGTGATGACCTGTTTCGAATCATTAGTTGGAGTAGCTATTGCTTCAACCCATTTTGAGACATAATCCACCGCCACCAAAATATAAACTTTTTTATATGACGATTTGAATGGACCCATGAAATCAATACCCCACACATTGAACACTTCTACTTCTAATACAGGATTTTGAGGCATCTCATCCCGTTTTGAAATGTTACCGGTGCGCTGGCATCGATTGCATTTCTTCACATAGTTGAATGCATATTTGAACAATGAAGGCCAAAACAACCCCGATTGTAGAACTCTTGCTGCAGTTCGATCACCACTGAAATGACCTCCATACCAAGAGTCGTGGCAGTGCCATAATACCTTTTCTTGTTCCTCCTCGGGCACACACCTTCGCAACAACCCATCCACTCATATTTTGTATAGAAAGGGTTCATCCCATACATAGAATTTGGTATCGTGGATAAACTTCCTTCGTTGTTGATAAGTGAAATCAGATGGAATTGTACCCCCTACCTTAAAATTAGCAAAGTCGGCGAACCAAGGTGCCTTGGTAACGGAGAAGATGTGCTCATCAGCAAATTGATCTCGAATCGATCTAATGTCCTCATTCTCCTCAACCTTCTCCAATCGAGATAGGTGGTCAGCCACAGTGTTCTCTAACCCCTTTTTATCCCGGATCTCAATGTCAAATTCTTGTAGTAATAGAATCTATCTGAGCAACCTTGGTTTCGATTCCTGCTTAGTAAACAAATACCTCAAGGCAACATAATTAGTGTAAACAATAACTTTCGATCCTAATAAATAAGATCGAAACTTATCAAAAGCATAGACTACAACTAATAATTATTTTTCAGTTGTAGCATAATTGTGTTGTGCCTGGTTTAAAACATGACTATCATAGTAGATTACATGCAACATCTTATCTTTTCTTTGTCCCAGGACTGCCCCAATAGCACTGTCACTTGCATCACACATGATTTCAAAAGGTAGTGACCAGTCAGGTGTAGTGATAATGGGAGCAATTATCAACCTATTTTTCAAATTGTTAAAAGCATGCAAACAATCCTCATTGAATTTGAAAGGTGTGTCTTTCACAAGTAGGTTTGTTAGTGGTTTTGCAATTTTTGAAAAATCTTTTATAAACCTTCTATAAAATCTAGCATTGCCTAAAAAGCTTCTAATGCCTTTCTCATTGGTAGGAGGGGGAAGTTTTTTAATAACTTCAACTTTGGCCTTGTCTACCTCAATCCCCTTGTGGGAGATTCGGTGGCCTAACCCAATTCCCTCTCTTACCATAAAATGACATTTTTCCCAATTTAGGACCAAGTTAGATTTTTCACATCTTTCTAATACAGGACATAGATTAATCAACCAATTATCAAAGGATGAACCAAATACATAAAAGTCCTCCATAAATACTTCGATATGTTTCTCAATCATATCAGAGAATATGGAAATCATGTACCTTTGAAATGTGGTCGGCGCATTACACAGCCCAAATGACATTCTTCGATAAGCAAATACCCCATACGAACATGTAAATGCAATAATACTCATGTCCGGCTAACCGCTCAAGCATTTGATCAATGAAAGGGAGCGGGAAATGATCCTTCCTCGTAGCACTGTTCAATCTTCTGTAGTCAATACACACTCTCCAGCTTGTAATCGTTCGAGTAGGAATTAACTCGTTCTTTTCATTTGTGATGACAGCCACTACCCCCTTTTTTGGTACAACTTGGATGGGACTCATCCAAGAGCTATCTGAAATTGGGTAAACGAGATCGGCTTCTAGGAGCTTTACCACCTCTTTCCTGATCACTTATTTCATTGTCGAATTCAATCTCCTTTGCGGTTGTACTACCAGTTTGTGATTGTCCTCCATTAGGATTTTGAGCATACAAAAAGTTGAACTTATTCCCTTCAAGTCCTCAATGGACAATTTCCTCCAGGTGGGTTGAAGTCAAAGTACTTCTACTCTGTTTGGCCTTAAGTGGTACTTGTTCACTCACCTTGCCACTCCTCGTGGTCACTGCATTAACATTGTTTCATGGATTCGCAACTATGTCATTAGGCATATTTCCAAACGTTCTTTGTGCCATTTGTTGAGCAAGTTGACCCACTCGAGTCTTAAGATTCTTTATTAATGTAAAGTGATTTTTTTGGACGACTCTTGACTCTTCAATGAAAGAACTTGTGCTTGTAACTAGTTTCTCTATAGCATTCTCCCAAGCAGTCTTTCTAGGTGGGAATTGGTTTTTTTGAGCTCCTTGTTGACCCTGAGATCCACCTTGCTGATCTCTCCAAGAAAAATTTGGATGATTTCTCCAACCAGGATTGTACGTACTTGAGTAGGGGTTATTCTGCCTGTTTTTATTACTCACAAAATTCAACTGTTCTAGTTCTTCTACCTCATTGTCATCCAGTGCTTCACAAACTCCAATTTTGTGTGCTCCTCCACAAAGGTTACCAGTAGTATGCTTTAGTAATTTGACAGGGCCACTTGGGGTTGTATATTTAGAGCTGCCATCCCCTTCTTTATCTCAGTGGCGATAAGCTCTTCCATCTTTGAGAATAACCTGGCTGGAGCTAACCCATCCATAACATTCAACTCCAATACACCACTTGTCGACCCACCACCTCTGTCATACAACATCATTTGTTCATTTGATGCCATGATCTCAATAATCTTTCGTGCTTTTGTTGCAGTCTTGTAATTCAAAGAACCACCTGTTGTGGCATCCAACATAATTCTAGTGCTCGGCCTTAAGCCATTACTGAATATTTGCATTTGGGCAGTGTCGTCATAAGCATGATTAGGACATCCGACTAGTAAGTTTATGAACCTCCTGTAAGTGTCACAAAGAGATTATCCCTCTTTCTATTTGTAACTGGTGATTTCTGGCTTTTTCTAACAAACATGGCTGGGGGGAAATACTATTCCAAGAACTTATCCTCAAGGTCATCCCATGTGGTGATTCTGTCGGCAGGGAATTAAAGAAGCCACTCCCTAACATCATCTGTCAATGAGAATGGAAATAGTTTCATTTTCTTGCATTCCTCAAACAAACCATCCACCTTCATTGTTTCACATAATTCAAAGAAATTTGTGAGATGTCTATTGGCGTCTTCATTATGTCTACCAGCAAAATGTATTTCCTTCAACTCTCGGTATAGAGCGGGACTTATTTCAAACTTATTCACTGTAATGGGTTGGTGTTGAATGGGCAATTGAGCACGATTTCTATTTCGATTCTCATACTCTTCGAGAGAACATTCTGGTGGTGGTGGATCGACCATCTCAGTAAATATAACGAAATCACCTAAAACCTCTTCTTCCACTACTAAATGTCTTTCCCTTTGTATCCATTCTCAAGCTGCCTTTCTATGTGCTTTCGTTGTTTTTTCTATTTCTGGATCAAAGTTAAGTTCAGCTGAGGAATGGCCTCACATACAAGGTTAGACAGATTGTGAGTAATGAAGAGTTTTAAAATAAATAAAAATAAATAACTAAAATAAAAACAAATTTTATTGCAGAGCAAAAAATTTCAATTAAGTAAATAAATTAAATTCAATAGTGATATGGCAATTCCCGGCAACGGCGCCAAAAACTTGATAGGGTTTCAACAAGTGTATTGAATTGTCGCAAGTAATAATAAAACGGTAGTACCGAGTGTCGAACTCAAGGATTGCGTTTTACTATTGAATTATATTTAACTACTGAAATTGAACAAAAAGTTCCCAAATTGATTGAAAAAATATTTGAAATTAACAACAGTAATAAAATTGATCTTTTATGATAAGAAAAATGTCAGGGATGAGTTTGACTTCGAATCCAACCTTGGTGCCTAATTTGATCATAATTATTGAGTTGCTTTATTGAATTATTACCAAATTCTCTTTATTATTCTTGCCCTAATGTCTTAGCGACATAACTTTAATTCCAAAGTAAGCCCTAATTCCTTAGTAGATTTAAGATTAGAATTAAGCATTACCGTAAAGAAATTCTCTTGTAAACTATTGCTTTGCAACTAATTTAATTGGTTTCATGACCTGCATCTAGCCCTAGACCAAAAATTCATTAATTCCTCATCTCAAGAATTCGTAAAGTCCACTTCTGTTTCAAAATACAAATCGTAGAACATTTTAATGTTGATCAAGCAATAAAAAGCATTAAGCACGGAGATGAGAAAAATAATTTAATAAACTCCTTCATATAACTAGAAATCAAATCAGAAAAATAAGGGTTTCATCTGGTTACACTCATCCCTAACAAATAGGGTTTAGTTACTCATGACAAAGATACAAAAGATAAGGATTAAAGAAGAATTACAAGAATGAGTCATGAATGATTCTTGATAAATCTACTCCTATTATGTTAAAAATGGTTGTCTTTGAGTTTCTATGCTAGGGCACAAGTCTCCCAACATTCCAATAGTAAAAAACTGCGTTTTTATGAAAGCTGATGCGCGTCGCGTGCCCCAAACGCAGGCTTTGCGCTCTGGGCGCGCATTGACAGTACTGAATGGCTGGAAATGCGCCTCGGGTGCAGCTGGCGCGCTTCAGGCGCACATCTTCTGCTGTCTGACGTATTTTGTATTTTTCTCATCTTTCGAGTCTGAATTTGGTTCCAGTGTCTTCATGAAATTTGTTTATATGGATCTTAGCTTTCATTAGAACTTGGATTGAATCGAATTGGACATCTACAACTTTAGATATGGCTGAAATACTCTACATAGGTCATGTTGATTTCTCACCAAAATTCATCACTGCACTTCAAACAAAACGTAATGTAAAATTATGAAAAATATCTACTTAATCAATGAAATAAAAACACAACATTTTATTAATTAAAAGAAAAAAAATCAACCAAATATATCAAATAAATCCTTGATTTAACTAACGATTGAAGTTAAATAAGACTAAAGCAGTGGGAAAATATGCATATGATGAAGAGTTATCACCAAATAAACGACGAGTTCACAAAATCGTTGAAATGTGACTGATAAATTATGTGGTGTGTAAAAATAAATGTTAAATAATTAATAATAATTTAAGGAATAAAATTGGAGTCAAAATGAGGAGAAAAAATGCTGAAAAAGTCTCACCGACTTGTCGGAGCATCGGAAGGGTAAGACGTCAATTTCACTAAAAAATACAAATGAGTAGTGCTTCTTGAAGGTTTTGACAAGAGGAATCCAAAAATGTTGTCAATTTTTTGAGACGACAAATATGGTGATCGGAATAGGCCAAAAACAGCTCGCCCAAGGAAAGAAACACAACTCTTTCTGATTAAACGGAGTCATGATTGATAAAATTGATGCAAAAAATGGATTCAATGAGCAATTTTATGTGGGATAGAGGTTGGGATCGTTTCAAAATGACAAGGAATTGATGGGACGAATTTGAGAGGAAGAGGATGTTATGCATGTTCTTCATGGTGCGCTGTTGTGTTCTGGTGTTTTGTTCTTTTTGTTTTTAATTGCAAATTGAGGGGGTGTAGATGAAAAATGTACAAGTAAAAGAGTAAAACAGTTTGTAACGCCCAACACAGGGAAGTCCAATATGAAGCAGAAATAGGGGTGTAATAAACAACTCGCATTTGTAGAAAAGAAAAAATTCAACCAATAATATCCCAAATTAATATGCAGAAGTAGAAAATAGAAGTGTAAACAAGCGTCTGATCCAAAATTCATTTTTTAGTATTTCTAAAAGCCCTTAATAAATAAATAGTTTATTTTACTTCCTAAAAATGTTTCTCTAAAATACTCATTTTAACCAATTTAATAACATTCTAACCAATATATTTTTTTGACAAGTCAACTGCCAATTACACTTTAGATTGCAACTGATGTTGGAAATATTGGCAATTAAAGTCTTAAATGGTGGCCTTATTCTAATTAAGGAATTAGTAATAAACTATTGCTTGTGAATAAAAAGCTAGTTGGTAGTTTTAATCCAACCTTGTCGGTAGACTTAAACGATACAACCTTTTTAATAAAGTCATAACCAACCAACAAATTCTACTGAGCCTAGTTCCCAAAGATGGAACCAATTTGAGATGGAAAAAACCCAAACAAATTGTCTCACGTTCAATTGCAATAAAGGTACTAATAGAATGCAGCTTCACATCTGCACCTTTGAAATTTGTTGTGATTATAGGAAAATCATATGCATCGGATGTGACACTATAACAAAGGCAAAATATATTATTTGGATCTTCAACATGGTTTAGGTCAATCAATTCTGCTACAGTTGATTGAAACAACAACGATGTTACCCTCATCACCCCCATTAGAATCCCCAACAAATTCTATTCTTTTATTTCATGTGGTAAATTCTTCCAACGTCAAACAGTTTAAAGGTTGTAAGTTTGTTTTTACTAAAGGAGTTAGGAATCAAATATGTACAAATCACATAATAGACACAAGTTAAAGACGTAATCCGTAATGAAATTAGTGTGAATCTAAATGATAGACCATGTATGTGGTATTACGAAAAAAGTGACTCCAAGGGTTTTGTGACTTAGTCATTATGGTTTTCAAGTATACTACTTCCATTCTTGGATTCATGTTCATGTCCAAAAAATGCTGCAATTTATAGTTTCTCCTTGGATCTATAGACTTGATAATATTCCTAGTTAATTAATGTCAACCAACATTCCAACATTCTTGACTTAATCAATATTAACAAAGAAAATCCATTAAATGACCTTAAATATATAATGTAAATACACTATAAAAATATTAAATAGTAAACATCATTCAAAACTTCATAAATCCCTCATTGAAAGAAGTTAGTCTCACAATGTGCTTCTATTACAACATGAAAATGAAATAAAATCGTGAAGATAACATTATAGCTTAAGTGATTATAGAGATGATGGCTCACAATTGTTTAAATTAACACTATCACAATTTATCATATCTATAAAAACATTGATTTTATTTGTAACTACTATAATGACTCGTGCATTACACTATAATAAGTTTGATTTATATAGTTCATTATGCGCAAGCATTACATGCACAAATTAAGAAATTATCCAAAACGTTTCTATCTAAAAATAAAACTTAAAAAAGTTATAATATAAAACTAATAAATAAATGTTATACCAAAATAGATGATAAATAAAAGTATACAATTGAATAAGAAAATTCTATATTTAAATTTAAATACAAATAACTAATATGTATTTTTGTTTATAACTTCTCTCCAGTTGAGGTAATCGATTTAAGTTGCGTTTGGCAAAAAAATATAGGTGCTTCTCTTAAAGGAGTTTCGAATTCGATTTACATGTGTCATATTTATATTCTTAAACATACGTGTGAAAGAAAATAAAATAAACTACATTCTAGTTTAGACTCTTCGATGTGGGCGTTATCATCCTTGGTGTGACATGTCTAGGGTGATGTCAGAACATCCCATCAGTGAAACTCATGAAACCAACATATTGATTTTTGCGAAAAAAATAGATAAATTTAAGACTAAATAGCATCCGGGGTCCCTTAACTTAATTTCAGTTAATTAATGTTTTAGTCTTTTATATTTTTTGTCTTCCCTATTTGGTCTTTTATTTTAATTTTAAGTGTTTATTTGATCTTTCATGTTTTAATCGTGGCAAGGAGCAAGAGAAACTTCAGATTGAGTTTAAGAAATTACAGAAATTGAAGGAATTCAAACCTACCATGGTTAGTTACTTCTTTTCAATTTCAATTTCGTTATTATTTTTTCAAAGTTTTTTTAATTTTGAATCAGGTGTCTTATTTAGGGTTTTGTCCAAATAATTATGAGACATGAACAATGAGGTATCTTATTTAGATAGTGGATTTGGATTATCTGCAACAAGGTTAGGCTTAGGCATCGTAGGCGTAGTACTGATGCATCGCGGCGCGTTGGAATTAATGATAATGGTTCAAAGTTTTATAACTACTGGTTTTATTTCCTCTGGTAACTCTGTTTTTGTTAAGACACTAACAAAATGGGATATTATGGTAATTCCACAATGTTTGTTGCATTTTCAATTTAATGTTGGGTGGAATAAAACTACTGCTTTTCTTACACTTAGTAGTTCAAACCCTGGTGCACAACTTGTTGATTTTGCTTTGTTTGGAAATAGTTTGAATTCTGGTTATGTTGAAAAGACTACTTTGCTTGATCATGCTCAAGTTAAAAAACATAAGGCTATTTTTGGAGGGAGTGGTTAGCTAGGTTTAATTGTTTTGAGTTTTCTTGTTTTATGTCCAAACCATTATTGTATTGGTTTGCTAATTGTTAAGTCATTCAATTCCACCAATAAAATTTGTGTTTCTTTTTTTGCAATTAATTTGGCTATGGTTTGTCATATTAATAGAAAGTCAAATTAAATTATCCATTTCGTTGTCAAATGTATGTTTCTAATCTACTGACTATGAACAAATAAATAATTTAGTGTTCTTCTATCTTACCCCTAGTAGCATGCTAACTAACAATGATGTGGCTTATACTGAGTCATAATGTTTTTTGCTATCATGACAACTTAGGCAGTTAATTGATGTTCATTTTGGATCTTAATTTTAAATTTTTGTGTAATTTTTCTTTTAAAGTCAATCCAAAGAAACACTTAGTTTATGATTTTCTGCTTCTGTTATTACTCATTGATCAAGTTTCTTCACCTGGGGATATATGGACTTGAGTGGTTCTTATTTGCTAAGAATAATGTTATAGCATTTGAAATAATATATTGTGTAAAATAATGTGTTATAATATAGGCTGGAAGATACAAAAACCTTGAAGAAAATCCCTTGTTTCTAGAAAATTTACTATCATCACTTGTGCCATCTTACCCCTTCACACAAGTAATTCATTCAAACTGATATGATTTTCAAATTTCTAGAAAATTAAACCTGCATAATTTATTGCATTTTTTGAGATTACTTAGCATAACTAAATGACATTAAACTGGTTGGTTGGTTTGTTAAATAAGCTTACATTGCTGGCACATTGCTTTCCCTTTACTTGTTGGGTTTGTATAATGAATGAATGTATGTATGGCCACATTTTGCATTTCTTTGATTCAGCAAAGCTCTATTTTATCTGTGTTTGTTGTTCTTTACTTGAGTTAGTAATTAACTACATTTTGTTATTTTAGATGTGCTCCCAATCACTTTTGTTTGTTTTGTTTCATGTTATATTACTATCATATATGCCATTCCATTTCATACACACATGATTTCTAACTACTTACTTAGAGGAGGAAGACTTGAATAACAGAATCAAACAAATAACGGTAAATCTAAAATAAGTATGGCTTACCACAAAACTAACAATAGAGGTGAAGATTACTTGGCTGATTTGGGAAATCACTCCTCCTGGTTTGAGGATAATATGGCAGCCAATTTCTTTGTTCGGGGCTTTAAGACCAAATTGTCAATTGTTGTTGTTGTTTTAGTGTGGAAAGTGAATGATATATAGAGGCTAATGTTTTTGAAATTTTATTTCAGCACCACTTGTTTGAAGCGCTCTGATTTTTTTCTTTCTGTAGGTACTTATATCAGGGAAGGAAGAGCCAGAGGCAGCTATTTCCCCTGCAATGGATGCTGCACTAAGGATATTCAAACGGGTATCTGGACTATCCGAAACTGAGAGTGAGTTTAAAGGATTTGCTGGGACATTTTGTTCCGTTCGATTATTGGTGGCATCAACACAGGCTATGTTGAAATATCTAAGGATAAATTTGAAACAAAAATATATTCTAATTTTTTTTCCTATTTTTTTGAAATAAAAAATCAATTAATATTGAAATATCTAAGTTTGTGTTTTTAAATTAAACACACATTAATGCATGAATAGTTTTGAAACTCCACATCAACTGACCCCACTATTGAATAACACTTAATTTTTCTCTCAAAACTCATTGATTCTTCATTTTTCTTCTAACATTTATTCCAGTATAATAGTTTCACCCATTACCCCCTTAATATTTTTGATTAGTCAGGATTTTATGAATATTTTATATTGAACACGTTGACTCCTTTATTTCACTTTTTTAGTTCAATTTTCTCTTTAAATCAAACATCAGTTAAAAATAATGGAATAAATTAAATAAAATATGCGATAAAAGTACTAGGAAATCTATCAAAATCTTAATAACATTCTAATCGATTTATTTTCTGACAAGTCCACTGCCAATTACACTTTAGATTGGAACTGAGGTTGGAACTATTGACAATTAGAGTCTTAAATGATGGCTTTAATCTAACTAATGAAATAGTAATAAAGTGTTGCTTGTGAATAAAAAGCTAGTTGGTAGATTTAATCCAACTTGGTACAATCAGTAGGCTTAAACGATACAACCTTTTTAATGAGGTCATAACCAACCAACAAATTCTGCTGAGCCAAGTTCCCAAAGATGCCCATTTGAGATGTGATAAAAGCCAAACAAACTGTCCCAGTTTCGATTGGAATAAAGGTACTAATAGAATGCAACTTAACGTCTGCACCTCTGAAATTTGCTGTGATTATAGGAAAATCATATGCATCTGATGTGACACTATAGCAAAGGCTAAATATATTATTTGGATCTTCAACACGTTTTAGGTTAACCAATTCTGCTACAGCTGATTCCAAATTAGTATAATCATCGCTTGGTAAAAGCGTCAATGTAGTACCTGAATCAATAATGATGTTACCCTCATCACCAGCACTTGAATCCCCAACGAAATCTACTCTTTTGTTTCCTACTGTAAATGCTTCCAATATCAAATAGTAAAAAGGTTGTGGATTTTTTTGGAGTAAAGGAGTTGACACAACACCTTGTCCTGAAACCAGAGCTGCATCTCCAAAATGGAGTTTGCTTGTCCCTTTTGACTCAACCAACAATGGCACCAAACAGTAAGAGAACTTTCCACCAATTGTTGATCCCAATTGGGTTATAAGAGACACAGATCCACCTCCAAGGCCGACTATACCAGAGGTCTTACCACTAAATATTGTCCCCGCATTTTGGGTTCCACATCCTATTATGGTTTTAGGAAATGAAATAGAACGACCATTGGAGGAATCTAATGTAAGAGTCTCGACACTAAGATCTCCTTGTGAATGAGATTGATCACCATACTGAACGAAATATTGGCAAGAATCTTTATCAGAACAAGAAGTGTCTCTCACACCGTTACATGTAGTAGACTCACAAGGAATGTTTTTGTAACTTGATGATTTTGAAGGATCAAATATAGGGGTAGTTTGGTTGAAACATTCTTCACATGGCTTACATTGAAGCCAAACAATATCACTACCAGTATCCGCAATACCATATAACTTAAATGGTGGGGTACCAACTGAATAAGTCATGAGATATCCGCCTCTGTCAGGGATTACAGTTGATTCAGGACTATTAGTGACTGAATCTTTGTAGAAATGGTTAACACGGCTAATGGATTGACGTGCGGCATTGACAACACGTTGGTATTTGGATTGTGTAGGTTGGTAGAAGGGTGATTTTAAAGAGTCGATGTGGATGAGTTCAACACTAAAACTATTGTTTAATGCATGAGAAAGAGAAACGATGAAACAAAGGGAAAATAAAAAAAGGTTAAGAAAGGAACGTGTGTACATTGTTGTTGTCATGAGAGGTTGGATGTGAAAATATAATATCACAATTATATTCTTTGGTGGCTTTTTATAAGAATATTTTTGAGTTATAGTATTGTTGGAATTGCATAGAATTGAGAATGTACATAAACGCGTTCATAAGAAATGAAGAAATTCTACGTAATTAATCCATCATCATTCCTTAAAGTAAAATCAAAGTCAAAAACAACTAAAGTAAGTTATTTAAGCCTCACATTTTTAAGGCACACATTTAAGTTGCTAATTTATTATCATGTAAATATACGTAATTCATCGATATCATTGAAGATTTTTACTGAATTTGGTTACATGTGATATATTTTAATGGTATTAATAAATTGTTGAAAATAAACAATAAATATTTTGTTTTAAGAGTTCCATAAATAAACTTTTTAGCACAAATACCATTTTACAAGGTAAAATAATGTTATACCTTTTAACTATAAAATTGATATTATACTTTGATAACTTAAAAATAATATTTATACAAATTATGTTTAAATAATTGGTATAAGAATACATATAGAAATAAAAAGAA
>JBBPBT010000850.1:11278998-11295071 GCA_037974875.1 Cicer bijugum
AATAATTTTGCTTAAAGTTTAATTGTTATATATTTTAAACAATTTTATATCGATTTAATGTTTATGCTAAAATTTATATATTTTAATGTGGATGTTATCAGTATAGTAGATACGTATTAATGATTTGAAGGCTACTTAATTAAAACATCTTTCATGTATAATTGAGATAAAGAATCATTTCATTGATTTCAATAGCTTTATAATATATAATGTAATTATGATTGTCTTTTTCGAGATTCATTAACAAAGAATTATTCAAATTATTATTATATCTTCTTTTTATATCTCTTATGATTGAAATTGTTATAAAAGAATAAGATATAAAATGATTGTAAAATTATATAAATTTTTTTTTTAGTTCTGAACTTAATTAACAACGTATAAGTAGTAATTTCTTTTTTATAAGCAATTGTTTAAATTAACACTATCACAATTTATCATATCTACAAAAACATTGATTTTATTTATAACTACTATAATGACTCGTGCATTACACTATAATAAGTTGGATTTATATAGTTCATTATGTGCAAGCATTACATGCACAAATTAAGAAATGATCCAAAAAGTTTCTATCTGAAAATAAAACTTAAAAAAGTTATAATATAAAACTAATAAATAATTGTTATACCAAAGTAGATAATAAATAAAAGTATACAATTGAATAAGAAAATTCTATATTTAAATTTAAATACAAATAACTAATATGTATTTTTGTTTGAGGTAATCTATTTAAGATGCGTTTGACAAAAAAATATAGGTGCTTCTCTTAAAGGAGTTTCAAATTCGATTTACATGTGTCATATTAATATTCTTAAACATACGTGTGAAAGAAAATCAAATAAACTACATTCTATTTTAGACTCTCCGATGTGGGCGTTACCCTCCTTGGTATGACATGTCTAGGGTGATGTCAGAACATCCCATCAGTGAAACTCATGAAACCAACATATTGATTGTTGCGAGAAAAATAGATAAATTTAAGACTAAATAGCATCCAGGGTCCCTTAACTTAATTTCAGTTAATTAACGTTTTAGTCTTTTATATTTTTTGTGTTCCCTATTTGGTCTTTTATTTTAATTTTAAGTGTTTATTTGATCTTTCATGTTTTAAAATGTCAACAATGTTATCCATTTTCTTACAAAAATTCATCAAATTTTTTAAACAAAATCCATAAAATTAATTATCATCTTCAATATAATGCAAATTTTTATCAAATTCATAACTTAAATATTTAAATAGACTCATGTTTTAATTTTTTATTTGATGAATTTGATGTGGTTGGAGATGAAAAAAAATGTTTTTATTTGAATATATGATTTATGGATTTTATAAAATTTGCCTTATATTTTAGAAGATTATTAATTTTATGAGTTTTGTTTTAAAATTTTGATGAATTATTTTAATTTTTGTAAAAAAATGATAACATTTTTGACATTTTAAAATATAAAAGTGTAAGTCATGAGCTTCCCTGATCAAGTTTTTGATTTAAGTCCCAAACATACAGTACATATGAAATATTTGCTTTATCTAATGTTTTGAATTGAGAAACATTTCAGGCAAACATGAAGACACCACACACATGGAACAATAGCTTGCAACTCTAGGAATCAACCAAAGTTGGAGGATGCACTTGAGAAATATGCAAAAATGTATAGTGGTATTAGGTGTCAAAGTATAAAGTTGAGTAGACTAATCACTAGAGCCTCACACTTAAGTCCTTGCCAATGAACATTTATCATTCATTCAAGTTTTATCAAACTCAACTCTGAAGGAATCCATTAGACAATCAATTGCATGGTTCATCAATCGATTGGCACATAGACTCTGTTAAAAATAGCTGAGGTCTGAAACAGGCTCACTCGATTGTCAACTCGATTGAACAATTGATTGACGATTCGATTGACGCTAATTTTTGAGTTACAGAAAGGACCCAGTTTTATGCCAACTCGAATGTCCACTCGATTGTCAACATGATTGATTGAAGTGTCTGAGTCACTTTGATCACAACACTTGATTGACGAATCGATTGATGCTATTTCTCGAGTTATAGAGAGCACCCAGTTTTGGCCAACTCGATTGCTCACTCGATTTAAAGAAAATCATAGCATCAGGTCTGATTTAGAAATTAAATGAATCGATTGTCCAATCAAGTGAAGCTTATATAATTCAAGTTTCCAGAAACACAAGACATATGACACTCGATGCAGCAATCGATTAAACCTTTATAAAATCGATTAGGCAATCGACTGTCCTGGTGTTTTCCTTGAATATATATAAGATGTTTCAATCATTTTAAAAAGAACTCTTGCACAAAACTTTTCATAATTTTCAGAATCTTTTGTTCTCAATTTTGCACACCTCTGAAAAACACTTTGAAAGAAAAGTTTCTCAACACACAAAAATATCCATTGGCAAATCAATTCTTTGTGTGATGTTAGAGTGATTGAATACAATTCTTCATACTTCTCTATTTTCATGTAAAAGACAATTCTTTGTATTTGAAGGTGTAGAAAATCCAGTTTGGAAACTGGTGGCTATCTTTGTTGGTGTGATATCATCAAGAGGAAGTTTACTGTGATCTTGTGTGAGTTTGGGGATAAACTCCAAGGATCAAGTGGTGACAAGATAGGAGTGAAGGGAGTTAGATTGATAGGTCATGTAGAAGACTGGAAAATCTGTAAAAGTACTCGAATTCATTCTATAGCAAAAGGCTGAAATCATATTGTGATTTCGGGACTGGATGTAGGCCGTTAGATCAACGGCTGAACCAGGATATATCTCGATGCAATCTTTCTTATCCCTTCTCTTTAATTTTCAGTATTGTATACCTGCTTATTCTTGTATGCTTCTTGATAATTTTGTATGTGATTTTAAATTTCCGCTGTGTATGAGTTGTATGAATGTTGCATGATTAATATAGGAATTATGTCGAAATAGTTGGATTTGATCTTAATTCTCTTGTTATTAATCAAAAGAAGTCATAGTTTTCCATCAATTGGCATCAAGAGCCTAACTTTTTTAGAGAAAAACTCATAAAAGAAAATGACTTCTTTAGATTTCCTAGGAGAAGGAGCATCTCTAACCAGACCCCCTGCCTTTAATGGTACAACATACATGTACTGGAAAGAGAGGATGCTCATCTTTCTAGAAGCATGTGGGCTGGACATGCTAGAGGCAGTGGAAATTGGTCCCTACGTGCCCAAAATCGCAGGCACTGAGGGATCATCCAACATCATCAAACCAAGATCTGATTGGTCTGATGATGACAAAAAGAAAGTTGGTTACAATGTTAAAGCAAAGAATATTATAACATCAGCTTTAAGTGCAGAAGAATTCTTCAGAGTGTCAAACTGCAAGACTTCAAAGGAAATGTGGGACACATTGCAAGAAACACATGAAGGTACTACATATGTCAAACGAGCAAGAACAAATACACTTATGCACGAGTATGAACTTTTCTGCATGAAGAAAGACGAATCTATAAATGATCTACAAACAAGGTTCACTCACATTATCTACAATCTACATGCCCTGGGAAAAGTTGTGGATAATGAACAACAGATAGGAAAAGTTATGAGGTGTTTGTCAAGGGAATGGCAGCCCAAGATAACTGCTATTGTTGAGTCTAAAGATCTTGCCAATATCACCATATCAACATTGTTTGGAAAGCTTCGTGAACATGAGATGGAATTACACAGATTAAATGAGATAGAACAATCAAACAGAAAAAGCAAAGGACTTGCACTGAAGACTCAAACTCACAAAGCAAAATCTGAACCAGATTCAGAAAGCTGAGAAAGTGAATCAAGTGAAGAGCCTGAGATAGGTATGTTGGTCAAAAAATTTAAAAAGTTTCTGAAAAGGAAAGGAAGCCAGTCAAGAAAACCACAAAATTCCAAGACAAAAGGCTCCAGCAAGGGTGATACCAGTGATAGCAAAGTCATAACTTGTTATGAATGTGGGAAAACAGGCCATATCAGATCTGAGTGTTACAAGCTGCAAAACAGAAACAAGCCTGTGAAGACTAAGGGCAAGGATCAACAGCCTTCAACCAGAAAAGCTTACATTTCCTGGAACGACAATGATGAGGAGTCATCTGAAGAATCAGAAGATGAAGAAGCTAACTTGTGTCTCATGGCTAACACTGATTCAGAATCTGACAGTGAGGTAAGTACTACATCTAATCCATCTTATGATGAACTACATGATGCCTTTAATGAACTGCATGTTGAATATGTTAGTGTACTTAAACAACTGATTAGTACTAAGAAACAGCTAGAAGAAAAATGCATGTTGTTTGATGAGGTTAATTTGAAGCATGAGTCTCTTAAAGACACAAATGAAAAACTAAAAAAGGAAACTCATGAACTGAAATGCGATGTAGCTAAGTTTAACAGTGGTAAAAACAACTTAGATAGACTCCTTAGAGATCAGAGAAATCTACATGTTAAAACTGGACTTGGCTATAGACAAAACATGCATGTCAATAAACATCAGAAATTTGTTAAATCTCAACAAATGTATGATAACTTTACTAGACCAAATCAGAAGCCATCCCATGCGGTTGTATGTCACTTTTGTTGCAAAAAGGGACATAAGGTGTTTAATTGCAAACTGAAAAAACGTGCCAACAGAGGATGGAGACAAATTTGGAAAGTTAAGGAACCATCATTTGAAACTAACCCCCCAGGACCCAGTTTGAATTGGGTACCTAAATCCAAAACTTGACTCTTTTTATTCAGATATGCTTGGCATCCAGGAATCAATCATGGTATCTGGATAGTGGATGCTCCAAGCATATGACTGGAGACAAGTCCAAGTTCTTGTCTCTGAACTTAAAAAGTGGTGGTTTTGTCAAATATGGGGAAAACAACAAAGGGAAGATCCTAGGCGTTGGAGATATAGGAAACAACTCAACTGTTGTTATCAAGGACGTGTTATTTGTTGAAGGTCTGAAACACAATTTACTAAGCATTAGTCAACTATGTGACAAAGGGTTTCAGGTACACTTTACTTCTATGTCTTGCACACTTGAGCATAAGGAAGTTGAAGGTATGAAACTGACAGGTAAAAGAGTTAATAATATTTACATGATAGATTTTGATTCTTTACCTGCAAATGATATATGTTGCTTATTATCTAGTGCTGATGAGAGCTGGTTGTGGCATGTAAGAATATTATATTAAGTTAGTATCAAATATATAAAAATTGAACATATTATATTAAGTTAGTATCAAATATATAGATAATTTATATATGAAAATCATATAATGAAAATATCGTACCGTTTCTGGGATAATAGTTTTATTCTTGTCAACAATCTGCTTCATGAATCTCAATACGTAGTACCCACAGTCGATGTTGTTTGTTTGACGAGGGCACTTTATTGGGATCCATGTAATGTTATTAGACTTTTGCTTCGACACTGTAGCACCTCTTTGAGCTCGAAAAACTTTTAAGGCACTATCGAATGAATAAATGTGATTATTATAGCATGAACAAACACATTATTTATATATATATATGTAAGAAATAAATGAATATTACTTACGTGTCGAACATAGTCTTTATTTCGGAATGATTGTTGTAATTTCCATGCACGGGATCCAAATAGTATATAACTTCAGAGATCGCGTTGATTGCAAATAGCACCCAATGTGCCCTACAACAACGAAAAATTGGTTAAGCAATTTTGTTTATACACTACTAATAAAATAAATTCTCATCAATTAAAAAAGATAAAATTACGTACCCTGAATTATATGGTGCGAAGAACAATTTATCCTTTTCTTTATTTCCTAAAAACATATCTACAATGTATTTCTTTACATTGTCTGGATCAAGTTTCCACATCGACATCTTATGCAAAGACAAGAATGGATATTTATTTGACAATTTCCTCGTGCACACGTCCTTCTCATACAAAAACCTTCAATGAAAATTTTAAACAAGATTAATTACCAATACATTTAGTTAATTACCAATAAATGCAATTAAAAGTATTTTTTACCTTATGTACAAGCTCATTATTGTAGCACTGAGCTCCTTATGTTCGAGAAGTTCGTATATGTGCTCCTTTTCGAGAAATTCATCATACTCATCTTCGAATATATCTTTATTCATGGGTACGATGCACGAATCGTCGCTGCTGCCCATGTTCCTTTTTACTTGGATGTTAAGACACGCCTTGTATTTACCAAGGCATGGCTGACTTATTTTAGGAGCAGCAGCAACTGCGACCGATTTTCTCCGAACTAGTTTTTTTCTTGCTGCAAGTTTGGCAGCTTTATTACCCTTCAGCCTTTGTGATTTGGAAGCTCTATTAACCTCCAATTTTTGAGGTTTGCTGCCTTTTTTTGGCTGTAGTATTCTGAGCTTCTCTAATACTTCCTCGTTGGAAGGTTTTTGGCGCTTCTCTTGAGGAAAAAAGCTTTTGGGAGTTACGCCAAATCCTTTCCCCCTAACCCGACCGGAATACTCAGGGACATTAAACACTTTACCACGAATGTCCCTGCAAGTATCCTTGTTGCCCTCCTGATTTTCAGAACTTTGTTCGATATTCTCCTAAAATACATGTAACATTAAAAAGATAAGTTCAATAGCATTTTTAAAATACAATATTAAAAAGTATTCAAGTGATAAATACAATATTAAAAAATATTAAAGTGATAATATACTTACACAAAATTCTACTACTTTTTTGACATTTTCATTATCAACCACTCCGTCTTTATTAACACGCGCTTCCATCCATAATATATGACGACCTAAGGGTTGATCAACTTGGGTGTCTTTTCGCTATTCGTTAAGATTATAAACAAAATAATACAAATTAGTTACACACTATAGTTTATAATATAAATTACATCATTATATAAAAGTGATGTTTAATTACTTACAAGTTGTTGATCAAGGCGTGCATATCCCATACGTGATTTTTTGTATGGGTGTGTTGGATTGCTTGCCCGTTCGCGATTTGCCTTACTAATATTCTATATAAAAAAATAGCAATTGTGTAAAAATTTAAAATACGCTCTCGAGTTATCCGATTTTGATTCCTATTCATGTTCAAACGAGATAACTGATCCATGTGTATTGTAACGTACAGTTGAACCTCATCATCATTGTGCAGAACATACAATTGTGCCTGCTCCCATTCTGTCCTTGATATAGTCAGTAGTCTCCTTCCAATTATCCCTTCTCCTGATATTCTTCCCGAATGACGAGACATGGGAAGCCCTATGGATTCAACATTGGACGGATATTCAGTACAAAATTCAACAACCTCTTCAACAATGTATCGTTCAGCAATACAACCTTCTGGTCGACTTCTACTTTTTACGTACCCTTTTAATATTTTCATATATCGTTCTATCGGATACATCCATCTCATATAAGCTGGCCCACAAAGTTGTGTCTCCTTAACCAGATGAATAGTAAGGTGAACCATTATATCAAAAAACGAGGGTGGGAAATACATTTCAAGCTCACACAAAGTAACAACAATTTCCCTCTGCAATGTCGGTAATTTCTGAGGGTCGATCACTTTACTACAAAGTTCCCTGAAGAAGAAACATAATCTAGTTAAGGTTATTGGAACTTTTTCTGGTAAAATGGAACGTATACCTATTGGTAGCAAATGCTCCATTAGAATATGACAATCATGGGTCTTCAAACCTTTTAACTTGAGGTCTTTCATACAAACCAAATTTTTAATGTTTGAAGAGTATCCTTCTAGAACTTTAACTTCGTGTAGAAATTTACATAAAACAATTTTTTTCATTTCTAGATAGAGTATGAGCGACTGGAGGTAGATATGTGCGATTTCCTTTCTTTAATGGCGCCAATTCATTTCTTATTCCCATATCGATCAAGTCCAATCTTGCGTTGATGCCATCTTTATACTTTCCTGGAAGATTGAGTAACGTACCAATAACACTATCAAATACATTTTTTTCAATACACATCACATCGAGGAAATGTCTTATATACATTGACTTCCAATATGGCAATTCAAAGAAAATAGACTTTTTCTTCCACCCAGTTTTGACTAGCTCTCCCGCAAAAGGTTTGCCAAATTTATTGGTCAAACCTTGTACTTTTTCAAGTATTTGATATCCAATCGGTGCTAAAGGAGCTTTACCTTCGTCTGATTTTCCATTGAATGCATTTCTCCACCCACGATACAGATGACTATAAGGTAAAAATCTACGATGTCCAAGAAATACATTCTTCTTACAATGTTTCAACTGCATCCAATTTGTACTCTCTTCACATATAGGACATGCACACTGACCTTTAATGCTATATCCTGGTAAATTACCATATGCTGGAAAATCATTAATTGTGTTGAACAACATAGCCCTCAAATTGAAACATTATTTCTTATACCCATCATAAACTTCCACACCTATCTCCCACATATGTTTTAAATCTTCGATTAAAGGAGTCAAGTATACGTCGATAAAATTTCCCAGTTGTTTGGGTCCAGAAATTAACAGAGACAACATCATAAACTTACGCTTCATACATAACCATGGAGGTAGGTTATATATTACCAAAATCACAGGCCACGTGCTATGTGATATGATTTGAAGACCATGTGAATTCATTCCATTAGTAGAAAGTGCAAGTCTTAGATTTCTTGACTCTATCCCGAATTCAGGATAATCGTGATCAATTTTTGCTCATTGTGGGGAATTTGCAGGGTGTCGAAACATTTCATCTCTAATTCTTTCATCTGCATGCCATGTCAAGTGATTTGAATCTTCTTCACTGCGATACACGCGCCTAAATCTTGGTATTATAGGAAAATACCACACGACTTTTGCTGGAGTAGATTCTTTCTTCTTATATCGAGAGACATTGCCTTTCGGACACGCCTTAAGTAGTTCATATTCATTTCAAAATAAAATGCAATCATTAGGACACACATGAATCCTTTCGTAACTCATGCCAATAGAACACAAAATCCGTTTAGCCTCGTAGGTTCGACTGAGAAGTTCATTATCATCTGGCAACATATCTTTTATGAGTGTTAATAATTCTGTAAAGCTTTTATCAGACCATCCATTACTCGCTTTTAAGTTGTACAACTTTAATATCGCCGATAGTCTTGTGAATTTAGTACAACCATTATATAATTCTTTCTCTGCATCACTCAACAAACTTTCAAACATTTTAGGACAATCTCGAAGATCTTCTTCAACTGCTTTTGCGATCTCATCAACTCGGTCCGGCTCATATGTATCTGTATCGAAGTCAGTTGAAGCATATGTCAAACTATTCTCAAAATTAATGTTTCCTTTTTTTTTCTCACCATGTCTTATCCAACATGTGTAGCTTTGATCAATTCCATTACATACTAGATGTCCTTCTAATTCATCTTCTCTAACACGTTTTCCAAAACAACATTTTAAACAAGGACAAACTACTCTATTTGGATCTTTTGCATTCTTCACTGCAAACTCAACAAATTTTGACAATCGATTGGCAGACATCCATTTCCTATCCATATTATATGACCTATATAAATGCAGTTACAAAAATGATAAGCTTTCAAAATATATCAACAAATTCCAAAAAGAAACCAATATCAACTAAGAATTTCAAAATAGAACAGATCATGTGGTATGAGTTTTTGACCAGTAGAAGAGATTTAATATATACATATATAAATATATAACAATTTTTAGTTTTCAATTATTAAAAAACTAAAGATTTTTTGACAAAAGCAAATTAAAAAATACCTGAGACAGTGTAGATGGCCGCACAATACGTAGAGGATATGAGGGTTCCCAACGTATATAATTATTAGAAAGATGTAGAGGATATGAGGGTTCCCAACGTATATAATTATTTTAAAGATGTATTTTACAGTGCTTGTACTAAAAGCGTTGTAATAGGTAGTTAAATTCAATGAAAGCGCATGTATTTTACAGCCCTTGTGAAAAAAGCATTGTAATAGGTAGTTAAATTCAATGAAAGCACATGTATTTTACAGCGCTTGTGAAAAAAGCGCTGTAATAGGTAGTTCAATTATTTGAAAGCGCATGTATTTTATAGTGCTAGTGAAAAAAGTGTTGTAAAATAATACGAGAAAGCGCTTCATTTTACAGCACTTTTGTGGAAAGCGCTGTAAAAGCCTTATAACGTTATGCGCAAACGTTATATGACCCTACAACAGCGCTTGTGAAAAAGCGCTGTAAAAGGCTCCGTTATTTATAAACTATATTTACAATAGCGCTTGTGTTTAGCAAGCGCTGTAAAAGGGGCGCTGTTATATGTCATTTTTGGCGTAGTGACATTCAAAATGTTTGTTATGAAAGTAAAAAAGTTAACATTTTTAGAGTAACTGTTAGACATATCTTCGTTTTTGATATTATTGACAAACATACTTCATGAAATAAATCTGACATTGTGAACTGAGAAAAATTTCAGGAACAACAACTCAACCCTACAAACTTGAGAAAATTGCTTGGAACTCAAGAAATTAACAAAAGCTTGAAGATTCATAAGCAAATCAATTAGTAAAATTGATTTTGTAACAGGGTTGTATGTGAACGTGAATTTAGTGAGCGAACAGTCGATTAGGCAAATCGATTGGCAATTTTATTGAAAATAATTGCGCAAGTCAGTGGTATGCTGATTTGTGGCCTAATCGATTTGGCAAATCGATTGTTCTTATCACAAGTCTAAACTGATTGCCTAAAATCTATTAGACACATCGATTGGTCATTTTAGTGAAAATAATTGTGCAAGTCAGTGGCATGCTAATTTGTGGCCAAATTGATGTGGCACATTGATTGTTCCAATCACAAGGATATTTGGATTGTTGAAGTCGATTGACACAATCGATTGTGAATGTCACAGAGCCAAACCATTAGTTAATAAATCGGTTATGTAAATTGATTTACTAAAATAAGGTTCAAAATAATCTTGGTCTGGAACATACACAGTCGATTAGCACAATCTACTAATATACTTCTTTTGAAATAAGTTTGGCATCAATCGACTTGGTAAATCGATTGCATGAACCAACTGATGAAATGTGCTTCAGACTTAAGTTCATAGTCGATTAGAAACATCGATTACGTTGATTTAAGCCAGCTCTCCATAACTTGTCAAATCGGTTAGGCAAATCGATTTATGAAAATCACTGTGTCCCTGGAACTAGTGAAATCGATTGACTAAAGCGATTGGTACAAAAAGTTTTAGAAACAGAGATGACTTAAGGACTATGTAAATATTTGAATCGATTGAGTACATCGATTGTTTTGATCTCGTTGTTGGAACAAAACACCCCAAGTCGATTATGCACATCGATTCAGATATGAACATTCATCCAAGTCTGAAGAATTCATTTTAAATAATAGATTAGTTAAATCGATTAGTTTATGCAGTTTCAAGATTCAAGAAAAACAAGATTCGCGAAATCGATTTGATGAATCGATTAGTATACTTTATGACTTAAATGAATTGATTGGCCAAATCGATTCATGTGTTGTTTTTTTCCTGAAACTATATAAACTGCTTTCATTCTCTTCTTCTCATACAATACAACATAACAATAAGAATCAAAAATTTTTTTGAACACATACACAATATACCACTAACTCTTTCTCAACCGATATTACTTTGAACATCTTTTTCAGCCATGAACAATCTACACTTGTGATCAATAAGGATTGAAAAAGATTGCATTGAGAAAGATTGCTTTGAGAAGAAGGAAGATCAAGAACTTTGTAAAATTGATCTATTTCAGTTTCTGTAAATCAGTTTCTGTAACCAAACTACTTTGAGAAAATCCATTTATTACTGGTGGTGTTCTTCCGAGTTGAGGGCTGTCAACAAGAAGATGCTTGACTGGATTCTTGGTAGAGTTTATGGGATTTAAACTCGGGAATTCAGGGAGGGAAAGATAGAACAGAGAGAATAGTTTAAGATTGAGGCGAGGCACTGTGTAAAATCTGTAAACTGATTCTAAGAAGTTCTATTGGAAAGGCTAAGATCAAGTTCGATCTTAGGACTGGATGTAGGCCGTCACGCGGCGGCTAAACCAGTATAAAAATCTGCGTACACTTTTCTTTCCCTTATCTCGTTTAAATTTCTCCAATTATTATGTTTTTGATTTTGATTAAATGCATGATCAACATTCTGTATTAAGTGACTTTGCATGATTAATGGTATTAACATGATTGCATGAAAATCAATGTCTTGAGTAATAATTGTTTCTAATGCATTTCTGCAAATAAACATTAATTGACTTTGTTTAATGTTCATTAGGATTGATTATTAGGGACCTTGTTTAATCTTGTGTTTAATAAATTTCGAATTTATTAAACTACAACGCATATTGTTAGAATAGGCATTATTCTGCATTTTTACTATAAAACTGAGGTCATACCCACCAACAGTAACAAGTTGAAATAAAATATATTTGACCAAATTTTTTTTTATTTTTGTAAAAAAATGACAACATTTTTGACATCTTAAAATATAAAAGATCAAATTGTAACTTAAAATTAAAAAAAAAATGATCACATCGAGAAAAAAATAAATAATTAAAAGGTTAACTAAAAATCATGTTAAGGGATCGCATATACTATTTAGCCTAAATTTAAAACTTAAACACGTATCATAGATAAATAAATGTTGGGGTAAATTAAATGAGGAAGTATATACACTCAAATCTTAGTATAATTAATATGTTTCCCACAAAGATTGTTTATGTCAATAATTTCAATATTTTTCTTACACATTCGAAATGTTTGTTATGAAAGTAAAAAAGTTATCATTTTTAGAGTAACAAGTTAAAATAAAATTTAATTTTGAAATAGCACGTGTGAGTTAGGAATCGAATATGTACAAATCACATTATGGACACAAGTTAAAGACATAATCCTTATTGAAATTAGTGTGAGTCTAAATGATATAGCATGTATGTAGTGTTACGAACAAAGTGACTTCAGGGGTTTTGCAACTCAGTCATTATGGTTTTCAAGTGTACTACTTTCATTCATGGATTCATGTTCATGTCCAAAAATGCTACCTTTATAGTTTCTCCTTGGTTCTATAGACTTAAATAATATTCCTAGTTAATTAATGTCAACCAACCTTCCAACATCCTTGACTTCATCAAAATTAACAAAAAAGATCCCTTTTTTGCTTCCTTTTTCCAAGTTTAAAAACAAACAATAAATCTAAAGTGTTCAGATTTGGACATAAAGACAACATTAAATGACCTTAAATGTATAATATAAATACACTATAAAAATATTAAACAGTAAACAACATTCAAAACTTCATAAATCTTTAACTAAAAGAAGTTAATCTCACAATGTGCTTCTATAAAAACATGAAAATGAAATAAAATCGTGAAGATAACATTATAGCTTAAGTGATTATAGAGATGATAGCTCAAATTTACATAACTATGCAACAATTAATTGACATTAATTTACTTTGTTAAAAAATAATAATCTTTTTATATAATAGTTCTTAAGTCATTGAAGGAAAATTTACCTCCCTAAACAAGGATAAATTTGAAAAAAAAATATATTCTAATTTTTTTTCCTATTTTTTGAAATAAAAAATCAATTAATATTGAAATATTTAAGTTTGTGTTTTTAAATAAAACACAGATTAATGCATGAATAGTTTTCAAACTCCACATTAACTGACCCCACTATTGAATAACACTTAATTTTTCTCTCAAAACTCATCGATTCTTCATTTTTCTTCAACATTTATTCCAGTATAATAGTTTCACCCATCACCCCCTTAATATTTGTGATTAGTCAGGATTTTATGAATATTTTATATTAAACACGCTGACTCCTTTATTTAACTTTTTTTAGTTCAACTTTCTCTTTAAATCAAACATCAGTTAAAAATAATGGAATAAATTAAATAAAAAAAAATGCGATAAAAGTACTAGGAAATCTATCCAAATCTTAATAACATTCTAATCGATTTATTTTTTGACAGGTCCACTGCCAATTACACTTTAGATTGGAATGGAGGTTGGAACTATTGACAATTAGAGTCTTAAATGGTGGCTTTAATCTAACTAAGGTAATAGTAATAAAGTGTTGCTTGTGAATAAAAAGCTAGTTGGTAGATTTAATCCAACCTGGTACAATCAGTAGGCTTAAACGATACAACCTTTTTAATGAGGTCATAACCAACCAACAAATTCTGCTGAGCCAAGTTCCCAAAGATGGAACCAATTTGAGATGGGATAAAACCCAAACAAACCGTCCCAGTTTCAATTGGAATAAAGGTACTAATAGGATGCAACTTAATGTCTGCACCTCTGAAATTTGCTGTGATTACAGGAAAATCATATGCATATGATGTGACACTATAGCAAAGGCTAAATATATTATTTGGATCTTCAACACGTTCTAGGTCAACCAATTCTGCTACAGCTGATTCCAAATTAGTATAATCATCGCTTGGTAAAAGCGTCAATGTAGTACCTGAATCAATAATGATGTTACCCTCATCAGCAGCACTTGAATCCCCAACGAAATCTATTCTTTTGTTTCCTACTGTAAATGCTTCCAATATCAAATAGTAAAAAGGTTGTGGATTTTTTTTCAGTAAAGGAGTTGACACAACACCTTGTCCTGAAACCAGAGCTGCATCTCCAAAATGGAGTTTGCTTGTCCCTTTTGACTCAACCAACAATGGCACCAAACAGTAAGAGAACTTTCCACCAATTGTTGATCCCAATTGTGTTATAAGAGACACAGATCCACCTCCAAGGCCGACTATACCAGAGGTCTTACCACTAAATGTCCCCGCATTTTGGGTTCCACATCCTATTACGGTTTTAGGAAATGAAATAGAACGACCATTGGAGGAATCTAATGTAAGAGTCTCGACACTAAGATCTCCTCGTGAATGAGATTGATCACCATACTGAATGGCATATTGGCAAGAATCTTTATCAGAACAAGAAGTGTCTCTCACACCGTTACATGTTCTAGACTCACAAGGAATGTTTTTGTAACTTGATGATTTTGAAGGATCAAATATAGGGGTAGTTTGGTTGAAACATTCTTCACATGGCTTACATTGAAGCCAAACAATATCACTACCCGTATCCGCAATACCATATAACTTAAATGGTGGGGTACCAACTGAATAAGTCATGAGATATCCACCTCGGTCAGGGATTACAGTCGATTCAGGACCATTAGTGACTGAATCTTTGTAGAAATGGTTAACACGGCTAATGGATTGACGTGCGGCATTGACAACACGTTGGTATTTGGTTTGTGTAGGTTGGTAGAAGGGTGATTTTAAAGAGTCGGTGTGGATGAGTTCAACACTAAAACCATTGTTTAATGCATGAGAAAGAGAAACGATGAAACAAAGGGAAAATAAAAAAAGGTTAAGAAAGGAACGTGTGTACATTGTTGCTGTCATGAGAGGTTGGATGTGAAAATATAATATCACAATTATATTCTTTGGTGGCTTTTTATAAGAATATTTTTGAGTTATAGTATTGTTGGAATTGCATAGAATTGAGAATGTACATAAACGCGTTCATAAGAAATGAAGAAATTCTACGTAATTAATCCATCATCATTCCTTAAAGTAAAATCAAAGTCAAAAACAACTAAAGTAAGTTATTTAAGCCTCACATTTTTAAGGCACACATTTAAGTTGCTAATTTATTATCATGTAAATATACGTAATTCATCGATATCATTGAAGATTTTTACTGAATTTGGTTACATGTGATATATTTTCATTCCATACAAAATTACATATCTTAATGGTATTAATAAATTGTTGAAAATAAACAATAAATATTTTGTTATAAGAGTTCCATAAATAAACTTTTTAGCACAAATACCATTTTACAACGTAAAATAATATTATACCTTTTAACTATAAAATTGATATTATACTTTGATAACTAAAAAATAATATTTATACCAATTATGTCAAAATAATTGGTATAAGAATACATATAGAAATAAAAAGAAAAAATTATATCATACCAATTGAAATGAAAAATAAAAATAAACCTATTTTTAATTTGTTGAATTTG
>JBBPBT010000850.1:11301477-11328897 GCA_037974875.1 Cicer bijugum
CAAATTCAACAAATTAAAAATAGGTTTATTTTTATTTTTCATTTCAATTGGTATGATATAATTTTTTCTTTTTATTTCTATATGTATTCTTATACCAATTATTTTGACATAATTGGTATAAATATTATTTTTTAGTTATCAAAGTATAATATCAATTTCATAGTTAAAAGGTATAATATTATTTTACCTTGTAAAATGGTATTTGTGCTAAAAAGTTTATTTATGGAACTCTTATAACAAAATATTTATTGTTTATTTTCAACAATTTATTAATACCATTAAGATATGTAATTTTGTATGGAATGAAAATATATCACATGTAACCAAATTCAGTAAAAATCTTCAATGATATCGATGAATTACGTATATTTACATGATAATAAATTAGCAACTTAAATGTGTGCCTTAAAAATGTGAGGCTTAAATAACTTACTTTAGTTGTTTTTTACTTTGATTTTACTTTAAGGAATGATGATGGATTAATTACGTAGAATTTCTTCATTTCTTATGAACGCGTTTATGTACATTCTCAATTCTATGCAATTCCAACAATACTATAACTCAAAAATATTCTTATAAAAAGCCACCAAAGAATATAATTGTGATATTATATTTTCACATCCAACCTCTCATGACAGCCAATGTACACACGTTCCTTTCTTAACCTTTTTTTATTTTCCCTTTGTTTCATCGTTTCTCTTTCTCATGCATTAAACAATGGTTTTAGTGTTGAACTCATCCACACCGACTCTTTAAAATCACCCTTCTACCAACCTACACAAACCAAATACCAACGTGTTGTCAATGCCGCACGTCAATCCGTTAGCCGTGTTAACCATTTCTACAAAGATTCAGTCACTAACAGTCCTGAATCGACTGTAATCCCTGACCGAGGTGGATATCTCATGACTTATTCAGTTGGTACCCCACCATTTAAGTTATATGGTATTGCGGATACGGGTAGTGATATTGTTTGGCTTCAATGTAAACCATGTGAAGAATGTTTCAACCAAACTACCCCTATATTTGATCCATCAAAATCATCAAGTTACAAAAACATTCCTTGTGAGTCTAGAACATGTAACGGTGTGAGAGACACTTCTTGTTCTGATAAAGATTCTTGCCAATATGCCATTCAGTATGGTGATCAATCTCATTCACGAGGAGATCTTAGTGTCGAGACTCTTACATTAGATTCCTCCAATGGTCGTTCTATTTCATTTCCTAAAATCGTAATAGGATGTGGAACCCAAAATGCGGGGACATTTAGTGGTAAGACCTCTGGTATAGTCGGCCTTGGAGGTGGATCTGTGTCTCTTATAACACAATTGGGATCAACAATTGGTGGAAAGTTCTCTTACTGTTTGGTGCCATTGTTGGTTGAGTCAAAAGGGACAAGCAAACTCCATTTTGGAGATGCAGCTCTGGTTTCAGGACAAGGTGTTGTGTCAACTCCTTTACTGAAAAAAAATCCACAACCTTTTTACTATTTGATATTGGAAGCATTTACAGTAGGAAACAAAAGAATAGATTTCGTTGGGGATTCAAGTGCTGCTGATGAGGGTAACATCATTATTGATTCAGGTACTACATTGACGCTTTTACCAAGCGATGATTATACTAATTTGGAATCAGCTGTAGCAGAATTGGTTGACCTAGAACGTGTTGAAGATCCAAATAATATATTTAGCCTTTGCTATAGTGTCACATCAGATGCATATGATTTTCCTGTAATCACAGCAAATTTCAGAGGTGCAGACATTAAGTTGCATCCTATTAGTACCATTATTCCAATTGAAACTGGGACGGTTTGTTTGGGTTTTATCCCATCTCAAATTGGTTCCATCTTTGGGAACTTGGCTCAGCAGAATTTGTTGGTTGGTTATGACCTCATTAAAAAGGTTGTATCGTTTAAGCCTACTGATTGTACCAGGTTGGATTAAATCTACCAACTAGCTTTTTATTCACAAGCAACACTTTATTACTATTACCTTAGTTAGATTAAAGCCACCATTTAAGACTCTAATTGTCAATAGTTCCAACCTCAGTTCCAATCTAAAGTGTAATTGGCAGTGTACTTGTCAAAAAATAAATCGATTAGAATGTTATTAAGATTTGGATAGATTTCCTAGTACTTTTATCGCATTTTTTTATTTAATTTATTCCATTATTTTTAATTGATGTTTGATTTAAAGAGAAAGTTGAACTAAAAAAAGTTAAATAAAGGAGTCAGCGTGTTTAATGTAAAATATTCATAAAATCCTGACTAATCACAAATATTAAGGGGGTAATGGGTGAAACTATTATACTGGAATAAATGTTGAAGAAAAATGAAGAATCAATGAGTTTTGAGAGAAAAATTAAGTGTTATTCAATAGTGGGGTCAGTTAATGTGGAGTTTGAAAACTATTCATGCATTAATGTGTGTTTAATTTAAAAACACAAACTTAAATATTTCAATATTATTTGATTTTTTATTTCAGAAAAATAGGAAAAAAATTAGAATATATTTTTGTTTCAAATTTATCCTTGTTTAGGGAGGTAAATTTTCCTTCAATGACTTAAGAACTATTATATAAAAAGATTATTATTTTTTAACAAAGTAAATTAATGTCAATTAATTGTTGCATAGTTATGTAAATTTGAGCTATCATCTCTATAATCACTTAAGCTATAATGTTATCTTCACGATTTTATTTCATTTTCATGTTGTAATAGAAGCACATTGTGAGATTAACTTCTTTTAGTTAAAGATTTATGAAGTTTTGAATGTTGTTTACTGTTTAATATTTCTATAGTGTATTTACATTATATATTTAAGGTCATTTAATGTTGTCTTTATGTCCAAATCTGAACACTTTAGATTTATTGTTTGTTTTAAACTTGGAAAAAGGAAGAAAAAAATGGATCTTTTTTTGTTAATTTTGATGAAGTCAAGGATGTTGGAAGGTCGATCGACATTAATTAACTAGGAATATTATTTAAGTCTATAGAACCAAGGAGAAACTATAAAGGTATCATTTTTGGACATGAACATGAATCCATGAATGAAAGTAGTACACTTGAAAACCATAATGGCTGAGTTGCAAAACCCCTGAAGTCACTTTGTTCGTAACACTACATACATGCTATATCATTTAGACTCACACTAATTTCAATACGGATTATGTCTTTTACTTGTATCCATAATGTGATTTGTACATATTCGATTCCTAACTCACACGTGCTATTTCAAAATTAAATTTTATTTTAACTTATTACTCTAAAAATGATAACTTTTTTACTTTCATAACAAACATTTTGAATGTGTTAGAAAAATATTGAAATTATTGACATAAACAATCTTTGTGGGAAACATATTAATTATACTAAGATTTGAGTGTATATACTTCCTCATTTAATTTACCCCAATATTTATTTATCTATTATACGTGTTTAAGTTTTAAATTTACGCTAAATAGTATATGTGATCCCTTAACATGATTTTTAGTTAACCTTTTAATTATTTATTTTTTCCCGATTTGATCTTTTTTTGTTTAATTTTAAGTTACAATTTGATCTTTTATATTTTAAAATATCAAAAATGTTGTCATTTTTTTACAAAAATTAAAAAAAAATTCATCAAATATATTTTATTTTAACTTGTTACTCTAAAAATGATAACTTTTTTACTTTCATAACAAACATTTTGAATGTCACTACGCCAAAAATGACATATAACAGCGCCCCTTTTACAGCGCTCGCTAAACACAAGTGCTATTGTAATTATATTTTATAAATAACGTAGCCTTTTACAGCGCTTTTTTCACAAGCGTTGTAAAACAAGCGCTGTTGTAGGGTCATATAACGTTTGCGCATAACGTTATAAGGCTTTTACAGCGCTTTCCACAAAAGCACTGTAAAATGAAGCGCTTTCGCGTATCATTTTACAGCACTTTTTTCACTAGCGCTATAAAATACATGCACTTTCAAATAATTGAACTACCTATTACAGCGCTTTTTTCACAAGCGCTGTAAAATACATGTGCTTTAATTGAATTTAACTACCTATTACAACGCTTTTTTCACAAGGGCTGTAAAATACATGCGCTTTCATTGAATTTAACTACCTATTACAGCGCTTTTAGTACAAGCGCTGTAAAATACATCTTTCAAATAATTATATACGTTGGGAACCCTCATATCCTCTACATCTTTCAAATAATTATATACGTTGGGAACCCTCATATCCTCTACGTACTGTGTGGCCATCTACGTTGTCTCAGGTATTTTTTAATTTGCTTTTGTCAAAAAATCTTTAGTTTTTTTAATAATTGAAAACTAAAAATTGTTATATATATATATACTAAATATCTTCTACACATACCACATGATCTGTCCGGTTTTGAAATTGTCAAAAATGCATACCACATGATCTGTTCTGTTTTGAAATTGTTAGTTGATATTGGTTTCTTTTTGAAACTTGTTGATATGTTTTGAAAGCTTATTATTTTTGTAACTGCATTTATATAGGTCGTATAATATGGATAGGAAATGGATGTCTGTCAATCGATTGTCAAAAGAGTATGAAATTGGAGTGAAGGAGTTTGTTGAGTTTGCAGTGAAGAATGCAAAAGATCCAAATAGAGTAGTTTGTCCTTGTTTAAAATGTTGTTTTGGAAAACGTGTTAGAGAAGATGAATTAGAAGGACATCTAGTATGTAATGGAATTGATCAAAGCTACACATGTTGGATAAGACATGGTGAGAAAAAAAAAGGAAACATGAATTTTGAGAATAGTTAGACATATGCTTCAATTGACTTCGATACAGATACATATGAGCCGGACCGAGTTGATGAGATCGCAAAAGCAGTTGAAGAAGATCTTCGAGATTGTCCTATAATGTTTGAAAGTTTGTTGAGTGATGCAGAGAAAGAATTATATAATGGTTGTACTAAATTCACAAGACTGTCGGCGATATTAAAGTTGTACAACTTAAAAGCGAGTAATGGATGGTCTAATAAAATCTCTACAGAATTATTAACACTCATAAAAGATATGTTGCTAGATGATAATGAACTTCCCAGTCGAACCTATGAGGCTAAACGAATTTTGTGTTCTATTGGCATGAGTTACGAAAGGATTCATGTGTGTCCTAACGATTGCATTTTATTTCGAAATGAATATGAACTACTTAAGGTGTGTCCAAAATGCAATGTCTCTCGATATAAGAAGAAAGAATCTACTCCAGCAAAAGTCGTGTGGTATTCTCCTATAATACCAAGATTTAGGCCCATGTATCGTAGTGAAGAAGATTCAAAACACTTGACATGGCATGCAGATGAAATAATTAGAGATGGAATGTTTCGACACCCTGCAGATTCCCCTACGTTACTCAATGTTCCAGGAAAGTCTAAAGATGGCATCAACGCAAGATTGGACTTGGTCGATATGGGAATAAGAAATAAATTGGCTCCAGTATAGAATGGAAATCACACATATCTACCTCCAGCCGCTCATACTCTATCTAGAAAGGAAAAAATTGTTTTATGTAAATTTCTACACGAAGTTAAATTTCCAGAAGGATATTCTTCGAACATTAAAAATTTGGTTTGTATGAAAGACCTCAAGTTAAAAGGTTTGAAGACCCATGATTGTCATATTCTAATGGAGCATTTGCTACCAATAGGTATACGTTCCATGTTACCTGAAAAAGTTCGACGAGCCTTAACTAGATTATGTTTCTTCTTCATGGAAATTTGTAGTAAAGTGATCGACCCTCAGAAATTACTGACATTGCAGAGGGAAATTGTTGTTACTTTGTGTGAGCTTGAAATGTATTTCTCACCATTGTTTTTTGATATAATGGTTCACCTTACTATTCATCTGGTTAAGGAAACACAACTTTGTGGGCCAGCTTATATGAGATGGATGTATCCGATAGAACAATATATGAAAATATTAAAAGGGTACGTAAAAAGTAGAAGTCGACCAGAAGGTTGTATTGCTGAGCGATACATTGTTGAAGAGGCTGCTGAATTTTGTACTGAATATTTGTCCAATGTTGAATCCATAGGGCTTCCCATGTCTCGTCATTCGGGAAAAATATTCGAAGAAGGGATAATTGGAAGGAGACTACCGACTATATCAAGGACAGAATGGGAGCAGGCACAATTGTATGTTCTACACAATGATGATGAGGTTCAACTGTATGTTACAATACACATGGATTAGTTATCTCATTTGAACATGAATAGGAATCAAAATTGGATAACTCGAGAGCACAATCGAAGTTTTATAACATGGTTAAAAAATCACATAAAGTCAAAATTTGATATAGACTCCGGATCAATTTCACAGAGATTGAGGTGGCTAGCAAATGGTCCGAGCTTACATGTCTTTTCTTACACTGGTTATGTTATTAACAGCTACACATTTTATACCAAAGAACAAGATGATCAGACCACTCTGCAAAATAGTGGAGTCACTCTCGTAGCTGAAGCGATGCATGTCTCATGTGCAAAAGACAAAAACCCAATATATGCAAATCTATCATATTTTGGGGTTATCGAGCGCATATGGGAGTTAGACTACACAATGTTTCGTGTTCCCATATTTGGTTGCAAGTGGGTCGATAATAGTAATGGCATTCGGATTGATGAGTCAGGATTCTTGCTTGTCGATTTTAAAAGGGTGGGATACAAAGACGAGCCTTTTATTTTAGCGTCGCAAGCTCAACAAGTGTTTTATGTCACCGATCCTTCTGATGATAAATGGTTTGTTGTCCTATCGACCAATAAAATAAGTGATGATAACAATAATGATGAAGATGTTGGTAATGATCTTTTATTTGCAACATCACAACAACCACGTGAAATTGATTCAACTGATGATGGTTTATATCTTAGAGATGATCATGATGAGGGAATTTGGATTAATCCATCGTTTCGTATTGTTAATGGACAAACAAATGTGAATCCCACCAGGAAAAGAAGAAGGGCATCCTAATGTACATGTTTAATTGTTTTATATAAGCCATGCATGTAACCTGAATTATTGTGATAAATATGCATGTAATCTAAATTATTGTGGTAAATATGCATGTAATCTGAATTATTATGATAAATATACATGTAATTTGAATTGAGTGTTACATATATACCAGCATATTTGAATTGAGTGTTTAATACTAATATGGCAACATATTTGAATTGAGTGTTACATACATACGAGCATATTTGGATCCTAGTTATAACATCTCACAGTTTGCTGCTGGTGTCTCTTTTGCTTATGCTGCTACTGGTTATGATAATGTCACTTATATAATGTAAATTAAGTTCCATCAAAAGGAACATATTGCATAATCGATTGGCACATCGACTTTAACTAAATATCTGAGTTACTGGGACAAGTCAAGTTGATTAGAATAAATGTCTGACTTACAATCATCCAATATTGAACCCAAATAAAACAGACACAAAAATAACATATTGAGGCCTTTTACAACGCTTTTTTTAAAAAGCGCTGTAAAAGGCCCTTTTAAAAATAAAATAAAGAGACATTTTACAGCGCTTACATTAAAAGGCGCTGTAAAAGACCCTTTTAAAAATAAAATAAAGAGACATTTTACAGCGCTTACATTAAAAAGCGCTGTAAAAGACTCTTGTAAAAGCGCTTACATTTACAAAGTTCAATTAATTCATATTCGAACTGAGGCCTTCCAAGTGTGAATTCTAAGTCAATCATAGTGTTCGAACGTGTCAATAGAGTAAATATATGACATTAAATAATTGAATGTTGAATACTGTTCCAATATAATTTATGGATTTCAAAAATGTACATCTTAATAATACTACCTCCTTTCCTTTTTATAAGCACTTGCTTTTTTCACCTTTATAAAGAAAAGCTAGTAGAGTAGTTAATGTGTTCATGTGTTAATATTTATAATATAACTTTAATGTATTCAACAATAATTTTTATATTCTAAAAAAATTAATAATATTAATTGAAGTTATATTTTAAAGAATAAAATAAATGTACCTAATAAAGTAAAAAAAGGTTATATTTGGTGACAAATTCTTTTGTCATGGGACAGAAGTAGAAGTACTATTTCTATAGGTGTCTGATGAAGAGACCTTTTACAGCGCTTATTGGGAAAAGCGCTGTAAACGAGCCTTTTAAAAAATTAAATAAGGACGCCTTTTAGAGCATTTTTTTAACAAGCGCTGTAAAATTTTTTAAAAATAACATTCATCAGACACCTAATAGGACCTTATCAAACAGGATTTTCTTCAAACACCTTGTACGCATCATAGGAATCCCCAAAAACACATTGTTAACAAAAACATCAGCCTCAAATCCATTTTTCGCAACATGGCAATGAACCTAAAGACCAAGTTTCGATTTAAGAAGGAAAGGGAATGTAAAGAGATAAAAGGGTGTTGAACCTGAATACCAAGTTTCGATTTAAGAATGAAAGGGAATGTAAAGAGATAAAAATGGTGTTGAGGTGGAGATTGAATTGTGAAAGAGTAAGCTTTGATGTTTGTGAAGAAGATGCATGCATAAAAGGAGAAGATGCATAAAATAACATAACAAAACACAAAAATAACATAAAAAAACAATAAGGCCTTTTAGAACGCTCATTTAAAAAGCGTTGTAAAAGGCTTTAAAAAGAACATTCATATAACATAATAAAACAAGAAGGTCTATTACAACGCTTGTTCAAATAAGCGTTGTAAAAGACTCTTTTAAAAATAAAATAAAGATACCTTTTACAGCGCTTATTTGAAGAAGTGCTGTAAAAGGCTTTAAAAAAACATTACATAACATAATAAAACAATGAGGTCTTTTACATCACTTATTGAGAAAAGTGCTATAAAAGAGCCTTTTAAAAAATTAAATAAGGACGCCTTTTAGAGCGCTTTTTTAACAAGCGATGTAAAAGGCTTAGGCCTTTTAGAGCGCTCTTCTAAAAAGCGCTGTAAAAGGGTTATAAAAAGTGCTGTAAAAGGGTTTTATATATAACGGTAATCACTTCAGTTTCCTCTTCATTACGTAAACTTCACTATCATCTCAACCTTCATCGTTCTTCTCTTCTTTTGCAAACCCTATAATCCCGTACATTATGAACCGTATTTCCACGATCATCTCCTTCATTTCGAATGTTATTTCCATCCAAGATCATCTCTCCCATTGCACACAATATATTTTCATTGAAATACGTAACCCTCAATACATATTTCTTCAAAGCGTTTTTCTGTAAACCAGATTTCTGTGAACTTTCTGCGAACCCTCTTTTCTTCGCATTTCATCTGTCTTTGAACCATTATTCAGGTATTGATGTTATTAATTTTTTGTAATCATTAAAATGCAAGTTTTGAGCTTGTTTAAGATATACTGATGCATGGTGAGCTTGTTTAGAATAATGTATGATGCATGTTGAGCTTGTTGATGTTATACTAAACTGCATGTTGAACTTGTTGTAGTTAAATGGATACAAACAAAGATTTAGAATGTCAAAATGAAGAAGTTGGCACCACTAAGACTTATGAAAATGAAGTCAAACATGGTGCAACTATAATGCAAAACGTGATTAAAGCAAGGAGCAATGGCACCAAGTTTGAGGTTATACTATACTATACTCTGTTTGCTGTGTATTTTTTTATCTTTTTTTAATAGCATGTACTTACTATATGAGTTTATTAGGTTGGCTGGAATGAGAGTGGTCAGCCAATTGACCCCAACAGCTTTATGTTTGTAAGCTATATTGGGGCTGTTGTTCATCAAAATATCCCAATTACGATTGATGATTGGAGAGATAAGGCGTTGAAGGATGCCAAAGATATAATATGGAATGACATTCAAGTAAATTTTTTGATCCACTCTTTTTTCATTTAAATTTTTTTTCATTGAAATACTTTACTTATAATTTTTTCATTAATGCAGACGACTTTTGTTCTTGATGAGGGACGAAAGAATTATGCTTTGAGAGTTGTTGGGAAGATCCATCGTGGATTTAGATCTCATCTCTCAAATTTCTATCTAAAAGATAGAGAAGGAAACACAAATTCTGAACCTCCAAAAATATATAAACATTATATATCAAACGATGAATGGAGTGCATTTGTTTCCAAACGTTCTGACCCAGTGTTTGTCGTAAGTGATTAATTTATTAGCATTTGTGTTTTATTATTCATATTCGTAGTGTATTTTAAATTTTTACACCATTGAATTTTTTTTATTTAGAATATTAGTAAGGCAAATCGCGAACGGGCAAGCAATCCAACACACCCATACAAAAAATCACGTATGGTATATGTGCGCCTTGATCAACAACTTGTAAGTAATTAAACATCACTTTTATATAATGAAGTAATTTGTATTATAAACTATAGTGTGTAACTAATTTGTATTATTTTGTTTATTATCTTAACGAATAGCGAAAAGACACCCAAGTCGATCAACCCTTGGGTCGTCATATATTATGGAAGGAAGCGCGAGTTAATAAAGACGGGGTGGTTGATAATGAAAATGTCAAAAAAGTAGTAGAACTTTGTGTTAGTATATTATCACTTGAATACTTTTTAATATTGTTTTTTAAAAATGCTATTGAACTTATCTTTTTAATGTTACATGTATTTTAGGAGATTATCGAACAAAGTTCTGAAAATCCGGAGGGCAACAAGGATAATTGCAGGGACATTCTTGGTAAAGTGTTTAATGTCCCTGAGTATTCCGATCGAGTTAGGGGGAAAGGATTTGACGTAACTCCCAAAAGCTTTTTTCCTCAAGAGAAGCGCCAAAAACCTTCCAACGAGGAAGTATTAGAGAAGCTCAGAATCCTATCAGAGCAAGTGGCACTCTTGGTGAATACGAATAAAGACAAGCAACTTCCGGATCAGCTCCAACGTGAAATACAAATGGAGAGTGAAACCGCGAGTTGCAACGTCGGTTTGAAAAGTATTCCCGAGGTAATTAATTACTTACTTGCTTATGTAATTACTTATGTATTAAACAAACTTATATATTAACTTTACTTATGTTTTAACTATTGATTTAGAGTGTCACTACATGTGTCCTATACTTGTCCTCGCCTACTCATCGGAAGGTGGGAAAAGGAAAATTGTACAATACTTCGGGAGAAGTATTGCACAATACTCCGATCCCTGCGGGCCATGTCAAAGTATCGCCTATTTTTGCTTTCGAACCAACTGCACCATTGCCCATACTGGACAACGATGGAGATATGCAGTTATTGAGCGACGCTATTGGTAGTTATGTGGCATGGCCCACTAACCTTGTTGCCCTGGACAAAAAGATTCCCATAAACGAATCAGTTACATCTCCCGAAAAGGTTTGTCACATTTATTGCATAAGGTTTGTAATTGTTTCAGATTCAATAAACTAACATTTTACCTCATTTTTGTAGGTCCAAATAAATAAACCACCCGTATAGCCAAAAAAAGGCAGCAAACCTCAAAAATTGGAGGTTAATAGAGCTGCCAAATCAAAAGGCTGCCGGGTAATAAAGCTGCCAAAATTGCAGCAAGAAAAAAACTGGATCGGGGAAAATCGGTCGCTGCTGCTGATGCTCCTAAAATAAGTCAGCCATGCCTTTGTAAATACGGGGCGTGTCTTGACATCCAAGTAATAAAGAACATGGGCAGCATCGACGATTCACGCATCTTACCCATGCCTAAAGATATATTCGTAGATGAGAATGATGAATTTCTCAAAAAGGAGCACATATACGAACTTCTCGAACATAAGGAGCTCAATGCTACTGTAATGAGCTTGTACATAAAATTTTCATTGAAGGTTTTTGTATGGGAAGGTCGTGTGCACGAGGAAATTGTCAAATAAATACTCATTCTTGTCTCCGCATAAGATGTCGATGTGGAAACTCGATCCAGAAAATGTAAAGAAATACATTGTAGATATGTTATTAGGAAATATAGAACAGGATAAATTGTTCTTCTCACCATATAATTCAGGGACATTACATGGATCCCAATAAAGTGCCCTCGTCAAACAAACAACATCAACTGTGGGTACTACGTATTGAGATTCATGAAGGAGATTGTTGACAAGAATAAAACTATTATCCCAGAAACGGTACAATATTTTGATTATATGATTTTCATATATAAATTATCTATATATTTGATACTAACTTAATATAATATGTTCAATTTTTATATTGCTGTACTTTGACAATTCCAGTCCATCATATTCTGAGGAAGATCTAATGGAATTAAAGGAAGAATGGTGTGAGTATGTGCTTGAAATGAAATTATTTGATTTTCTGGGAAATAGCATGCTGCTGGGCAAGGGATCTGAATATTATATGGTAGCTAGTGCATATTCTGTATATTTTTTTAGTTATTATATGTATATGATCATAGGACAATGTATAAACATGAATATGAATATGTAGTAAATTAGGTCCAATGTATATGTAGTTAATTAGGTTGTAAATTACAGTGTTACAGGGTTATATATATATATATATATATATATATATATATATATATCTGATTGTGTGAACTGCTTATTGTAAATTACAGTGTTATAGGGTTATATATATGTATCTGGTTGTGTTGTGTTGTGTGAACTGATTCAGGTTGTGTTGTGTTGTGTGAACTGGTTCAAAATAATTTTGGATAAAAAGATAAAAGACAGTGCTTTATAAAAAAAATGTCATAAAAAGCTAAAAAGCGCTTTTCAAATACATATAGCGATTTAAAAAAACAATACACATTTTACAGCGCTTTTTTGAAAAAGCGCTGTAAAAGGTACACCAAAATATGAATTATGGGTCTGCCTTTTACAGCGTTTTTTTGAAAAAGCGCTGTAAAAGGTACACCAAAATATGAATTATGGGTCTTTTACAGCGCTTTTTACAAAAAGCGCTGTCCAAGGTACACCAAATATATGAATTATGGGTCTGCCTTTTACATCACTTTTGTTAAAAAACATTGTAAAATTCACACCGAGTATACAAATTTTATATGCACATTTTACAGCGCTTGTTGAAATAAGCGCCGTAAAATGTGGATAACAAGTGCGTGTTATATTTACATGATTTATAGCGCTTTTTTAAAAGCGCTGTTCTATCTTTTACAGCGCTCGATTCCACGTTTTTTTAAAAAAAAAACACTGTAAAAGGCTTTAAAAAAGCGTTGTAAAAGGCTATTTTTGGCGTAGTGATTATTATTATATCTTCTTTTTATATCTCTTATGATTGGAATTGTTATAAAAGAATAAGATATAAAATGATCGTAAAATTAAATAAAAATTTGATTTTAGTTGTGAACTTAATTAACAACGTATAAGTAGTAATTTTTTTTTTATAAGCAATTGTTTAAATTAACACTATCACAATTTATCGTATCTATAAAAACATTGATTTTATTTATAACTACTATAATGACTCGTGCATTACACTATAATAAGTTTGATTTATATAGTTCGTTAAGCGCAAGCACACAAATTAAGAAATGATCCAAAAAGTTTCTATCTAAAAATAAAACTTAAAAAAGTTATAATATAAAACTAATAAATAAATGTTATACCAAAATAGATGATAAATAAAAGTATACAATTGAATAAGAAAATTCTATATTTAAATTTAAATACAAATAACTAATATGTATTTTTGTTTATAACTTCTCTCCAGTTGAGGTAATCTATTTAAGCTGCGTTTGACAAAAAAATATAGGTGCTTCTCTTAAAGGAGTTTCGAATTCGATTTACATGTGTCATATTTATATTCTTAAACATACGTGTGAAAGAAAATCAAATAAACTACATTCTAGTTTAGACTCTCTGATGTTGACGTTATCTGTGACACCCTAAATCTCAAAATAATATATATAATAATTTATATTATATTCCTATAAAATTTGCAGCGTATAAATAAAAATATATTTTCAAGAAAATAAAAACCTTATATTTAATTTAGGATATCACGTTTCTCAAAAATAAAAATAAAAACAATGTAAACTTATTTAATCAATTAAAATAGTGCAATCTCGATAAGCTTTATTTAAGTATAATTAATTGATTTAATTCTAAAAACTTACTAGTACTTCTAAGGTTTTCATACAAAAATTTGATTCAAATCAAATAAGTAAAATACAAATTAAAACCCCTATTCTCGGTATCACCTATCAGAGCGGAGTTGCTCCCAAACTTGAACTTCAAGACTCATAAACTTGTAATAACTGGGATTTTGCAAACGCAGGGCCCAACCAGTCAAACACAAACAACGAAGGTTAGTTTCGAAATCATGATGATAATATAATACAAGTAAGAAGAACATGCAAACAATCATAATATGACCGTATCATTACACAAATATTCCATCAAGAAAATATCACATTCAAAGGTCAAAATCACTCAAGGAAAATCAATAGATTTCACTGTAACATCAAATTGTCTAAGAGGAATTATCACCACACACGATACATATTAATAACAACAAAACAATTAAATAAAATGTCATGCTATGCATAAGCTTAAACTCTACTTCACAATGTGGTACCATTCTAACTCTGAAGTACTTGGTATGGAGGCTTGATACTATGCCACCATCCCGGTGGATGAACAATTCAAATTGGCCATGTCCTCATAGATCCCCTCAACTCAACCCGAGACACATATACGTGACAGTCGAGGTAAGCGTGTGTTGTGTGATAGCTCCCAACATTTGGAGTGCTACCTCAAGTCACCTAGGAATTCCCCACCTGAATACCTCAAAGGTCTAACAATCTTACCTTAAGGCTGGACAACAGACCGCCACAATCAGGCTCATTTAGTTGTACTTCCCCGGAATCACTAGACTTGTTAGACCCTACCTATATGATGACAAAATAATCTTCACCTCACAATTTCTCAATATTTTTTTTCTCCCCACGTTTGCCTATGATACTCCATTAAAATCGTCATCTCAAACACAAATTGAAATCACAATTATTTCATCAACTATGGGGTTACTTCAAGCCTAGATTTTTGGTTCCTATAAGATATCTAAAGATCCTTTTGACTGCACTTAGATGTGACTCCTTTGGATTTGCTTGGTATCTAGCACACATGCATACACTAAACATTATATCAGGCCTACTAGTTGTAAGGTATAGCAGAGATCCTATCATTCCCCTAAACAATGTTGCATCTACTGGTTTTCCCATCACATCTCTATCTAAATGGCAGGTTTGGCTCATAGGTATATCAATGGATTTAAACTTGTCAAAACCAAATTTCTTTAATAGATCATTGCAGTATTTGGTTTGGCTTAGGAAAATGCCATTCTTGCTTTGGTTGATTTGAAATCCCAAGAAGAAAGATAGCTCTCCCATCATTGACATTTCAAATTTAGCTTGCATCATGTTTTCAAAATCTTTGCATAGCTTATTATTTGTGGATCCAAATATTATGTCATCAACATATACTTGGACCAGCAAGATGTCTTTTCCATCCTTTTTAATGAAAAGTGTCTTATCAACATTTCCTCTTAAAAAGTTTTGTTGAATGAGGAAATTGCTGAGTTTCTCATACCAAGCTCTTGGAGCTTGTTTCAACCCATAGAGGGCTTTTGTTAGCTTATAGACATGATTTAGGAAATCAGGATTTTCAAATCCAGGTGTTTGGTTAACAAAAACTTCCTCTTGGATATCACCATTGAGAAAGGCACTTTTCACATCCATTTGATAAAGTTTAAAGTCCATTATACAAGCAAAAGCCAACAGGATTCTAATGGCTTCTAGTCTAGCTACAGGGGCATAGGTTTCATCATAGTCTATTCCCTCTTCTTGATTATAACCTTTGGCAACTAGTCTAGCTTTGTTCCTAGTTATGACTCCATTTTCATCCATCTTGTTCCTAAACACCCATCTGGTTCCTATGATGTGTTTATCTTCTGGTTTGGGAACTAGGATACACACTTTGTTTCTCTCAAATTGGTTAAGCTCCTCTTGCATGGAAGTAATCCACTCATTATCTAATAGAGCTTCCTTTATGTTTTTGGGTTCTATTTGAGATACAAAGGCTGTAAAGTTGCAGAAATGTCTAAGTGTTTTTCTAGTTGTCACTCCTTTAGAGATGTCTGCTATTATGTTATCTATGGGATGGTTTTTATTAAACTTCCATTCCTTGGGCAAGTCATCCATTCTTATTGGTTCTACACAATCAATATTTGTTGGAGGTGTTGTTTCATTAGATCCTAATGGTTCAGATTCTACAACTTCATCCAAAGAAGCATCAACTATAGGAGGAGTGTTGTTCAAGTTTTCAGCAAATAGTTCATCAAACTTTACATGAACTGACTCCTCTATGGTTTTTGTTCTTTTGTTGCAGATTCTATAGGCCTTACTAGTTTGTGAGTAACCTTAAAAAATACCTTCATTTGCCTAAGGGTCAAACTTTCCTAGATGTTATTTGCCTTTGTTTAATACAAAGCATTTGCATCGAAAGACTCTAAAGTAGGAGATGTTTGGTTTTCTACCCTTGTATAACTCATAGGGAGTTTTTCTAAGTAGGGGCCTAATTAGAACTCTATTAACTATATGTGTGGCAGTGTTAATGGCATCAGCCCAGAAATACTTAGGAAGGTTTGAGTCTTTAATCATAGTTCTAGCTAATTCTTCTAAAGACCTATTCTTCCTTTCTACAACTCCATTTTGTTGAGGATTTTTAGGGGCTGAGTATATATGTTGAATTCCATTTTGTTCACATTAGGTATTAAAGGAATCGTTTTGGAATTCACCTCCATGATCACTTTTGATGGATATAATTTTCTGGTTTCTCTCATTTTGAACTAAAGTAGCAAATTTTTTTGAAAATAGAGAATGCCTCACTCTTGTGAGTCAGAAAAAATGTCCAAGTATACCTAGAGTAATCATCTACCAGCACATAACCATATAAGTTTCCTCCAAAGCTTTTCACTTGAGATGGACCAAATAGGTCCATATGTATTAATTGCAAAACCCTATTGGTTTTAACCATATCTATTGGGGGAAAAGATGACTTTGCTAGCTTACTTTTCTCACTGGAATCACACAACCTATCCTTAGTGAAATTTCTGTTTGGGAGTCCTATAACTAATTGTTTACTAACTTGTTTTTTAAGGTGATCTATATGTATATGAGCTACTCTTTTATGCCATAACCAGTTTTCATCAGAATTGGATAATAAACAGCAGATAGAACTAGCAGGCGAAGCATTAAAATCAAGCATATATATGTTATTAACCCTGTCACCTACTAACCTTATATCTTTGTTTTCCTTATGCTCAATTATACAAGACTGAGATGTAAAGCATACCTGGAATCCTTTATCACATCATTGACTTATACTAATCAAATTGTGTTTTAGATCTCTTACATAAAGCACGTCTTTGATCACCGTAGTAGATTCGTTCCCAATATCTCCAATACCGAGTATCTTACCTTTGTTATTATAACCGTATTTAACATATCCTCCATCTTGTAAGGTTAGAGACAAGAATTTTGACTTGTATCTAGTCATATGCTTGGAACATCCGCTGTCTAGGTACCATGAATGAGTCCTGGATGTCAAGCATATCTGCAAAATGGAATTTAAGTTTTGGTTTTAGGTACCCAATTTAGATTGGGTCCTGGGGGGTTAGTTTCAAATACTTGTGTCTTTACTTTCCAAATATGTTTCCATCCTTTGTTGGCAAGTTTTTTTAGTTTACAATTAAAAACAAAATGCCCCTTTTTACAGCAAAAATGACATGACACATCAGAGGATGCATTCAGATTTGGTTTAGCAAAGATATCATGCATATGATTAGATCTAACAAACTTCTGAGTATGTTTAACATTCCTGTTTTGCATATATCCAATTCCACATTTATTGTGATTCTGTTTAACATACATATTTGGTTTATATCCAAGTCCAGATTTTTCATTTAGATTTCTTTGATTTCCAAGAAGCATATCTGTAAGACCCGTGATTTTAAATCCTAAGTTATACAATTTTAGGGTATTTTGTGTTAAATTGCTTAGGCTTTTAACCCAGTTTTCGGTATTTAGTGAGTTAAAGGCCGAAAATATATTTTTGGAAATTGGATTAAAATTATTTGTCGAAGAATAATTTATTTAAGTTTCGAAGAATTTAATTCTGGGCGGTTTTGTTCAAAATATCTCAGGTTGCTGAAAATCGTATCTGTCAATTGAGTTGCGACGAGAGTAGATATTTTTATCAAAATAGTTTGAGATGTGAGAGTTGTTAGAAATTTGTTGGTCTGGTTATATATTTATATATACATATATATATTATAAGTAATTATATATATATATATATATATATATGTAGAAAGAAAAGGAAAGGAGGGAAATGGAGAGAAAAGAAAAACAAAGGAAAGAAAGAGAAAGGAGAGAAAATGAAAATTTCCATCTTCTTCCTCCCCTGCCTCGCGTGCTTTTTTTTCCTCCTTCCTCCATCTTCATCCATTTTCGTTCTTCCTTGCTTCTTTGAGTTCGAAATTGATAGTGGGTGATAGGACAAGGATTTCTCAACTTCACTCTTCCTCTTTGATTCGAAAACGGACAAAAACGGTATTAGGGATTCAAACTCAAATCTCCCTGTTTCATCTAGATCTAAGCGTTGTTTCAAGAAGTGATAGAAGGGAAAGTTGCTCACCACTACACTACGGTGCTAGTGAGCTAACTTTGGAAGCGGCGTTGCGAGCGGAGATTTTTACCGGATTTGCTCACGGTACCGAAATCGAACGAAAAAACTAAGGTGAAGGTAAGGGCTCCTTCCAAACTTTTAGTTTGCATTTAGGGACTTACTTGTGGTTGTGTGGAAAAGAATTTGGTTAGGGTTAAAGCAAGGTTTTATGGAGAATGAATTTTAAACCCATTTATGTATGATTTTGAGTATATGAAACTTGCCGTGTTTGAGTGATGGATTATGTTGATTTGTGTTCGTTGTTTTGACGTATTCTAAATTGATAACTGATGAAATTTGAGTTTGTTTTGTGTGGTTTGTGTGGAAAATGATTTGGTGCGAATTATGGATTGAATGTGAAAGTATGTTTGATTTTGTTTTGTGTGGTTTGTGTGGAAAATGATTTGGAATGAAGTAGGGATTGAATGTGAAAGTATGTTTGAGTTGGTTTTGTGTGGTTTGTGTGGAAAATGATTTGGAATGTAGTATGGATTGAATGTGAAAGTATGTGTGAGTTTGTTTTGTGTGGTTTGTGTGGAAAATGTTTTGGAGTGAATTTTGGATTGAATGTGAAAGTTGGTTTTGTGTGGAGTTTGAAAACCATTAAGTTAAACGAGTATTAAGAATGGGGAATCTCATAATGTCTTGTTTACTTAATGTGAGTTTGTGAAAATCATTAAGTTAACTGGGCGTTAAGAATGGGGAATCTCTTAATGTCTTAGTTACTTAATGTTGTTTGAAAATCGTTTAAGTTAACTGAGCGTTAAGAATGGGGAATCTCTTAATGTCTCGGTTACTTAATGTTTGTTTTTGAAAATGGTTTCAGGGAAACGAGTATTAAGAATGGGGAATCTCTTAATGACTTGTTTACTGAATGTTTTGTTGTGGAAATTGATTAAGTCAAAAGTATATTAAGAATGGGGAATCTCTTAATATGTCTGTTTACTTAATGTTTGTTTTTGAAAATGGTTTCAGGGAAACGAGTATTAAGAATGGGGAATCTCTTAATGACTTGTTTACTGAATGTTTTGTTGTGGAAATTGATTAAGTCAAAAGTATATTAAGAATGGGGAATCTCTTAATATGTCTGTTTACTTAATGTTTGTTTTTTAAAATGGTTTCAGGGAAACGAGTATTAAGAATGGGGAATCTCTTAATGACTTGTTTACTGAATGTTTTGTTGTGGAAATTGATTAAGTCAAAAGTATATTAAGAATGGGGAATCTCTTAATATGTCTGTTTACTTAATGTTTTAGTGTGAAAATCGGTTAAGTAAATGAGTATTAAAAATGGGGAATCTTTTAATATCTGCATTTACTTAACGCTTGTTGTGAATGGAGTTGGTGTATGCTCATGCATTTCATTTGGTAAATTGTGCTGACCCGTGATAGGTGGCACCTCGGTAAATTGTACTGACCCGTGATAGGTGGTACGTTTACGATTTACTTTTTGGTAAGTTGTGCTGACCCGTGATAGGTGGCACCTCGGTAAGTAGTACTTTGGCCTGTGATAGGCGGTACCCTTACGACTTACGCTTTTTCTTTTGGTAAATCTTGTTGACCCGTGATAGGTGGCACCTCGGTAAACAGTACTGACCCGTGATAGGTGGCACCTCGGCAATTGGTACTTTGGCCTGCGATAGGCGGTACAATTATGATTTACGGCCCTTCGAGGAGGGTTTTGGTTTGGAATTCCGAGTCCATGCATTTTGGCATATACGCATTGCATTAGGGTGCTTGGCACACGAGTTGTGATTGATGTAAATTTATGATTGTGATGATATTACTAAGTGCTATGTTTTGGAACAGATTGTGTGTAAGTGTGTTTGATTCAAGTTTATGATTCAGTGTTTGAACTTAAGTTGTGGTGGTAAATGGGGTTTTATTTGCTAAGAGTTATGTTTTGGAATTGTGTGATAGTATGTTAGATTGTAAAACGATTTCGAAACTCATAATGTCGTGGTGATTGTATGGATATTACTAAGTGTTAAGGTTTGGAGTGGTGTTTGAATGTGATTGAGTTAGTTTATGTATTTTTGAGAGAATATACTGGGAAATCGATTTACCAAATCGATTTGATGAGTTACAGGGGCCCTGTTTTGCACGAAATCGATTTATCCAACCGATTTTGTAAGTTGTCTTTCAAAATCATTTAAGAAATCGATTTGGGAAATCGATTTGGATACAATTGGATTCAAGTCAGGGGCTTCGTTTTCCCGAAATCGATTTACCCAATCGATTGGATTCAATACAGGGGCTCTGTCTGTCTGTCAATCGATTTACCCAATCGATTGAGTCAATCGATTTACCCAATCGATTGATTTAAGCCCAGAGTTCAATTTTCACTAAAATCTTTCAGGAAATTGATTTCCCCAATCGATTGGTTCAGTGGGAAATCTTATGTTGAGTTTGATAATTGATTTCTCAATGCTTTGTTCAGTTATGTATTACTTGATGGATTGATAACTCTATTTGACGTCATTTACATTTGGCAAGCTTTACATGAACTTTTAGCATGTGGAAAAACCCATCTAATATGTTTGATAAATTGAAAAGGTTATTTGTGCATTGAAAAGTGTAAATGTTATGTGTTAACTGTTAATTTCGGTTGGTGACCCTTTACAACTATTGTGGAAATCTGGGCTTTGCCCTCAGATGAGAGTCGGGATGATCCTACCGGTCCGTACCCTCCGGATGGGAATGTGGATGGGAGTGCTTGATTGGAGCTACGATAGGAGAATCTCACGGGGCGTGTGGAGATTACTCAAGGCGTATAGTTTCTTTGTTATGTATAGAATGATCAGACTAGGTTGTCACTCAGGACACATATGTCTTTCTTTTTGGGCTACCTTTATGTAAAGTTGAAAGGATGTACCTGTACTATTGCTGTCAGCATTACATGCTTTGGATTTATATTTTGAAAAACTTTTCCGCTGCTTATAAATTTTAATGGCTTAGTTATATATATATCCAAAGGTTTTATTTTATTAATTTGCTCGGTTTTATTTATTTCCTTGTTGTATTTTTAATTTCTTTCGAAAAAAAAATACACCCTCGCTTTGAAAAACGGGGTGTTACAATATCTAACTTGTTTTTACCGTTGTTAAACTTTTCTATATCACAATGCAATACATCATTTTCCTTTTTCAGATTTTCATTTATGTCTTTGAGAGACTTATGTTCCAATTTGATTTCTTCATACTACATGCATTTTTCCTCTAACAATTTCTTAGTACTAATTAACTGTTTGATTGTACTAACATGTTCATCATGTAGTTCATTAAATGCATCATGTAGTTCATCATATGAAGGATTGGATTTAGAACCTACCTCACTTTCAGAATCTGAATTTGTGTTAGCCATTAGACAAAGATTGGCTTCTTCTGAAGATGCAGAGGATTCATCATCGTTGTCATTCCATGCAATGAAGGCTTTTCTGGTTTTTGGAGGTTGTTGATTGCCTTTAGCCTTTGCAGTCTTATTTTTGTTTTGTAATTTGAAGTATTTTGATTTTATATGACCTATTTTCCCACACTCGTAACAGGTTATTGTCTTGCTATCATTTGTTTTTGAGTTTGAGGATTTTCTTGATTTGTTATCCTTCTTTTTCAGAAACTTTTTGAATTTTCTGACCAGTAATCCAATTTCTGAATCTTCATCAGTCTCACTATTTGACTCATCAGTGCAGGTCTCTTGTTCATACATTGTTTGATGCGCTTGGGCTTTCAAAGACAATCCTTTTCTTTTTATATCAGTTTGTTCAGTCTATGCAGTTCCATTTCATGCTCTCTTAGTTTTCCAAAGAGTGTTGCAATTGACATGCTACCAAGGTCTTTTGATTCTGCTATGGAAATGATCTTTGGCTGCCATTCTCTAGTCAAACACCTCATCACCTTGCTGATTTGCTGATCATTGTCAATTACCTTACCAAGAGCATTTAGATTGTTGACTTTGTGAGTAAATCTGGTCTGCATATCATTAATAGACTCTTCTTTCTTCATGTTGAACAGCTCATACTCATGCATTAATGTATTGATTCGGGCCCTTTTCACATTTGTTGTTCCCTCATGTGTTTGCTGCAATGTGTCCCACATCTCCTTGGCAGATTTGCAATTGGACACCCTGAAAAATTCGTCAGCTGATAATGCAGAGGTAATTATGTTTTTAGCCTTAGCATTGTATCCTACTTTTTTCTTGTCATCTTCAGACCAATCTGATATGGGTTTTGGGATGAAGGAATTATCTGTGCCAGCTATTTTAGGTACATAGGGTCCATCTATTACTGCTTCAAGTATATCAAGACTACATGCTTCTAAGAAAGTTAACATAGGTTCTTTCCAATACATGTAGGCAGCCCCATTAAATGCAAGGGGCCTAGCCAAGGATGCACCTTCTCCTAGAAATTCTACAGAGGTCATTTTCTTTTATGAGAGTTACTCTAAAAAGTATCAGGCTCTTGATGCCAATGATGAGAATTTATGGCCTCTATTTCCTAACAATTTATATGACAGTCTTTATTAATTTTTCCAAGATTACTAATCAGTTTACCCAATACAATTGACAGCATTTATTCAGGAACAAATTGCATGTAAATCAATTTAAGTGTTCACATACAATGCTCATTCAACATATCAATCAAGACAAAATTTTGCTAACACATACATTCAAGATTAACCATACAAGCAATATTGAAATAACGAGTAAGGGATAGGAAATTGTGCACCAAGATTTATATTGGTTCAGCTGTTAGTATGACAACCTACGTCCAGTCCCAAAATCAAATCGATTTCAGCCTTTTTCCAATAGAGTCGTCTAGAGTGTGTTTTACAGATTATCCAGCTCACACGACCTATCTATCCAAAAACTCTCTTCCTTCTATTGTGCACCCACTGTATCCCTCGAGTTAATCAGCAAACACTCCCAAGATTAAGATAAAGCTTCTTCTTGATAAACACCTTCATCAACGAAGATAGCTACCAGTTTCTATACTGGGATTTTATAGAACTTTCTTTACAAAAAGTTGTTTGCAAATATGACAAAAGATCAATGATCAACTTCTGAAGGCGACTCAATCAATCTATGAAATACACACAATAAGGATTTGCAAAGATAGTATTTAATGTGTGTTTTCAATTCTTTCTCTCAAAGTATTTTTTCAGATCTCAGTGCTATGAAAAACGTGTATGAACTATTGTCTGAGTTATTTCCAAGTGATTCAAAAGTTATATCAAACTAAATTAACTATGTTATTATTGACAAAATATATATGTTATGTTTTATATGTAAATTATAGTGAGTCACTATATGGTATTTTATTTCATAAATGAATAGTAAATGGTATAAGTATTTTATTTCATAATTGAATGATAAATGTTGTGTTTAATTTATTGATTTTGTCATGTTAGTCTATCATGCTTTGTTAGTCGATTTTCTACATGTTGTGCTTAATTGGAGATTGAATGCCGTAAATATATTTATAAACAAAGTTTGAATCTTGAGGGTGGTAAGTTAGATATTAGTTTACTTATCACAAATTTCGAGGACGAAATTCTTTAACAAAGGGAGAATTGTAACACCCTAAATTTGATAATAAACTATTTTATTAATTAAATATGATTTTAAATAATTAATTTGATGTTAAAATTATTTTAGAATATATGTTGATAAATTTTGTGAGTAAATTTTGTTATATGAATGCTTTCTATGATGTGTTGGTTTGATAGATATTATATTTAATGTGCAATATAAATAATAAATATTTTATTTTATTATTTTGTATATTTTTCTAAAAATAATAGTATTTTAGTGTAATATATATTTTAAAGAAAAAGATTTTATGCGATTTTACGTGTATATACATGTACCCAATTAATGTAATACTTTTATGGGCGCTTGACTTATGTTAAGTATGCAGATAGTTATATTTTAATTATTTATAATTATTTTCTATTTTTAGTTATTTTTTTATAAATAATTATCTTGATATAGAATTGATATTGTGTTTGATTTCGTTTATTTTTAAATACTTGTTATGGTATTGTGATTTTATATATATTTATTATGATTTAGTAATTAATATAAAATATTGATGTTATATTTATTTATTTTATAATTTTGACTATTTTCTAATATGATGGTATTATTATAATGTGAGTATTTTGAGAAATAAGTATAATTGTAGAGATTATTTTGAATGTGAGAGTTTTGATTATTAGTAATATGTTTTTTTTTATATTGATTATTTTAATTACTCTAGTTTATAAAATATTAGTAATGTTTGGAAAACTAAATGGTGTTTGGAGGAATATTAAAAAAAGAGATTAAAAATAAAAATAATAATAATAGTAAAATATAAATAAAGAGACCAATGAGTTTGACTCTACGAACCCTAATTGTTAATAAAATAAAACAAACAAAAGAAGGGAAGGGAGTTGGAAGGGCAGCCGTAGAACCAAAGGGTAAACACAACAACAACCTATCGTTTGACACTAGAAAGCCATAACTGTCCCATATAAGTTTCTCAGTTTTTGTCCAAATTTCAGTATGTTGTTTTACTCATTTATCTATTCAATTAAACACAAATTTTCAGATTTTTAACAACCCGAATTTCTCCCTAAAATACCCGATTTCTCCGTTTACAGAAATCCTTATTTTGCACCGTTCTTCTTCACCGTAAGTCCGATTTGAGTGAAACCAACGCCAAAACGACCGTGGAATGAGTTTATATGATGATCATGATTATTTATGATCAATGATATTATAAAATTGTGATGAAAATATTGAAGTACCCCATTCTTGATGAGATAGTGATGATTCTTAAATATGGTGCTCTTAATAGAGTAGTCTAAGCTAACGGGGGGAGAAAATAAATATTGTGAATTTGAGAAGTGGAGATTATTTTGTCATCATATAGGTAGGGCCTGACAAGCCTAGTGATTCTGGGGAAGTACAACTGAATGAGCCTGATCTTGGTGGTCTGCTGTCGAGCCTTAAGGCAAGATTGTTAGACCTTGGAGGTATTCCGGTGGGGAATTCCTAGGTGACTTGGAGGTAGCACTCCAAATGTCGGGAGCTACCATGCAACACACGTTTATCTCGACTGTCACGTATATGTGTCTCGGGTTTTGAGTTGAGGGGATCTATGAGGACAGGGCCAATTTGAATTGTTCGTCCACCGGGATGGTGGCATAGTATCAAGGCCTCCTAACCAAGTACTTCAGAGTTAGAATGGTACCACATTGTGAAGTAGAGTCTAAGCTCATGCATAGCATTGCATTTCCTTGTGATTGTTTTATTGTGATTGATGTGTTTCAAAGGTAATAATAATTAGATGATTTGATGCATATTATAATAAGATGATTATTTTACTTGAGTGACTTTGATGCTATAGTATGATACTATTTAATTAAATATTTTGATATATCGTAAAGTGATTATGATACAGTTTTATTATGATTGTTTGCGTGTTCTTCTTACTCATATTATACTATTAACTTGATTTCAAAACTCACCTCCTTCGTTGTTTGTGTTTGACTGGCTGGGCCCTGCATTTGCAAAATCGCAGTTATTACAGGTTAATGAGTCTTGAAGTTCAAGTTTGGGAGGAACCCCGCTCTGATAGGTGATACCGGGAACAAGGGTTTTAATTTGTATTTTACTTATTTAATTTGAATCAAATTTTTGTATGAAAATCTTAGAAGTACTAGTAAGTTTTTAGAATTAAATCAAGTAATTATACTTAAATCAAGTTCATTAAGATTAAAATGTTTTATTTGATTAATAAATTTTGAATTGTTGCATGTGTACTTTGAGAAACGTGATATCCTAAATTAGTTACAAAAGTTTTTATTTTATTGAAAATATAATTTTATTTATCCGCTGCAAATCTTATAGGAATATGATATAAATTATTATATATATTATTTTGGGATTTAGGGTGTCACATAAGTGGTATCAGAGCAGGTCTGTCCAATCAGGCCGGGTGGGTTGAGTGTCGGTTCAATGGGAGTCAAATGTCAGTCTTGTCAATTGTGTTTTCTTGTGTATTAATTATTTTTACTATCATGTTTTTCTGCTTTTATATTATTGTGTTATTGTCATGTGGTATAAGCTTTTGTATAATTATACATATATTTGAAGTTACTAATTAACTATACACTTTTTGTTTACTCTAATTGTGTTGTGATTATAAGCTTCTAATTAAGTGACTAAATAAACCATGAAATTATTTGTTAAAATTTGAGTGAAGTTTAATTGTTGACATAACCAAATTAATTACCTTTTGATTAGACTTGTGGTTTGCGTTTCTAACTTGGATTATTTGCTCTGTTGTTATAGTGAATAGGTAGAAATAATTTTTATTGTCTAGTTATATATTTAAAATTATTAATTTAATGGAGACAATATTAATTATTGATTGATTATGATTATTAATTATTTTCACTATCATGTTTTTGTTTGTTATATTATTGTGTTATGTGATGTATGCTTTTGTATTATTGTGCATATCTTTGAAGTTAATAATTAACTATTTACTATCTTCTTACTCTAATTGTGTTGTCTTGTGGATTCTAAATTCCTATTTATGTGATAAAATATAATAGGAAATTATTTCTTAAAATTTAAGTTAATTTGAAATGTTGACATGATTGAGTTAATTAGTTTTTGATTGGATTTGTGTTTATAATTTGATTTTTTCCTCTTTGTTAGAATGAATAGTTAGAAATAATTTTTTCTATTGAT
>JBBPBT010000850.1:11330377-11355169 GCA_037974875.1 Cicer bijugum
GGTATTAAAAGATTAGTGATCCTTTTTTAATAATTTAAGTGTTTGCAATCAAATTTTAGAGTATTGATTAACCACTAAAATAATTTATGTACTACGAGATTTAGCTTAATTTTATGATTGTTATATTAACTTGGAGTAAAAATAGTTGCATACTTTACCTACTAATTGAAAAATCTTTGTTTCAATCTTTGTTAAATGATAAAAATTGATTAAAAGAAAAGTTAATTAATTATTTATTTGTGATCAATTTGTAAATATTGAATCGGTATGAAAATATTCTACATCATGATGTCAATTGATGAATTAGTTATATGCATGTATATGATTATGTAAATACGAAATTGTTTGTGTTTCAAGTGTTCTAATTTTTGGGAATAAGTGTATAGAGTTAGAGTAGTCGAGAGTAGTGGAATAGTTTTATATTTCTTCAATCGAATTATTGAGTATATATTGATGTTATTGTTCTTTCTTATGTTGTTGCAGCTAGTTGTAAATTACAAATAAATTATTGTGAACGTGTAATTATGTGTGGTTTTAACTTGAAGTAAGGAGTAGGAGTTGTGGCGCCGCCTTCGCACTCCTGAACCACGTTAAAGATACTTTTAATTATTCATATTTGAATTTGAATGACTGCAGTTATAGTTCCTTAAGTAGTTGACTACATGAGTAGGAGGGATTAGCTACCCCGATGACTCATCGTCAATAAAAGAGACAACGATAACTCACTATTTTGTTAAAAGTACCTTTTAATTTTATTTTTAGATAATTATAAAATATGTTCATTGCTTATATCAATTGAATGAATTTAATTATTAAATATATGTTATTGGGAAATAGTAGATCCATCATTATTTTTTTTCCTTGATTATATATATATATATATATAATATGTTTTTATAGAGTAATTGATTGTAATTCTATTATAGTGTTATAATGTTCTTAGATGTGTTTTATATTTTAAAAAGTTACTCTCTTTGTCAGACCTAAGTTAAATTTGTTAAATGTTTCGTGATATGATTTAGACTTTATTTTAAGGAGTAAAACTAGTAATATTTAGTATGAAAGAAAGAGTTAAAATTGACAACATACTTGAAATGTGTTTCATTTAACCAAACTAAATTAACTATGTTATTAATGACAAAATATATATGTTACGTTTTATATGTAAATTATAGTGAGTCACTATATGGTATTTTATTTCATAAATGAATAGTAAATGGTATAAGTATTTTATTTCATAATTGAATGATAAATGTTGTGTTTAATTGACTGATTTTGTCATGTTAGTCTATCATGCTTTGTTAGTTGATTTTCTACATGTTGTGCTTAATTGGAGATTGAATGCCTTAAATATATTTTCTACATGTTGTGTTTCAAAGGTAATAATAATTAGATGATTTGATGCATATTATAATGAGATGATTATTTTACTTGAGTGACTTTGATGCTATAGTATGATACTATTTAATTAAATATTTTGATATATCGTAAAGTGATTATGATATAGTTTTATTATGATTGTTTGCGTGTTCTTCTTACTCATATTATACTATTAACATGATTTCAATACTCACCTCCTTCGTTGTTTGTGTTTGACTGGCTGGGCCCTGGTTTGCAAAATCGCAGTTATTAAAGGTTAATGAGTCTTGAAGTTCAAGTTTGGGAGGAACCCCGCTCTGATAGGTGATACCGGGAACAAGGGTTTTAATTTGTATTTTACTTATTTAATTTGAATCAAATTTTTGTATGAAAATCTTAGAAGTACTAGTAAGTTTTTTGAATTAAATCAAGTAATTATACTTAAATCAAGTTCATTAAGATTAAAATGTTTTATTTGATTAATAAATTTTGAATAGTTGCATGTGTACTTTGAGAAACGTGATATCCTAAATTAGTTACAAAAGTTTTTATTTTATTGAAAATATAATTTTATTTATTCGCTGCAAATCTTATAGGAATATGATATAAATTATTATATATATTATTTTGGGATTTAGGGTGTCACAAAAGTTATGAGAAAAAGTGATTTGAGTCAGCTTATATATGTTAAGAAAAACAACAGCAAAATCGATTTCTCAATCGATTTTATAAAGGTTTAAAAACATTTTAATCGATTGTCCAATCGATTATCGGGTTTCTTGTTTTCCTTGGTTCTTAAATATATAGGAATGAATCGATTTGCCAATCGATTCTTTTAATGCATAAATCAGAAATAGAAGTCAATTCATATCTGAATCGATTGGGTAATTGACTTGAAGTATTTTGTTCCAACAACGAGATCAAAACAATCAATTACTCATTCGACTCATATTAATTCTCAAAATCGATTTGGCAGTTGGTTGTAACTCAAACAATTACTTCAATCGATTTCTCAGACGATTGGACTGATCACAGTGACTCCTGTATTTTGCTCCAATCGATTCGTCAATCGATTTGCCTGGTCACAGTGATTCAGCTGTTTCATTCCAATCGATTTACCAATCAATTCAAATAGTTACAGTGGATCAGCTATCTTATTCCAATCGATTTGCCAATCCATTCAAACAGTTACAGTGGCTCAGCGTTTATTTGAAAATCAGTGTGCCAATCGATTTGGAACTTGTGACTGATATATGATTAAGCATTTCAATTTTCACAATCGACTACCTAATCGATTAGTTAATATATTGCAAGTTAAGAAACTGACTTCAATTGATGTCTCAATCGATTTGATTGATCACAAAGGCTAAGTCTGATAAAAAACATTTTCACAATCGATTTGCCAATCGATTGTTTCAGTAAGTGGTTGGCTCTGTGACTCAACAAGTCGATTTCTCAATTGATGTCCCAATCGATTGGTTGATTACAGAGGCCAAGTTTGATGAAAAAGAGTTTTCTGAATCGATTTGCCAATCGATTTGCAAAGTGTTAGCCTGGCTCTGTAAGTTACAAAATCGATTTCTCAATTGAATTACTAATCGATTGCCCAATGGATTAATTTAGATCCAGAGTTCAGGTTTCACTAAAATCCTTCAAGTAATCGATTTCTCAATCGATTTACTTTGTGAAAGCTCTAATTCTGAGTCAAGCAATCGATTGCACAATGGATTTCTCAATTGACTTGCTAATCGGTTTGTTTTCTTGTTAGTTTTAAGATTTCATTTTTAACTTGGCAAATACTTATGCATGAAATCACATTCATAAGTCTAATAACTAACTACTACAACCACTAATGACACTAAGCAGAATTGCATCTTTCTCCAGCGCATTCTTTAATTTTTGCTTGATTCCTCGCTTGATTCCTTGTTTTTCCTGAAATGTAACTCGGTTCAAACTGTTAGTTTTATCAAATGATGCATGAACATTGTATGTTTGTTAATTATGTCCAAATCAAGATCAGGAGGACTTATGTCTAACAAATTAAAGTCTTAAATGGTGGCTTTAATCTAACTAAGGAAATAGTAATTGTAACACCCCGTTTTTCTAAGCGAGGGTGTATTTTTTTTTTCAAAAGGAATTAAAATAAAACAGAGAAAATAAATAAGGTAATACCTTTGGATAAATAATTAAGTCATTATAATTTACAAGCAGCGGAAAAGTTTCTCGATATATGAATCCAAAATATTTAAGCATCAAAAAGTGGTACATGTAACCCATTGAAAATAACATGTCATGCTGACAATATTAGTATAGGTACAGTCTTCCAATTTAAAATAAACACTATTCAACAGAAAGACATATGTTCCCTCTATGTCATCCTAATCTGATCATTCTACAAAACAAACTAAAAACTAAACATCCTGAGTGATCTCCATGCGCCCCAAAAGATCCTCCTAACGTAGCTCTAGTCAACCATTACCATCTACATCCCCATCCACAGGGTATGAACCGGTAGGATAGTCCTGATCCTCATTTGAGGGCAAAGCCCAGATTTGCACAATAGTTGTAAAGGTCACCAACCGAAATTAACAGTTAACACATAACATTTAAGTTTTTAAATGCACAATAACCTTTCCACTTAGCATGCACCTTAAAAGGGTTTTCATATGCTAAAAGTTCATACAATGCTTACCAAATGAAAATGAAATCAAAATAAAGTTCTCAATCCATCAAGTAATACATAATTGACCAAAACATTGATAAATCAATTGAGCAATCGATTATCTAACTCAAAATAAGAATTTATACTGAGCCAATCGATTGGGCAAATCGATTTCCTGAAAGTTTTTAGTGAAAACTAAACTCTAGGCTTAAATCAATCGATTGTGGAAATCGATTGAATGAAAAACTGAGCCCCTGTATTGAAGCCAATCGATTTACCAAATCAATTTTGTCAATTTTGCTGAGCTCCTGTAATGAATCCAATCGATTTGCTAAATCGATTTCTTAAATGGTTTTGAAAAACATATTACAAAATCGATTGGGTAAATCAATTTTGTCAAATTTGTGAAGTCCCTGTAACTCATCAAATCGATTGGGGAAATCGATTCCCCTGTATATTCTTCCATAAATACATAAACTAACTCAATTACATTCATACACAACTCCAAATCTTAACACTTAGCAATTTCAACACAATCACTACAACATCATGAACTTCGAAATAGTTTTGCAATCAAACATGCTATCACACAATTCCAAAACATAACACTTAGCACTTATAACACAATCACTACAACATGATGAGTTTCGAAATAGTATTGAAATCAACCATGCTATCACACAATTCCAAAACATAACACTTAACAGTGACACCGTAATACCCACACGGACAAGATGAACCAACAAATCACATGGAATCATCTTGACGTGACAATCCCCACACAGATAAAATGAACCAACAAATCACAATTTACCAGGGTGTAGTCTCTCACGGACAAACACCTGTGCAGTCTCTCACGGACAAACACAATTTACCAGGGTGTAGTCTCTCACGGACAAACACCTGTGCAGTCTCTCACTGACAAACACAATTTACCAGGGTGTAGTCTCTCACGGACAAACACATGTGCAGTCTCTCATGGATAAACACAATTTACCAAAAAGGTAAATCGTAAATGTACCACCTATCACGGGTCAGTACTGTTTACCGAGTGCCACCTATCACGAGTCAGCACGATTTACCAAAACAAACATTAAGTAAACTAGACATTAAGAGATTCCCCATTCTTAATACTCATTTAACTTAAACGATTCTCAAAACAAACATTAAGTAAACAAGACATTAAGAGATTCCCCATTCTTAATACTCATTTAACTTAAACGATTTTCACAACAAACATTAAGCAAACAGAAATATTAAGAGATTCCCCATTCTTAATACTCTTTTAACTTAAACGGTTTTCACAACAAACATTAAGCAAACAGAAATATTAAGATATTCCTCATTCTTAATACTCTTTTAACTTAAATGATTTTCAAAATGAACATTAAGTAAACAAGACATTATGAGATTCCCCATTCTTAATACTCATTTAACTTAAACGATTTTCCAAAACAAACATTAAGAAAACAAGACATTAAGAGATTCCCCATTCTTAATACTCATTTAACTTAAACGATTTTCACAAGCAAACACACATTAAGTAAACAAGACATTAAGAGATTCCCCATTCTTAATACTCATTTAACTTAAACGATTTTCAAAACAAACATTAAGTAAATAAGACATTAAGAGATTCCCCATTCTTAATACTCATTTAACTTAAACGATTTTCACAAACAAACACATATTAAGTAAACAAGACATTAAGAGATTCCCCATTCTTAATACTCGTTTAACTTAATAGTTTTCAAATTCCACACAAAACAAACTCAAACATACTTTCACATTCAATCCATAATTCACACCAAATCACATCAAATCATTTTTCTACACAAACCACACAAAACACATCTCAAATTCTATAATTATCAATTATGAACACGTCGAATACGACGACACAAATCAACACAATCCTTCACTCAAACACAACAAATTTCATGCATAAATGAGGTAAATTCATTTTTCCATGAAACATTCATCAATATCACCAAAACCCCACATTAGAATTTCACCCATAAAGCATTAAATCGTTTTTCCCCAAATCAACGCTTCAACCCTAACAAATTCTTTTCCACACAACCACAAGTAAGTCCCAAAATGCAAACTAAAAGTTTGGACGGAGCCCTTACCTTCACGTTAGCTTTAACGTGCGATTACGGTACCGCGAGTAACTCTGGCAAAATCTCCGCTCGCAACGTCGCTTCCAAAGTTGGTCCCCTAGCACCGTAGCATGATAGTGAGCAACTTTCCCTTCTATCTCTTTGCGAAACGAAGCATAGATCTAGGTGAAATGGGGAGGTTTGTGTTTGACGGTTTTGAAATCCCTAACTCCGTTTTCGAATCCGAGAAGGAGGAAGGAGCTGGAAATTTGTTCTTACTCACCAACAATTCATTGGGTTTCTATTCTTGAACAAAAGGAAGCAAAGAATATGAAAATGGAGGGAAAGGGGGAAAAGTCACGCAAGGCAGAGGAAGAAGATGGATTTGCTTTCTTTCTTTCCTTCTCTTTTCCTTTCTTCCTTTCTCCTTCCTTTATAATTCTTTTCTTTCTATTTCCTCCTCTTTTCCTTCCACACAAACCCAACCACAGCTAACCAACATTTTGAAGATAAAGATTTTAAAAACATAAGTTTAAAATATAAAAAAGTATAGTTTAATTCCTCAAAGTCCTCTTACAAGGCTCTGATACCATAATGAAAGCAAAACCATTATAAAGAGTCATGTGAAAACAATGGTAAATCATCAAGAAATATGTAGAGTTTAGTTGATAATAAGAAAACAATTTGAAAAATTAATTGAAAGTAAGTAAAATTCATAAATTTGTTCATGATTATAATTAAAAACTTACAATTAGAGATCTTTTAGAGAATGAGGGAATTGCAAGGTAACGATTGCCAAATTTTTATGAGTGTTTTCGAATGTCTTACATAATGAATGACCTTTTCCTTTTATAATGGAAGGATAAGTCTTAGATTACAATAATGTCCTTGTACTAATTTAAATTGACGCCCTTACATAATTCAAATAACACTAATAATTCAAATTTAATAACGAGAATAGTAAAAAGTTTAATAATACATTGTAAAAGTCAAAAGTAAACATAAAATTGTCTGTCTTGATAATGACATCAAGATGATGGGTTATCTTTGTCAAAAGTAACCATGATGCTTTGTTTGAGAATCCTTAATGTCGTTTAATGCCTTGGGTCCCGAGTATGTTCACATTTTTCTTTCAATAATTCCAATAATTTAGATGTCACATTTTCCTTCAATAATTTCGCTACATTCAATAATTTAGATGTCACATTTTTCCATTTAATAATAGAATCTCCACTATATGTTGCGGAGGTCATGTAGTAACTTTCTTCAAATTGTAAGTGTGGATATCTAGGTGTAGGATAATAATTTCTAGTTTTACTTAGGCAACCAATATTTTTCATTTTTTTAATTTTGTTAACTTCTAACTCATTGGAGTCTTGTGATAATACATTGACTTAAGGGTTATTTGTGATTGTCAACCTTTTTAATTGTTCTATTAAGTCATATGAGTTATTTTTTAATTTTAATTCTTTTAATTCTTTTCTGGTACATTTATTAATTTATAAATAGGTCTTTTTGGATCTAGTTTATAATCTTTATATGAATTAATTTCACTAGACGTACTGGAGTTATGTTTACTCACTTGTAATTCTACTCTATCTAATTGTTCAGCCATAGTATGTAATATTTGATTACTAAAGTTTAATTGAGTTTGGACTCTTCCTATTTCTTTATTTTCATGATTTGGATGCTTAATTGTTTTAAAGGGTGAAACTTCAAATATAATTCCATTCTTTTCTATTTTTATCGCTTCTAATGGAGGATGTATAGATTCTATTATTTTATCATCTACAGTTTTCCATTTATTACTTATTTTAGCATTAACATTTATGTGATTATTTCTAATAAAAGGATTTTCTATGTCATTTTCTAAACAATAATCTTCAAACCAGTTAAAGAAATAAATATTTAATCTAATTTCTTTAAGATACTCATAATATTTTTCTCTATAATCACTTGTTATTTCTTTTGAGAAAGTATTAAAATACTCTTTTCTTTTATCTGTATTATAATCTACTTCGAAATCTTCTCTTAACCATACTTTGTCTATTTCAAACTCTTCTTCTAATTCAATTACTCCTAATACCTAAGACACTTTTGGTGACATTTCTGGTGATTCTGAACCTTGGCAATCTGTGCAAGGCTTATATAATGGTTAAGGTATTGAGGGTACAAAATCCACTCCTGTTAAGTTAATATTAATGGTAGATGTTGAATCTACTAATTTTCTAGAACTTGTTTTAGATAAATATTTTAATGATCTATTGGTTTTAAAAGTCTAGTGTTCTCAACACAACCTGAAAAACACAAATAGCTTGAGGAATAGTAAATCTACTATTTGGTTGGGTTACACAAGTTCAGAACATATTGTGTTTTGCTTCTACTAAGTGGATTGTTACAATTGATTTCTCACACAAAACACTTAGAAAACATTTCTTAGAACAAGTGATTATGTGCAACTTAAACCTTTGGACATTGAATACATAGGAAATTTGAGCCCTCAAAAGTTTTTCTATATTGTATGGATTTTGAGTTTATGAGTTCATGTTTCCTTCTTCAGCATAGAGTTTGTACTTTCTTCTTCAACCTTGAGTATCTATTTGTAAAATCTGGATCATACCTTTAACTGGAACAAATTATGAATGTATCTTGTAAACATATTACACATGTAACTTCTTATGAATAATTATGAGTGTTTCTTGTGAAATTTTTTTAGTATATCTTCTAGTGAATAATTATGAGTGTATCTTCTTGTGAACAAATTATGAGCATATCTTCTTGGGAATAAATTATGAACATATCTTCTTGTGAAAAATATTTCTACCACATCTTCCTGTAAACAATATTTTGACCATATCTTCTTGCGAAAAATATTTTGACCATATCTTATTCTAAAAAATATTTTGACCATATCTTTTTGTGAACAATACTTTGATCATATCTTCTTGTGAATAATATTTTGACTATATTTTCTTGTAAACAATATTTTGATGATATCTTCTATTAAAAAATATTTTGGCCATAACTTATTGTGAACATTATTTTGACCATTTCTTCTTGTGAATAATATTTTGGCCATATCTTTTTTTCACATTGGTCAAAGATTTCCTTCAATTAAAATCATGAATTGTATCTAATTCCAAATTTTGTTCAAAAAATTATTCACGGGAATCTTCCGTCATACTCTTGATTTATTGGAGTGAGAATAGACTCTGACTTGTTCTTGAATATTCAGAAGTTCTGATTAGGCAAAGTATTTTCTTTAGAACAAATGCTTTCAATTAGAGTCGTTGACTTTCAATCAAATTCATTGACTTTCTTGTTGGAGTGGGATATTGTGTTTTTTGGATAATAAAAGTCAGAGGTTGACGTGCATGACTTAGGATTAGTGGCTTTGGGAAATCACATTGTTGAATTATCAGAGTTAGTGAAAAATTATAGGTTGCATATCACATGAATCATTATAAGTGTGTTGCAACTTTTGATTAGATGAATACGAGCTTTGAATGCATGGCTTGAAAAATATCTTCAAATTTAATGATGGCTTAATCTGAACTCTTTAAAGATATGTTGAGTATGTGCACATCAAAGGCATGCTTCAAATTCAGTCTTCAGAGCTAGTCTTCAAACCCAATTTTAGAGACAGTTATCATTAGAGCTGTCAAAAAAGCCTCCTACTACAAGGTCTGCTTAATTTTTTTTTATTAATTAAACTTCTAATATTAGGCCCCTATCAAAATAAGGCCCATTATTTCATGGGGCTTTAGGGAGGGGGATCTGGGGGCTTATAGGCCCCAATATTTTGTTAATTTTGAGATTTTTTTTTGAAATTTATTTTATTCGAAAAAAATAAAAAAAATATTTTTTTTTCTCAAAAAATTTTGGAGAAAAATAAAAAAATTCTCAAAAACAATTATATATTAATTTTTTATCAAAAAAAATGAAAATTTTTGATCGAAAAAAAATGAAAATTTTTTATCGAAAAAAAATCAAACATCTCTTATCGAAAAAAAATCGGACATCTTTTATCAAAAAAATATCGGACATCTTTTATCGAAAAAAATTGGACATTTTTTATCGAAAAAAAATTGGACATTTTTTATCAAAAAAACTCGGAAATTTTTTATCGAAAATTTTTTATCGGTGAAAAAATTGAAAAACTTTATTTCTCAAAAAAATAGTCGATTCTGTTTTTAAAAAAGTGGGCCTATAGGCCCACTAAGCCTACAAAATTTTAGGGGGCTTTTAGTTTGGGGGGCCTTGTTTTTTGTGGCCTTTTAATTATTAATTTTTTTGGCCCCTCCATCATGTGGGTTGGGGCCAATAATTAGGGGGCTTGTCAAATTGACATCTCTAATTATTTTAAAATTTCGGCCAATTATTTCATGGGGATTCAGGGAGAGGCTCTATAGGCCCCTAATATTTTGTTAATTTTTATATTTTTATTCTAGAAAAATTTTCGAAAAAATTTAATAGAACAAAATCGATAATTTTTTATCGGTGAAAAAATTGAAAAACTTTATTTCTAAAAAAAAATAGATTCTTTTTTTAATAAATTGGGCCTATAGGCCCACTAAGCCCTCAAGATTTTAGGGGACTTTAAGTTTTGGGGGGGCCTTGTTTTTTGGGGCCTTTTAAATTATTATTATTTTTTTTTTGCCCCTCCGACATGTGGGCTGGGGCTAATAATTTGGGGGCTTGTCAAATTGACATCTCTAGTTATCATAGACAGTCTTTAGACACAACCTTTAGAGCTAAACATCATATGCAGACTTTATAACCTTCAGAGGCGCATTGCTTTCAGAGGCAGAAGCGTATGCCCTTGTGTTCCTCTGATCTCATCCTTTGGTCATTTCCTCTAGTGACTTATTGTGGTGACTTCTATTGGTCGCTTCATTTAGGACCTTCCTCTAATTTTCTAGATCTAAGCCATTAGTCTAAACAAAATTTTCTTATAAAATACCTTTGTTAACATCAAAATCACAAGAGGAAAATCAACTATGTTCCAACAAGTACATGTTAGTAGTCAAACAAGACAATCATCCTCATTATCTATATCTCTATCAAATTAACAACTAGCTAATCATTAATGCACGTCAATGCAGAATCACACCACTACCCAAAGTTGCCACAAAACTTTTAGATAACATTTAGGCAAGCCTGTTCTAACTTCTTGAGAATTCAATACGTTATTAGCCTATCACAACCTAAAGCAGAAAATGATAACCTATATCTAGTGTCATTCATGTTAAAACCAATTTGGTTTGAAGAACTATGATCGTTACCTGTTTTGATGGTAGCAAAATTATTTTGTGGGAACAATTTAAAGCAATAAAGTTATATTTTAGTGTACGGTTTCCAAATCAGGTTATTTTACATGAGTTCACGCTGCATCCTTTGATCTTTTCGTCCAAGTTAAACGAACACCAAGACTCCAATCTATTCTCTACATTCTATGTCTTGTGAATGCGCTCTAAAACATGCATCTTGTAATTGTATCTAATACTAGCTATGCTCTGATTAGTTTGGCTATGATGATCAAATCAAGCATCTGATCTATTTACCTTTGATAACCTTGACAAGCAAGTGATTGACTAACTTCGATAATCGCATCAAGCATTTAATCGTCTAACTCTATTAATAATATATGCTTTGATGAAAGTTAATACTATGAAACAACATTTCTTTGAAGAAGACAAAGCTTTTGTGCATCATCTGCTAAACACAATTCGTATTTGTCTGAAGTTCTAAGCAACATACTCTTATAATAATATCATGTTCTTTTTCTATATTCATATCCAGATTCGCATAATCAATTTCAAGGAAATCTCTTACAATGGTGAATCAATTTCAGAATATTTGATACAAAACTTCATGACACATGGGGATTTCTTACAATTAGGACAATGGCTATAAACCCTAAAAATCTCTACAAAAGGGCGTGGAACCCTTATTAAAAAGTACAAGCAACAACATACCACAATAAGCACAATACAACCGTCTTTGCACTCTTGTTGTTAATCATTAATTTTATTTAAGCGCTGAGAAATATTTTCTATGAATACAACATTGTAAACAACCTCTTATATGAGAGTTATTTAGAAAATAATTAAACCTGATCTTTTGTAACCTAGCTTAGTACTGGCTACATTCCTCAACAACTTGATTGCACTAAACTAGAAGGTTGAGAAATGTTACTCAGTCGGTGAATTAGTGCATTAAATCATTTAGGTTGATGGGACTTGAAGTAGCTACCATGTTGGTGGTAAATTAGAATAAATTGGTCGTCTCATTGTGTTTTTATATTTGTTAGATTTATTTCCATCATTTTTTTGTAAAATCGTGTTAAAATAGAACACAAATCAAATCATTTTCTTATGTTTCTCGTTCTACAATTGCCAGCAGAGCTTAGTCTCAAAGATGAGCACTTAATCGTGTTTAAGTAAAGATTTGTGTTATTATGACTAATTCTGATGAAAAAGTTATAGCCCTTGTGAACCAGTCTTTATTCATCCAGGTTTTGAAATAATTTCAAAAAAATAAATTTTTAAGAACGAGAAAACAAGATTGTCAGAAAACAAACACTAACTCATACCATTTCACGAGTATTTCCAACAGTACGGGGTCTTTACTCTTACATGGTCAATTGCTCGATCAAGAGACCAAACTTTGATACCAACTGAAGGTGGTGGAAAACACAAGAAAGAAAGGTGGTTAAAAAAAATGGGTGTTTAAATTGCATTTTTGCATTTCTAAAAAATACTTCGATTACTTTACATAAAAATTATTATTTATCAAAATATTCAACTTACTCTTATAAAGCAGGTTTAGTTAGAATAAAGTTGAATTAAAAATAACTAAGATGAGAGAAGTGGAAAGAAAGGGAGCACATATATTTTTATACTAGTTAAGGACTTATCCACTATTTATATTAATAGCATACAAGTACTCTTTACACTACCTGTTCAAGCTTTGATTATTTTTATCAAGCCTTTCCAAGTTGTCGTTGTCAGAACCCTTCTTCAACTTTCTAGCAATCTTTCATTGAGGTTCATGAGTGTTGTTGTATCTTTTAGGAACCTCCTAGGGCAAGACAATTGTTGCCACTACCAGGGTGATTTACACCAGTTCTAGATTGTGTCTGCATAGACACAAACTTTGTTTCTAGGATACTAACTCTTATAGAGAGAATGTTACCCATCAAGTTCTATATTAGTTCAAGTGTGTGAAAATACTTTAACTGATTGACATACATCGTAATAACTCTTTATTGAGAGAATTTAGCCTTCATACTTTTCTTTTGATGTGTTCTTGACTTTTTAAAAATTTATTCTTAACACATTGCCTTTTTCATTCTTTCTCTTACACTCGATTGACTCTATTCTTCTTAAATAGAGTGAAGAAGTCTTTGTTGAGAATGTTATCGTTGGAGATCACTAATTCCTATTTAAGGAATATTTGTGTTTAAGATGTAGCCATATATATTTTCATGATTGATTATGTGCATCATCAATTTAAGAGGGAGTATCTTGGAGGATGTTACTATTAGAGGATGTCATAAAGACTTACAAATAATTAGCAGATTCAAGATATTGACCAGAGGATAACGAGATTAGTCTTCTTTAGAGCGTTTGACTATTCAGATCGTTAAATTTTTGAAGTGTTGACTTTAATTAACGTTAGTTGGTATTGTTATTGTCATAGTTATCAAAGATAGAAGATCATTTTGTAGATACACTTACCAAATGTAGACAATCATTTTCCTTGACACACTTATCAGGGGCATACGATCATTTTGCTTGACACACTTAATAAATAATCAGATATAGAACTGGTTTTTCCTATATGGTTTTATGTTTAGGGTAGTTTAGAAAATATATTATTTCACTTATCTTACTAGAGTTGGCTAAACTTTTCTATTAGATGATCTTAACTTGAAACATAGTTAGCTTGGTTTTGATCTTTCTTCTAAAACAATAGATGCAGTTAGAGAATTGTCAAAGTCGCTTACTTTAGGTTCTGAGATGTTCAAGAGTTTGATCAGATTATGAGATATTTAAACTCATTTATAGTACAAAATTCTCCAGAGGTGAGATTAGATAATGGTCTTCTATAAGAGTTGTTTGGTCCTTGTTCCATTAGAAGAAATAACTTTTTTCTTACTCCTACATTAAACTTGTGCTTGCTTCTTCCTAGAGGATGGTGATCAAATGATTGATTTATTTTGATCTATCATTTTTAAGCATTGTTGGTTTTAACTTGATTTTAACCAAGGATGCTTGAATGTATCCTCCAACCTTTGTTTCGAAGAGAGTTTTCGACTTGTTTCCAATTAACTTTCTGAAAATTTGGTGTTGAGTGAGAAGTTGCACTACTAGCCATTTCTTCTAATGGGTTACATACATATTTGATCATATATCATGGATCATTGAAGATTTTTACAAAATGTATCCCTACACTACGCGAAAAATAGGATTTTACAGCGGTTTTTTTAACCAATTTACAGCGCTTTTTCAAACAAAAAAAAAAGGGTTGTGGAATCAAGCACTGTAAAAGACACAACATCACTTTTTTAAAACCAAAAAGCGCTATAAAACACGTAGATATATTGCGAGCTTGTTATGCACATTTTACAGTGCTTATTTGAAAAAGCGTTGTAAAACATTCAGATACATATATATAACTTAATTAACTACATATACATTGGACATATATTGTACAACAACACATATTCATATACATGTTCATATATTGTGTCCTATTCATATACATATAACTAACAAAACACACATAATATAACTAGCGACCATATAATATTCAGATCCCTTGCAGCATGCTATTTCCCAAAAAATCAAATAATGTTCATTTCAAGCACATACTGACACCAATCTTCGTTTAATTCCATTAGGTCTTCCTCAGAGTATGTTGGACTGGGACTTTCAAAGTACTGTGCAATATAAAAATTGAACATATTAAGTTAGAATCAAATATGTATAGATAATTTATATATGAAAATCATATAATGAAAATACCGTACCGTTTCTGGGATAATAGTTTTATTCCAGTCAACAATCTCCTTCATGAATCGCAATACATAGTACCCACGGTCGATGTTGTTAGTTGGACGAGGACACTGTAAAATAAAACATATAAGTCAATATAATATTTGTGCCTTGATCGTAAAGGCATATATTTGTAAATGAAAATTTAAAGGCATATATTTCAAACCTTTATTGGAATCCATGTGATGTTATTAGACTTTTGCTTCGACACTGTAGCACCTCTTTGAGCTCGAAAAACTTGTAAAGCACTATCGAATAAATAAATGTGATTATTATAGCATTAACAAACACACTATTAATATATATATATATATATATATATAAGAAATAAATGAATATTATTTACGTGTCGAACATAGTCTTTATATCAGAGTGATTGTTGTAATTGCCATGCAAGGGATCCAAATAATATATAACTTCAGAGGTCGCATTAATTGCAAATAGCACCCAATGTGCCTTACAACAACAAAAATTTGGTTAAGCAATTTTGTTTACACAACTAATAAATTAAGATCTCATAAATTAAAAAAGATATAAATAAATAATATATAATTACATGCCCTAAATTATATGGTGCAAAGAACAATTTATCCTTCTCTATATTTCCTAATAACATATCTACAATGTAATTCTTTACATTTACTGGTTCGAGTTTACACATCGACAGCTTATGCGGAGACAAGAATGAGTATCTATTTGACAATTTGCGCGTGCACACATCCTTCTCATACAAAAACATTCAATGAAAATTTCAAACTAGATTAATTACCAATAAATTTAATTAATTACCAATAAATGCAATTAAAAGTATTTTTTACCTTATTTACAAGCTGATGACAGTATTACTCAGCTCCTTATGGTTGAGAAGTTCGTATATGTGCTCCTTTTCGAGAAATTCTACATACTCATCTCCGAATATAGCTTTATTCATGGTTATGATGGGTGAATCGTCGTTGCTACCCATATTCCTTTTTACTTGGATGTCAAGACACGCCCCATATTTAGCAAGGCATGGCTGACTTATTTTAGGAAGAGCAGCAACAACAACGACCGATTGTCCCCGATCCAGTTTTCTAGCTGAAACTTTGGCAGCTTTATTACCCTCCAGCTTTTGTACTTTGTCAACTCTATTACCCTCCAATTTTTGAGGTTTGCCGGCTTTATTTTTCTGTGTGGGTGGTTTATTTGATTAAATATGAAAAAAATGAGGTTAAATTTTAGTTTATTGAATCTGAAAAAATCACAAAACTTAGGGAATAAATGTGACAAACCTTTTTGGGCGATGTAATTGATTCGTTTCTGGGAATCTTTTTATCATTCCCTTTAGGCTTTTTCAGCATCTAAATATAAATGTGAAATTAAAGTTAGGAGCGGAAAAAAATCAGCAATTAAATATACAAATCAATTAAACATACATTTCAATTAATTAAATATACCGTATCGAGGACAACAAGATGTGTGGGTCATGCCACGTAACTACCAATTGCTTCGCCCAAAAACGTCATATATCCATTGTTGTCCGGTATAGGCAACGGCGCAGTTGGTTCCAAAGCAATAATTGGTGATACTTCTCCCGAAGTATTGTACAATTTTCCCTTTCCGACCTTCCAATGAGTAGGGGAGGATAAGTACAACACACATGGAGTGACACCCTAAATCAATGGTTAAAACATAAGTATGGGTAATATATAAATATATTTAACACATAAGTAATTACATAAGTAAGTAATTAATTACCTCGGGAAAACTTTTGAGACCGATGTTGCAACTCGCGTTTTCACTCTCCATTTGTATTTCACGTTGGAGCTGATCCGGGAGTTGCTTGTCTTTGTTCGTCTTCACCAAAAGTGCCACTTGCTCTGTAAGGAGTTTGAGCTTCTCTAATATGTAACACCCCGTTTTTCAAAGCGAGGGTGTATTTTTTTTTTCGAAAGAAATTAAAAATACAACAAGGAAATAAATAAAACCGAGCAAATTAATAAAATAAAACCTTTGGATATATATATAACTAAGCCATTAAAATTTATAAGCAGCGGAAAAGTTTTTCAAAATAAAAATCCAAAGCATGTAATGCTGACAGCAATAGTACAGGTACATCCTTTCAACTTTACATAAAGGTAGCCCAAAAAGAAAGACATATGTGTCCTGAGTGACAACCTAGTCTGATCATTCTATACATAACAAAGAAACTATACGCCTTGAGTAATCTCCACGCGCCCCGTGAGATTCTCCTATCGTAGCTCCAATCAAGCACTCCCATCCACATTCCCATCCGGAGGGTACGGACCGGTAGGATCATCCCGACTCTCATCTGAGGGCAAAGCCCAGATTTCCACAATAGTTGTAAAGGGTCACCAACCGAAATTAACAGTTAACACATAGCATTTAAACTTTTCAATGCACAAATAACCTTTTCAATTTATCAAACATATTAGATGGGTTTTTCCACATGCTAAAAGTTCATGTAAAGCTTGCCAAATGTAAATGACATCAAATAGACTTATCAATCCATCAAGTAATACATAACTGAACAAAGCATTGAGAAATCAATTATCAAACTCAACATAAGATTTCCCACTGAACCAATCGATTGGGGAAATCAATTTCCTGAAAGTTTTTAGTGAAAACTGAACTCTGGGCTTAAATCAATCGATTGGGTAAATCGATTGACGCAATCGATTGGGTAAATCGATTGACAGACAGACAGAGCCCCTGTATTGAATCCAATCGGTTGGGTAAATCGATTTCGGGAAAACGAAGCCCCTGACTTGAATCCAATTGTATCCAAATCGATTTCCCAAATCGATTTCTTAAATGATTTTGAAAGACAACTTACAAAATCGGTTGGATAAATCGATTTCGTGCAAAACAGGGCCCCTGTAACTCATCAAATCGATTTGGTAAATCGATTTCCCAGTATATTCTCTCAAAAATACATAAACTAACTCAATCACATTCAAACACCACTCCAAAGCTTAACACTTAGTAATATCCATACAATCACCACGACATTATGAGTTTCGAAATCGTTTTACAATCTAACATACTATCACACAATTCTAAAACATAACTCTTAGCACAATCAACACAATCACAATTTGAATCAAACACAACTCGTGTGCCAAGCACCCTAATGCAATGCGTATATGTCAAAATGCATGGACTTGGAATTCCAAACCAAAAGCCTCCTCGAAGGGCCGTAAATCATAATTGTACCGCCTATCGCAGGCCAAAGTACCAATTACCGAGGTGCCACCTATCACGGGTCAGCACGATTTACTAAAAAGCATAAATCGTAAACATACCACCTATCACGGGTCAGTACTGTTTACCGAGGTGCCACCTATCACGGGTTAGCACGATTTACCAAAAGAAAAAGCGTAAGTCGTAAGGGTACCGCCTATCACAGGCCAAAGTACTACTTACCGAGGTGTCACCTATCACGGGTCAACACAACTTACCAAAAAGTAAATCGTAAACGTACCACCTATCACGGGTCAGTACAGTTTACCGAGGTGCCACCTATCACGGGTCAGCACAATTTACCAAATGAAATGCATGAGCATACACCAACTCCATTCACAACAAGCGTTAAGTAAATGCAGATATTAAAAGATTCCCCATTTTTAATACTCATTTACTTAACCGATTTTCACACTAAAACATTAAGTAAACAAACATATTAAGAGATTCCCCATTCTTAATATACTTTTGACTTAATCAATTTCCACAACAAAACATTCAGTAAACAAGTCATTAAGAGATTCCCCATTCTTAATACTCGTTTCCCTGAAACCATTTTCAAAAACAAACATTAAGTAACCGAGACATTAAGAGATTCCCCATTCTTAACGCTCAGTTAACTTAAACGATTTTCAAACAACATTAAGTAACTAAGACATTAAGAGATTCCCCATTCTTAACGCCCAGTTAACTTAATGATTTTCACAAACTCACATTAAGTAAACAAGACATTAAGAGATTCCCCATTCTTAATACTCGTTTAACTTAATGGTTTTCAAACTCCACACAAAACCAACTTTCACATTCAATCCAAAATTCACTCCAAAACATTTTCCACACAAACCACACAAAACAAACTCACACATACTTTCACATTCAATCCATACTTCATTCCAAATCATTTTCCACACAAACCACACAAAACCAACTCAAACATACTTTCACATTCAATCCCTACTTCATTCCAAATCATTTTCCACACAAACCACACAAAACAAACTCACACATACTTTCACATTCAATCCATACTTCATTCCAAATCATTTTCCACACAAACCACACAAAACCAACTCAAACATACTTTCACATTCAATCCCTACTTCATTCCAAATCATTTTCCACACAAACCACACAAAACAAACTCAAATTTCATCAGTTATCAATTTAGAATACGTCAAAACAACGAACACAAATCAACATAATCCATCACTCAAACACGGCAAGTTTCATATACTCAAAATCATACATAAATGGGTTTAAAATTCATTCTCCATAAAACCTTGCTTTAACCCTAACCAAATTCTTTTCCACACAACCACAAGTAAGTCCCTAAATGCAAACTAAAAGTTTGGAAGGAGCCCTTACCTTCACTTTAGCTTTTTCGTTCGATTTCGGAATCGTGAGCAAATCCGGTAAAAATCTCCGCTCGCAACGCCACTTCCAAAGTTAGCTCACTAGCACTGTAGTGTAATAGTGAGCAACTTTCTCTTCTATCACTTCTTGAAACGACGCTTAGATCTAGATGAAACGGGGAGATTTGAGTTTGAATCCCTAAAACCGTTTTTCTCCGTTTTCGAATCAAAGAGGAAGAGTGAAGTTGAGAAATCCTTGTCCTATAACCCACTATCAATTTCGAGCTCTATGGAAAGAAAAGGAAGCAAAAACGAGCAACAATGGAGGAAGGAGGAATTTGAGTATGCGTGAGGCAGAGAGAGGAAGGAGACGGAAAATTTTTCTGTTTTCCTTCAGTTTTCCTTTCTTCCTTTTTCTTTCCTTTCTATTTGCTTTCTCTCCAATTCCTTCCCTTCCTTTTCTATATATATATATATATATATATATATATATATATATATATATATATATTTATATATATATATATATTAATTATAATTAACAAATATCTCAAAATCTTTAGATATTTATTAAATTACCCTTTCACCCATAACGCATTAAACTCTTCGCAAAAGATTCGCCGCAGTTAATTTAATTTATTTATCGATGAGTAATACTAATCGGGCATCAAAATACCTTTTGATTATATAAACTCCAAAATATTAATAACTTTGACTACAAAGCCCCTGAGTTCAATACCAAAATCCATTAAAATACATAAAGTACACTTTAAAATTATGGGTCTTACATTACCTCGGGAAAACTTTTGAGACCGATGTTGCAACTCGCGTTTTCACTCTCCATTTGTATTTCACGTTGGAGCTGATCCGGGAGTTGCTTGTCTTTGTTCGTCTTCACCAAAAGTGCCACTTGCTCTGTAAGGAGTTTGAGCTTCTCTAATACTTCCTCATTAGATGAATTTTGGCACTTCTCTTGGGAAAAATAGCTTTTAGGAGTTATGCCAAATCCTTTCCCCCTAACCCGACCAGAATACTCAGGAACATTAAACACTTTACCCATAATGTCTCTGCAACTAGCTTTGTTACCCTCTTGATTTACAGTACTTTGTTCGATAGTCTCCTAAAATACTTGTAGGATTAAAAAGATAAGTTCAATATCATTTTTAAAATACAATGTTGAAAAATATTCAAGTGATAAAATACAATATTAAAAAATATTAAAGTGATAATATACTTACACAAAGTTCTATTACTTTTTGGACATTTTCATTGTCAACCACTCCGTCCTTATTTACATGAGCTTCCTTCCATAATATATGACGACTCAACGGTTGATCGGATTGGGTGTCTTGTTGCTATTCGTTAAGATCATAAACAAAATATTAGTTAGAAACTATAGTTTATAATACAAATTACTTCATTATATTAAAGTGATGTTTAATTACTTACAAGTTTATGCTCAAGACGTGCATATCCCATACGTGATTTTTTGTATGGGTGCGTCGGATTTCTTGCCCTTTCGCGATTTGCCTTACTTATATTCGATATACAAAAATAGCAATCGTGTAAAAATTTAAAATACGCTACGAATATGAATAATAAAACACAAATGCTAATAAATTAATCACTTACGACAAACGCGGGGTCCGAATGTTTGGATACAAAGGCACTCCATTCATCATTTGATATATAATGTTTATATATTCTTGGAGCTTCAGCATTTGTATTTCCTTCTCTATCTTTTAGATAGAAATTAGAGAGGTGAAATCTAAATCCTCGGTGGATTTTCCTAGCAACTCTCAATACGTAACTCTTTCTCCCTTCATGAAGAACAAAAGAAGTCTGCAAGCGAAATAAAGATATAGTTTGAGTAAAGTATTTCAATGAAAAAAATTATAAATGACAAATGAGTGGATCAAAAAAGTTACTTGAATGTCATTCCATAGTATATCTTTGGCATCCTTCAACACCTTATCTCTCCAATCATCAATTGTAATTGTGATATTTTGATGAACAATACCCCAATGTAACTTACAAACATGGAGCTGTTGGGGTCAATTGGATGACCACTCTCATTCCACCCAACCTAATAAACTCATATAGTAAGTACATGCTATTAAAAAAAGATACAAAATAAACAGCAAACAGAGTATAGTATACCTCAAATTTAATGCCATTGCTCCTTGCTTTAATGACCTTTTGCATTATAGTTGCACCACATTTGACTTCATTTTTGTAAGTATGTGTGTTGACAACTTCTTCATTTTGACATTCTAAATCTTTGGTGGTATCCATTTATCTACAACAAGTTCAACATGCAGTTTAGTATAACTTCAACAAGCTCAACATGCAGTATTCTAAGTACATATCAATATCAGTATATCTTAAACAAGCTCAACATGCATTTTAGTGATTACAAAAAATTAATAACATCAACACCTGAATAATGAGGGTTCGAAGAAATACGTAATGCGAAGAAAAGAGGGTTCGCAGAAATATGGTTTGAAGAAATACGTAATGAGGGTTACGTATTTTAATGAAAAGATATTGTGTGCAATGGGAGAGATGATCGTGGATGGAAATAAGGTTCGAAATGAAGGAGTTGATCGTGGAAATTAGGTTCATAATGGAAGAGATGATAGGGTTTGCAAAGGAAGAGAAGAACGATGAAGGTTGAGATGATAGTGAAGTTTACCTAATGAAGAGGAAACTAAAGCGGTTTACTGTTATATATAAAACCCTTTTACAACGTTTTTTTATAAGCCTTTTACAGCGCTTATTAGAAAAGCGTTCTAAAAGGCCTAAGACTTTTACATAAATTAACAGAGACAACATCATAAACTTACGCTTCATACATAACCATGGAGGTAAGTTATAAATCAACAAAATTACAGGCCACGTGTTGTGTGAGATGCTTCGAATTCAGGATACTCATGATCAATTTTTGCCCATTGTGGGGAATCTGCAGGGTGTCGAAACATTCCATCTCTAGTTCTTTCATCTGTATGCCATGTCAAGTGTTTTGAATCTTCTTCACTGCGATACATGCGCCTAAATCTTGGTATTATAGGGAAATACCACACGACTTTTATTGGAATAGATTATTTTTTCTTATATCGAGAGACATTGCATTTCGGACACGCCTTTAGTAATTCATATTCGTTTCAAAATAAAATGCAATCGTTAGGACACGCATGAATCCTTTCGTAACTCATGCCAATAGAGCACAAAATCCGTTTAGCCTCATAGGTTCGATTGGGAAGTTCATTATCATCTGACAACATATCTTTTAAGAGTGTTAATAATTTTGTGAAGCTTTTATCAGACAATCCATTACTCGCTTTTAAGTTCTACAACTTTAATATCGCCGACAGTCTTGTGAATTTAGTACAACCATTATATAATGGTTTCTCTGCATCACTCAACAAACTCTCAAACATTTTAGGACAATCTCGAAGATCTTCTTCAACTGCTTTTGTAATCTCCTCAACTCGGTCCGACTCATATGTATCTGTATCGAAGTCAGTTGAAGCATATATCAAACCATTCTCAAAATTAATGTTTCCTTTTTTTTTCTCACCATGTCCTATCCAACATGTGTAGCTTTGATCAATTCTATTACATACTAAATGTCCTTCCAATTCATCTTCTCTAATGCGTTTTTCAAAACAACATTTTAAACAACGACAAACGACTCTATTTGGATCTTTTGCATTCTTCACTGCAAACTCAACAAACTCTTTCACTCCATTTTCATACTCTTTTGACAATCGATTGACAGACATCCATTTCTGGTCCATATTATATGACTTATATAAATGTAGTTACAAAAATAATAAGCTACTGAACATATCAACAAATTTCAAAAAGAAACCAATATCAACATATCTAATATCATTTACAGCGCTTGTGAAAAAAAGTGGTGTAATAGGTAATTTAATTATTTGAAAGCGCATGTCATTTACAGCGCTTGTGAAAAAAACGTTGTAATAGGTAATTTAATTATTTGAAAGCGCATGTCTTTTACAGCGCTTGTGAAAAAAGCGCTATAATAGGTAATTTAATTATTTGAAAGCCCATGTCTTTTACAACGCTTGTGAAAAAAGCGTTGTAAAATAATAAGTGAGGGCGCTTCAGTTTACAACGCTTGTGTACAAGCACTGTAAAAGCCTTATAAACGTTATGCACAAACGCTATATGACCCTACAACAACGTTGTTTTCACAACGCTTGTCAAAAAAGCGCTGTGATAGGCTCTGTTATTTTTAAAATATATTTACAACAACGCTTGTATTTAGTAAGCGTTGTAAAATGAGCGCTATTAAATGACATTTTTCGCATAGTGCTAACTAGTTTAATTCAATGTTAAAATGCATTATAATGTTTCCATTACTTTGCACTAACAACTCTATAGTATCAACTAATACTTCTTTCTATTAGAAGATAAATTTTTAGTATTAGCAAATTGACTTTTCTCACTGATTAACTCAATGTGCCTTATAGAAGCATACGGTTTTTGTCCAGTTTGTCATTGAAGAGTTTCAAGAAACACAACTAGAAGTCAGTAGAATTGAAAGAATTTTCATAACATATATAAACAGATCTTAGAAGAAGAGATAAACAAAACTTTCAATCCCCTATTCAACAAACTAACCTCACAATCAAGTATTTCCTTAAATAATTTTAATCTAAGATATAATCTCTCGTATAGATATGAGTCTTTGAGATGTTTACTTTGTTTCAAGGGACATAATATAAATCCTTTTTCATTTATATTCTTCTATTTGCGTATTCACTTATCTAAATATAAAGATTATGTTCTACTACTCAAAATATCATTAAATATAAATTGTTCATGCTTTTATAATTAATTTTTGATGTGCTAGCAATGTTGTATGTGTTTAAATCTTTCAGTTATTTAATTGACTTTAATTCTCACCTATGATTGTAAACATGTGACAGTTATAATGATTTTTTGTTTAACATTGTAACTAAATACCAATAAAAATTAAT
>JBBPBT010000850.1:11355481-11379814 GCA_037974875.1 Cicer bijugum
TTTTTATTTCTTAAAAGTTATTACTTTTAGGTTAAGAAGGCACATCAATATTGTTCTTGGATCTATACCTTGTATAAGGATGGAGAAACTCTTATCCTCTCACAATTTAATATTTTTATAATGTGAGAATTAAGGGTGAAAAGTAAGTTTTATTTAAAACACATAGGTCATTTGATTATAAAACATGATATTCCAAAGACATAAGAAGTGCTAATTAAGATGAATTTTTTTCATTTATTCTTTGCGTAAATTAAAGTGCTTTGAAATCAATAAATAAAATTAAAGCGCTCGTTGGAGAGCTAATATTTCATTAAGATTATTAGGCAAAGAAAACATTATATAAATATTTGATCTTTAAATACACTTGAATTTTTTTTAATATTAGACAACTTGATCTAAAATTTAGCATTTGGTATTCTCCTTACACGATTAAGTTGTAGATATTAAAGTTAAAATTAATCATTAAAATAAAATTATTTCATAAGGTATGTAAGAAAGAAAATAGTAAAGCAATAGAGAATAAAATTGTAAGACCTGCATTTTTCTCTCTATTATTAGTAGTGTGTAAAATTCATTTTTCATTTGTTTAAATTATTTATTAGTTACCACTACTTCATGTTAATTTAATTTATATTTCATAAATTTATATATATATATATATGATTTATTTTATTTGGTTAAGAATATTGATAGTATCAAATTTAGATTTTTGTGTAGAATTATATTGTTTCTTCACCAAATTTGTTATAATTGGTGTATTGAAAAATAATGAAGGCTTAGTGTTACTAGCCTAGTAGTTATTTTATTTTAATTTGAGTGATCCAATTCCTAGGGGAGTAATTTAAGGGTGGTAGTGCATATTGTAGAATGAGAAACACAAGAAAGACGGGTTTGAATTGTGTTGTATTTTAAAAATATTTTAGCAATAATAAAAGCAAATGATGAAAATAGAGAAGATAAAATAGACACAGAGAATAAGACAACCAATTTATTTGGGTTCACTACCAACACAATAGCTACGTCCAGTCCCTTCAAATTGAAGGATTTAATCCACTAATTCACCAATTGAGTCACACTTCCATTAAATACTTGCATGTCAAACTGACTATGCTCAAGTCTTCTCAACATTATAGCTTAGTACAGTCAAGTTGTTGAGGAACACAACCACCATTGGGCTAGGTTACTAATAAATTTCAATAGGGTGTTACAATTTTGTATTGTTAGAAAATTGTATCTCAGTCCTTAGACAAAAAATAAATTAGCCAAAATTATTATATTGTGTTTATTGCAGTGCATTGTTGTTGTTGTCCAATGAGGGTTGCACGCCTTTTTGTAGAGAATTTTGGGATTTCTGGTTGTTGCTCTGATTGCAACAAATAAACATTTATCATCAAATTTGTATCAAATCTTTTGAGATTTATTCCCCTTTTCATTAAACCTTGTCAAGAAACAGTCATGGTTATTGGTTATGTGTATCTTGATAAAGAAACAAAAGGAGTAAAGGATATCATGATCAGAATATATCTCATAGTCCTTCAAACAAATAACAAATTCGGCGTATTGATAAAATATTACACAAATTTGTCTTCTCTAGAGCGTCGAAGGCACGTTTCAGAACACGTTCACCATACTTACACTTGTTAGACATAAGTCCTCCTGATCATGATTTTGGCATAATTAACAAACATACAATGTTCATGCATTAGTTGATAAAACTAACAGTTTGAACCAAGTTACATTTCAGGAAAAACAAGCAAACACTATACACTTGGACACAAGCTTGGAACACAAGGAATCAAGCAAAAAGTAGAGAATGTGCTGGAGAAAGATTGTAAGACCCATAATTTTAAATTATACTTTATGTATTTTAGTGTATTCTGGGTATTGAACTCTGAGGCTTTTTAGTCAAATCATTGTATTTTGGTAATTAATGAATTTAATGCCAAAAATATGTTTGGAGCCCCGAATAAAATTATTTGTCGGAGAATAATTTATTTACGTTGCGAAGAATTTAATTCCGGACAGTTAGTTAAAAATATCACTCGTTGCTGAAAATCTATCTTTCAATTGAGTTGCGACGAAAATAGATATTTTATTAAATTAGATGAATGAAGTGAGGTGTGTAAGAGTTGGTAGATATTCATTTGAGTTTGGTTTTAAATATAATATAAATGTTTATATATATATATATATATGTATGTATATACATATATATTATTATTATTATTATTATTATAAGTATATATATATGTTATAAGTTAGGCATATATATATAGGCTTGAAAGGTCAGGAACGGAAGAAAAACAGAGGAAGCTAACATGCCTTCCACCTACGCAAACCCATCGCAGTTCTTTCTTTCTTTTTCCATTTCTTTTCTTTCTTTGGCTTCAAGAATAGAAACCCAAGGCTTGGTGAGTGATAGGACAAGGATTTCTCAGCTTCATACTTCCTCGTTGTTTCGAAAACGAAGAAAAACAGTATTAGGAATTTCAAAACCGTCAAACACAAACCTCCCCGTTTCACTGAGATCTAAGTTTCGTTTCGCGAAGAGATAGAAGGGAAAGTTGCTCACTACCACGCTACGGTGCTAGGGGACCAACTTTGGAAGCGACGTCGCGAGCAAAGTTTTTACCGGAATTGATCGCGGTGCCGTAAATCGACGTTAAAGCTAACGATAAGGTAAGGGCTCCTTCCAAACTTTTAGTTTGCATTTAGGGCCTTATCTGCGGTTGTGTGGAAAAGAATTTTGTTAGGGATGGAGTATTGATTTGGGGAAAAATGTATCTAAGGCTTTATGAGTAAAATCTTAGAGTTAGGTTTTGGTTATATTGATGAATGTTTCATGGAAAATGAATTTAAACTCATTTATGTATGATTTTGAGTAAATGAAACTTGTGTGTTTAAGTGGTGGATTGTGTTGATTCGTGTTCGTTGTTTTTGACGTGTTCTTAGTTAATACTGATGAAACTTGAGATGTGTTTTGTGTGGTCTGTGTGGAAAATGATTTGGTGTGAATTATGGATTGAATGTGAAAGTATGTTTGAGTTTGTTTTGTGTGGTTTGTGTGGAAAATGATTTGGAGTGAAGTATGGATTGAATGTGAAAGTTGGTTTTGTGTGGAATTTGAAAACCATTAAGTTAAACGAGTATTAAGAATGGGGAATCTCTTAATGACTTGTTTACTTAATGTGAGTTTGTTAAAAATCGTTTAAGTTAACTGAGCATTAAGAATGGGGAATCTCTTAATGTCTCGTTTACTTAACGGTTGTTTTTGAAAATGGTTTCAGTGAAATGAGTATTAAGAATGGGGAATCTCTTAATGACTTGTTTACTGAATATTTTGTTGTGGAAATCGTTTAAGTCAAAAGTATATTAAGAATGGGGAATCTCTTAATATGTCTGTTTGCTTATGGTTGTTGTGAAAATCGTTAAGTTAAATGAGTATTAAGAATGGGGAATCTCTTAATATCTGCGTTTACTTAATATCGTCGTAAAAATGATTTTTGTGGGGAAATGAATTGTTGTGTTTTGGCGTGAATTGTGTATTAAATTCGTGAATATGTTTGAGTTTGTTCTGTGTGGGATTTGAAAACCATTAAGTTAAATAAGTATTAAGAATGGGGAATCTCTTAATATCTTGTTTACTTAATGTGTGTTTGTTTGTTTGAAAATTGTTTAAGTTAACTGGGCATTAAGAATGGGGAATCTCTTAATGTCTCGGTTACTTAATGTTGTTTTGAAAATCGTTTAAGTTAAATAAGTATTAAGAATGGGGAATCTCTTAATGACTTATTTACTTAATGTTGTTTTGAAAATCGTTAAGTTAACTGGGCGTTAAGAATGGGGAATCTCTTAATGTCTTGGTTACTTATTGTTTGTTATGGTAAATCGTGCTGACCCGTGATAGGTGGCACCTCTATAAACTGTACTGACCCGGGATAGGTGGTACGTTTACGATTTATGTTTGGTAAGTTGTGCTGACCCGTGATAGGTGGCACCTCGGTAAGCAGTACTGACCCGTGATAGGTGGTACCCTTACGACTTACGCTTTTTCGTTTGGTAAATCGTGCTGACCCATGATAGATGGCACCTCGGTAAACAGTACTGACCCGTGATAGGTGGTACGTTTATGATTTACGTTTGGTAAGTTGTGTTGACCCGTGATAGGTGGCACCTCGGTAAACACTACTGACCCGTGATAGGTGGTACGTTTACGACTTACGTTTCTTGGTGAATTGTGTTTGTCCGTGAGAGACTGCACATGTGTTTGTCCGTGAGAGACTGCACAGGTGTTTGTCCGTGAGAGACTACACCCTGGTAAATTGTGAATTGTTGGTTCATTTTGTCCGTGTGGGAATTGTGTTATAAGTGTTATGTTTTGGAATTTGGTGATAACATGTTTGATTGCAGTACAATTTTGAAACTCCTGATGTTGTAGTAATTGTGTTATAAGTGTTAAGTGTTATGTTTTGGAGTTTGGTGATAACATGTTTGATTGCAATACAATTTCGAAACTCATGATGTTGTAGTAATTGTGTTATAAGTGTTAAGTGCTATGTTTTGGAATTTGGTGATAGCATGTTTGATCGCAATACTATTTCGAAACTCAAGATGTCGTGGTGATTGCGCTATAATTGCTAAGTTGATTGTTTGGAGTTGTGGATAAGTGTTGATTGATTTCGAAACCCTTTGAAAAGCTGAAAAATGCTGAATTTTGCTGTTTCTCTACTGCTGTCTGATGTGTATTCGAATACAGCAAGCTGTATTCGAATACAGACATGTTGTTTTGCCACTGACTTACTGTGTAGTCGAATACAGACTGTTGTAGTCGAATATAGACATGTTGTTTTGCCACTGACTTACTGTGTAGTCGAATACAGACTGTTGTAGTCGAATACAGACATGCTGTTTTGCTGCTGAATGCTGAAATAGCCTTGTATTCGAATACAAAGATGCTGTATTCGAATACAACAGTGTTGTTTTGTTAAAAACATCATTTTTCAACTTTGTGTATGCATGTTTGGCATATACAAACCCTTTTAAGGTGTATGCTAAGTTGAAATGTTATTTTGTGCATTTAAAAACTTAAATGTTATGTGTTAACTGTTAATTTCGGTTGGTGACCCTTTACAACTATTGTGGAAATCTGGGCTTTGCCCTCAGATGAGAACCAGGACCATCCTACCAGTTCGTACCCTGTGGATGGAAATGTAGTTGGGAACACCTGACTGGAGCTATGTTAGGTGGATCTTGCGGGGCGCGTGAAGATCGCTCAGGATGTATAGTTTTTGTGGATTGATCAGATTAGGTTGACGTATAGGGAGTAGATGTCTTTCTTTTGAATTGCGTTTATTTTAAATTGGAAGACTGTACCGCTTTTTGATGTTTAAATATTTTGAATTCATATTTTGAGAACTTTTTCCGCTGCTTGTAAATTATAATGACTTAATTATTTATCCAAATGTATTACCTCATTTATTTCTCTGTTTAATTTTAATTTCTTTTGAAAAAAAAATACACCCTCGCTTTGAAAAACGGGGTGTTACAAAGATGCAATTATGTCTAGTGTCATTAGTGGTTATAGTAGTTAGTTATTAGACTTATCAATGTGATTTCATGCTTAAGTATTTGCCAAGTTAAAAATGAAATCTTAAAATTAACAAGTAAACAAATCGATTAGCAAGTCAACTGAGGAATCCATTGTGCAATCGATTGCTTGAAGGATTTTAGTGAAACCTGAACTCTGGGTCTAAATCAATCCATTGGGCAATCGATTAGTAATTCAATTGAGAAATCGATTTTGTAACTTACATAGCCAAGCTAACACTTTGCAAATCGATTGGCAAATCGATTCAGAAAACTCTTTTTCATCAGACTTGGCTTCTGTAATCAACCAATCGATTGGGACATCAATTCAGTAATCGAGTTGTTAAGTCACAGAGCCAACCACTGACTGACACAATCGATTGGCAAATTGATTGTGAAAAAGCTTTTTATCAGACTTAGCCTTTGTGATCAATCAAATCGATTGAGACATCAATTGAAATCAATTTCTTAACTTGAAAGAAATTGACTAATCGATTTGGTAATCGATTGTGAAAATTGAAATTCTTAATCATATATTAGACACAAGTTCCTAATCGATTGGCACATTGATTTTCAATTAAATGGCTGAGCCACTGTAACTATTTGAATCGATTGGCAAATCGATTGGAATAAGATAGCTGAGCCACTGTAACTATTTGAATCAATTGACAAATCGATTGGAATAAAACAGCTGAATCATTGTGACCAGGCAAATCGATTGACGAATCGATTGGAGCAAAATATTGGAGTCACTGAGATCAGTCCAATTGATTGACAAATCGATTGAAGTAAATTGTTTGAGTTATAGCCAACTGCCAAATCAATTATGAGAATAAATATGAGTCGAATGAGTAATCGATTGTTTTGATCTCGTTGTTGGAACAAAACACCTCTAATCGATTACCCAATCGATTCAGATATGAACTAGCTTCTGTCTCTGATTTAAGCATTAAAAGAATCGATTGGCAAATCGATTCATTCATATATTTTCAAGAACCAAAAAAAACAAGAAACCCGATAATCAATTGGGCAATCGATTAAAATGTTTTTAAACCTTTATAAAATCAATTGAGGAATACACCTTTTCATAACACTGAAATCTAGAAAAATACTTTGAGAGAAAGAATTGAAACCACACACTAAATAGTATCTTGGCAAATCTTTATGGTGTGTATTTCATAATTTGATTGAGTCGCCTTTATTAGTGATCTTTGATCTTTTGTCATCTCTGTAAACAACGTTTTTGTTAAGAAAGTTCTGTAAAAACCCAATATAGAAACTGGTAACTATCTTCGTTGATGAGGGTGTTCATCAAGAAGAAGTTTCATCGTTATCTTGGGAGAGTTTGTTGATTAACTCGAGGGATACAGTGGGTGGACAATAGAAGCAAGAGAGTTTTTGGATATATAGGCCTTGTGATAGCTGGACAATCTGTAAAACACACTCTAGACGATTCTATTGGAAAAATGCTGAAATCGGTTCGATTTCACGACTGGACGTAGGTTGTCATACTGACAGTCGAACCAGTATAAATCTCGGTGCACAATTTTCCTATCCCTTCTCTTTATTTCAATATTGCTTGATTGGTTAATCTTGAATGTATGTGTTAGCAAAATTCTGTCTTGATTGATATGTTGAATGAGCATTGTATGTGAACACTTATATTGATTTACAAGCAATTTTGTTCCTGAATAAATGTTGTAAATTGTATTGATTAAACTGATTAGTAATCTTGGAAAAATTAATAAAGATTGTCACATAATTGTTAACAAATAGAGGCCATAAATTACCAACAACACTATGGAAATCAGAGCAGAGTCTTGTGTTCCTTTAATTTAGATCAAAACATCAGAGGATGTAGTATAAAGTTATTCAAAATAAACTAGAGTTGGGAATTGCACACTTAATGAGAACATTAGTGTTTTAAATGGTTTCCATAAAATAATTGTGTTATTATCAAAACAAGGGTCATAGTTCTTCAAACCAAGTTGGTTCTAACAATCTCCCCCTTTTGATGATGACAAACATAATTTTTGGGAATAATTTTTTTACTTTAAATTAACATATTTAACATAGAATTATACAACAAGGCTCCCCCTTAATATATGCAGGTTTACATGTAAGATTAATGAGAGATATTTTGACAAGTTAGTTCATAGGCATTACTGTTTGAAATTAAAATAGAACTTGTAATTTTCATTAAAGTTGTTCAAGATATTCCCCCACTTTTGTCATCAGACAAAAAGAGTGGAGTAGGCAACAAGTCTAAAAGAAAATAGTATAACAAAGGAATAGAAATACACACAAATAAACAAAAAATAATACAAGGAACTACAAATTTGGTATGGCTAGTCTAGCTAAGATTAAACTTAGGGTATTATGAATGTTTTCCTAATTCATGGTTGTTCCTTTCCTGAATGTCTCGGTCTTAGCTTCTAGGCGATCAAAGTCTTCCTTATTGACAAATTAGGAAAGATCAAACATAACGCCAATAGTGGCATAGCGACTTCCAAAGGTAGAATTGGTAGACCGTTAAGCAGCAGTAAAAGGAGCATCCAATAAGGGTATCTCAATATGTGGAATGAGGATAGGGAATTACAATAGTTATAATTGAGCAACCAATGGGAGTATGAGATGAACAACACTAGAGGAAACTAGGTTATCCCATGATGAGCCTTTGACGTGGTTATTAGTAGCTTTCTGGACCGATTGCTTTGGGCTTTATGAAGCTAAAAGGTCCACATATGGAGGATCTCAACTGTTTGTCTAAAAGTAGCAAAATTGTGATAGGACAATTGCATTCTATGATCCATATTTTCCATTATCCAATTGGCGACAAACAAGAGGACCTTATTATGCTAGGTTGAAATGTCATTATGATCTAAACTTTAAGAATTCTTATTGTGCGTTGAAATGATTTTGGCAATAAGAGAAGTAATGAATGAGTCAAGGTTTGGAAAGCCAAATGAATTGGAGTGTGTGAGGAGAATGAGGTTTATATGGATGGCGGAGGTGGCGGGTTCAAGTTGATAAGGGGTTGAGGGAGGAACAAAGGAGTTTTCTAAAGAGTATCAAAGACTAAGTCAACGATGACTTGAGTTGCTTTGTGAAAGGAATTCACAAGTCTTGGTGAGGTAGCGTGAGATACAAGGGTAGAGGAGGTAGGTGTTTGTCGAGGGTGAATGTGAGTAGCTGATGGTGTTTGATTTGGAGTATTGGTCTCGAGAGGAAAAATATATGTTTTATATCTAAGAGATACAAAGTGTTTTGCTTAGGTTGTCTCAAATGTTTCATCTAAGGTGTCGGTGTGATAGTCGATCAGAGTATCAAGTGCATGGTTAAAGCAAGGTCCAACTAAGTTGGCATGTTAGCTAAAGGTTATAAAAGGTTCAGGTTCATATTATTCATTACTACTCGCACTACTAAAGATAGCATAAGGAGTAGTTAGGTCAGAGTTTGGTGTTACCTTATGTTTCTTCCTCAAAATAAGGTTTGTTGCATTCTCATTGACACATGTTTCTTCTTCCTCATCCTCTTCCACTCAATGTCTTGACAACCCTTTTCGAGTTCTTCTAAAAAATTAGATCTACCTAAGGCAAACTAAAGCCATCTCTTAGCTAGATTGACAGATCCTCAGATTACTCCAAAACAACTTCTTTATTATCTTCTTCAAATATGGGAGGATATGAGTCTTCAACCACAAAGGGAATGGACTAGGATCCACTGGTTTGACCAGATATCCTTCTGGCATCAATATTGGATCCAATGAAATTTTTGAGGAAGATCAACTACATATTGATGACGTTTAAAATGTTGAACACTAGTACAAATGATGAAAGCAAGTGTTCCTCTTGAATAGTTTCTCTAACTTCATCTAAATCTTGAATGAAGGGAATTATCATTACTATTACTGTGATGAGTCATGGGTAGGCAATGGTTCTGATAACCCATGACCTTAGGTGTTCAAAAATCAGGTTTGGAAGATTGGTTTGGATCCTTTACGAGATATTCCATATTAGACCCTAAATGTTGAGTGATCTTAATTGGAAGCCCTAACATAATACTAGATACTTCTTTGTCTTTGTTTGTGTCAGCAGATGTCCAAAATTATTTGACTAGAACGTTCAAAGCCATATTTTATTCTAGCTTAAAACTACTAAAACCAACCCACATCAGCAAAGTCCTCAATAAAATCAAAATCATTTTCAACAAGGTTTGTGAAGTTGACTTTAAGTTCATGAAGAATTTAGAACTAGTCATATTGAATTGCATGGTAGAAACATAGAAGAAGTTTCTAAGTGTAGGGTTTGAGGATGAACTTGAAACCATTGAAGCATGAGAGATTCATAGACTTTCCAGGAAGTTTCAAGGATTGGAAGAGAGAAAGTGTGGTAATACGTGAGGATTCTAAGTGATCGTGAATGGTGAGTGGATTTTATGAAAATGTTTGAGTTTCTAAAACCATAACTAGTTCGCACTCGTAAACACGTGAGAACAAAACCTATCAGAGTCTCACAAATTACAAGGAAAATTGTTCATAGTAAAATAAATTGAATTTAGATTGACTAGAGGCACATATAAAATCATTTTTGTTAGAGGAATAACATATATACATTTAACCATTTTCTCTTTTTTACTAGAGGAAAAAATACAGAGACTTCACCATCATTATTTTATAAACAAAACGTTTAGATTTTTCTTTATAAAATTGAATCAGTCTTCAACAAAGGGTTTTGTGAAAATATTATCGCACCAATGAATAATGTCAACAAATTTAATGTCAAAAATACCCTTAAGGGCATAACCCTTTTAAAATTATGTTTAATCTGTATATGATTTACCCTTGAATGTAAAATACATTTTTTAGTTAAACATAATGAAGTATTGTCACATAAGATAGGAATGTTACTATCATTGATTTTGAAATCATCTAGTTAATACTTCATCTATAATAACTGAGTTCTACATCCTGCTGTTGAGATACATTTTGCTTCGATAATTGATTGAGCAATAGTCCATTGCTTTTGGTCGACCAAATGATTAGATTGTCACAAAGGAATATACAATTTCCACTCGGGCTTTTCCTTTTTAGCTTGTCTCCATCATAGTAAGCGTCACAAAAGCCTAATTTAACCGATACTCATAGGATGGCTTATATTATAGACCAAGTTAGTAGTACATTTCAGATAACTAAATATCCTTTACACAACTATTAAGTGGGATTCTTAAGGGTCATATTGAAATAAGACGCGCGTAGAATGAGAAACACAAGAAAATTGGGGGGGGGGGGGGGGGGGGGGCGTGAATTGTATTTTATTTTACAATAGTTTAAATAGAAAGCGATGAAAACAAATATCAAATAAAAAAGTGACAAAATCAATTTATCCTAGTTCACGACTAACACCTTAGCTACATCTGATCCCTTCAACCTAACGGATTTAATCCACCAATCCACCAATTGAATTATACTTCCACTTAACACCTACAAGTCAAACCGACTGTATTCAAGTCTTCTCAACCTTCAAGATTAGTATATTCAAGAGGGATGTAGCGACTACTGAGCTAGGTTACAAAAAAAATTGGTTTAAGGGTTTTCTAAATAACTTTCACAATAGGGTGTTGACAATGTTGTACTCTTATCAAATGTTTTTCAACACTTAGAAAAGAAAAAACATAAAGAACAAGAGTGTAGAGATGATTGTATTGTTTCTTATTGTGTTACATTGTTGGTTGTTTTTCAATAAGAGTAGCACGTCCTTTGATAAAGAGCGTTAAGGTTTTTGGCCATTGTCTTTATTACAATAAATCAACATGTATTATGAAATTTTGTATCAAATCTTCTAAGGGTGATTATCCATTAAACTTTGTCAAAAATATCCTTGAAATTGATTCTAAGAATCTTGATATGGTGATAGAAAGGGCAAAATATATTTTAATCAAAGTATGATTATAGATCTTCAAACAAATTCAAATTCATGGTGTTTAGCAGATGATGTGCAAAAGCTTTGTCATCTTCAGAGCGTTGACTTTCACCAAGCATAAACTATTATAAGATTCAGATGATCAAATGTTTGTTGTGATTATCAAAGGCCTACAATCACATGTTTTTCAAGGTTACTGAGGAAAATATATCAGATGCTTGATGTGATTATTAGAGGCAAAAAAATTAGAGCATTGTTTGTATATCCAAAATCACCAGAGGGTTATTTTAGAGCACGTTTACCAAACTTAGAATACCAAAATCAAAATAGATATTTGGTGTTCCGTTACTTTAGATCTAACATCAGATGATACAACTTGAACTCATATAGAATTACCTAATTTGAAAGCTGAACACTTAAAACAAAATATTAATGATTTAAATTAATATTGTTATCATCAAAACAAGTAAAAATAATATCATGTCTAGAGGCAATTAAGTAGAGAATAAAACCAATCATTACTCTATATACCTTACAATATGCTTTTTTTTTAACTTGGTTGTTCCTTATCAAGAGAACAAGTTGGATGCATAGGTGTAGACATTGGCTTACATTCATCCATTTTAAATTTCTTCAGTAGTTATCTTGTTCTTAAGTTATTAGACATATCTTATGATTCATTGTAGATTGGTTTTGTTGGTTCCTCTAATATATTTGGTTTCTCTGATATCTATAAATCTGCAAAGTCTAAGAATCCTCTGAACAATAGTTAAGTGAGATTCCCTTGGGTCATCCTTCTAGCCTGATTCATCTTTTTCTCTTGAGCAAGAATGGTGCATTGATGAATTTGTAACCCTAAGAAGAACTTTAGTTCTCCCATCATGCTTATTTGAACTTCAAGTTGCCTCAACTTAGCAAATTCTTGACAAAAATTATCATTAGTAGATCCAAAAATAATGTCATCATAAAAAATTTGAATAATCAGAGTGTCATCTCCCATTTATTTTTTAAAATCTAAGGTGTCTACTTGACCTATTTCAAAATTGTTTTTAAGCAAGAAATTACTTAATCTATCATATCATGCCCTAGATGTTTGTTTTAGACCATACAACGAGTTCCTTAGTTAAACATGTAATCTGAAAATTTAGAGCTTTCAAAACCTAGGGGTTGCTTAACATAGACTTATTCACTTATTACCTATTTAGAAAGGCACTTTAAAACATCCATTGGAAATATTTTAATAATATTATAAGCAAAAGAGGAAAGTACTATACGAATTGCCTTTAACTTGGTCACTTGAGAAAATTTCTCAGTGTAATAAATTCATTCTTATTGACTGTAACCTTGTGCAACTAGTTTGACCTTGTTCTTGACAACTTCTCCCTTTTTATTTAACTTGTTTATGAAAACCAACTTGGTTCCAATAAGGTTTGTTGTAAGACCCATAATTTTTAAGTGTACTTTATGTATTTTAGTGTATTTTTGGTATTGAACTCGGAGCCTATTAAGCCAAAGTTACTAATATTTTGGGAGTTTAAATGATCAAAAAGATATTTTGATGCCGATTAGAATTACTCGTCGATAAATAAATTGATTTAACTGCGGTGAATCTTTTACGAAGAATTTAATGCGTTATGGGCGAAAGGGTAATTTGAATAAATATCTAGTTTTGAGATATTTGTTAAAAGTAATTAAAAAATATATATATATATATATATATATATATATATATTATATATTTGGATGGAGGGAAATATAAAGGAAAGAGAAAGGAAACATAAAGGAAAGAAAAGCCAAGGAAGGAAAAGAAAAAGATATTTGCGTGAAACTTCTTCTTCTTCTTCTCTGTTAACGCAAAAACCAAACCGTGAAACTCAAATTCTCCCTTCCTCCATTGTTGCTCGTTTTTGCTCCCTTTTCTTTCCCTTGAGTTCGCAACTGATAGTGGGTGATAGGACAAGGATTTCTCAACTTCATTCTTCCTCTTTGATTTGAAAACGGAGAAAAACGGTATTAGGGATTCAAACTCAAATCTCCCCGTTTCATCTAGATCTAAGTGTCGTTTCAAGAAGTGACAGAAGGGAAAGTTGCTCACCACTACACTACGGTGCTAGTGAGCTAACTTTTGAAGCGGCGTTGCGAGCGGAGGTTTTTACCGGATTTGTTCACGGTACCGTAATCGGACGTAAAAGCTAAAGTGAAGGTAAGGGCTCCTTCCAAACCTTTAGTTTACATTTAGGGCCTTATCTGTAGTTGTGTGGAAAAGAATTTGATTAGGGTTGGTGTATTGAATTGGAGAAAATGAATTTAACTCATTTATGTATAATTTTGAGTAAATGAAATTTGATGTATTTGAGTGTTATGAATTCGTGATTTGTGTTCATCGTACTTGGCGTGTTCATACTTGATGTTTGTTGATTGATGTGATTTGGTGTGAATCGTTGATTGATTTGGATGGAATTTGATAACATGTTTGAGATGTGTTTTGTGTGGCTTGTGTGGAAAAATAATTTTGTGTAAGTTACGGATTGAATGTGAATGTACGTTTGAGTTTGTTTTTGTGTGGGATTTGAAAACCATTAAGTTAAACGAATATTAAAAATGGGGAATCTCTTAATGTCTTGCATACTTAATGAGAGTTTTGGAAAATCGTTTAAGTTAAATGAGAATTAAGAATGGGGAATCTCTTAATGTCTTATTTACTTGAAGTTTGTTTTGAAAATCGTTTAAGTTAACTGGGCGTTAAGAATGGGGAATCTCTTAATGTCTCGGTTACTTAATGTTGTTTAGAAAATCGTTTAAGTTAAATGAGAATTAAGAATGGGGAATCTCTTAATGTCTTGTTTACTTAATGTTTGTTTTTGAAAAGTCGTTTCAGTTAAATGAGTATTAAGAATGGGGAATCTCTTAATGTCTTATTTACTGAATGTTTTGTTGTGGAAATCGTTTAAGTCAAAAGTATATTAAGAATGGGGAATCTCTTAATATGTTTGTTTGCTTAATGTTTGGCGTGAAAATCGTTTAAGTCAAATGAGTGTTAAAAATGGGGAATCTTTTAATAACTGCATTTGCTTAACGATTATTGTGAATGGAGTCAGTATACGCTCATGCATTTTCATGCTTTTTGTAAATCGTGCAGACCCGTGATAGGTGGCACCTTGATAAATAGTACTTTGGCCTGTGATAGGCGGTACATTTATGATTTACGTTTTTGTAAGTTGTGCAGACCCGTGATAGGTGGCACCTTGGTAAATTGTACTTTGGCCAGTGATAGGCGGTACATTTACGACTTACGGTTTTTTTGTAAATTGTGTAGACTCGTGATAGGTGGCACCTCGGTAAAGAGTACTTTGGCCTGTGATAGGCGGTACCTTTACAATTTACATTCTTTTTAGTAAGCCGTGCAGACCCGTGATAGGTGGCACCTTGGTAAACGATATGGGCCCGTGATAGGCAATACGCTTATGGTTTACGCTTTTTAGTAAATCGTGCAGACCCGTGATAGGTGGCACCTCGGTAATTGGTACTTTGGCCTGCGATAGACGGTACAATTATGATTTACGGCCATTCGAGGAGGGTTTTGGTTTGGAATTCCGAGTCCATGCATTTTGGCATATACGCATTGCATTAGGGTGCTCGGCACACGAGTCGTGTTTGATTCAAATTTATGATTGTGATGATATTACTAAGTGCTATGTTTTGGAACAGATTGCGTGTAAGTGTGTTTGATTCAAGTTTATGATTGAGTGTTTGAACTTAAGTTGTGGTGGTAAATGGGGTTTTATTTGCTAAGTGTTATGTTTTGGAATTGTGTGATAGTGTATTTGGTTGCAAAACTATTTTGAAACTAAGGTTGTTGTGGTGATTGTGTTATAATTGCCAAGTGTGGATGTTTGGGAATTGTGTGATATCATGATTGATTGCAAAACCATTTTGAAACTTAAGATGTCGTGGTAATTGTGTTATAATTGCTAAGTGTTTTGTTTTGGAGTTGTGTGTAAGTGTGATTGATTTCAAAATTGTTTCGAAACTCAAGATGTCGTGGTGATTGCGCTATAATTGCTAAGTTTGATTGTTTGGAGTTGTGGGTAAGTGTTGATTGATTTCGAAACCCTTTGAAAAGCTGAAAAATGCTGAATTTTGCTGTTTTTCTGCTGTTGTCTGATGTGTATTCGAATACAGCAAGTTGTATTCGAATACAGACATGCTGTTTTGCCACTGACTTACTGTGTAGTCGAATACAGACTGTTGTAGTCGAATACAGACATGTTGTTTTGTTGTTTAATGCTGAAATAGCCTTGTATTCGAATACAAAGATGCTGTATTCGAATACAACAGTGTTGTTTTGTTAAAACCTTCATTTTTCAACCTTGTTTATGAATTTTTAGTATATGGGAACCCTTTTAAGGTGCATGCTAAGTTGATATGTCATTTTGTGCATTTGAAAACTTAAATGTTATGTGTTAACTGTTAATTTCGGTTGGTGACCCTTTACAATTACTGTGGAAATCTGGGCTTTGCCCTCATATGAGAGTCAGGATGATCCTACCGGTTCGTACCCTCCGGATGGGAATGTGGATGGGAGTGCTTGATTGGAGCTACGTTAGGAGAATCTCACGGGGCGCGTGGATATTACTCAAGGCGTATAGTTTTTTGGTTATGTATAGAATGATCAGACTAGGTTGTCACTCAGGACACATGTGTCTTTCTTTTGGGTTACCTTTATGTTAAGTTGAAAGGATGTACCTGTACTATTGTTGACATCAGGACATGCTTTGGATTTATATTTTGAAAAACTTTTCCGCTGCTTGTAAATTTTAATGACTTAATTATTTATCCAAAGGTTTTACCTTATTTATTTCTCTGTTGTATTTTGATTTCTTTTGAAAAAAAAATACACCCTCGCTTTGAAAAACGGGGTGTTACATTTGTCTTTGGTTTAGGTATTAGATCCCAAACATTATTCCTTTTAAATTCATTCAACTATTCTTGCATTTCAAGGATCCATATATCATCTGTTAGTGTTTCATCAACAAAGGTAGGTTCAATGGATGATAGTAGACCAAATATGGTTGTGTCCTTCAGTGATGATCTAGTCTTCAAAGGATCATTGTAATTTTCAATAATCAGAGTTTTAGGATTGGATGACTTGTACTTTCATCCAATTATCACTTTTGAATTATTTTGACTTCTTTTGACTTGGTCGGATTCATCTTATGATGTTTTTCAGCTTCCTATGATTTACTAGCATATTGTATATTATTGTGAAAATAATGGAAAAGGAGACCTAGAGGGAAGAAATGATGTTTTGTTGGATAATTTGATGAATTGAGTAAAACAAAAATTGATGAATTGCAATAAAAGGTGCATTATAAGTAAAGTGTCAAAGTTCATGGAGAAAAACTCTATAAGTCAGTTAATGCAACGAGAATCAATTTCATTTTCATAATCTATTAGATAGTTTTGAGCTTCAGGTGGAGCCTTCAAATGGAAATGAACCAAGGACTAATCTAAACCAAACTCATGGAAAAATTCAACTTATAAACCATGTAGCAGCTGATTTAGATGATGGTAATCATGATAATAGAGGTGAGTATTTTCTAGCAAAGGATAAATATAGAAGACAGATAAATCCACCTCAACGATATATGTTCATAGCTAATATGACCAGCTATTCATTTAACACTGTTTAAGAATTTAGTAGGGAGGAACTAAAGATGGTTACAGAAGTTATTAAATACAACGATAGTCATAACAACCTTCCTTCATGTCAGTTTGAAGAAGACTATTCTTATGAGGAATCCTAGTGTTTAAGATCACTCTATAAACTTCGACAATCACTTAAAGAATGGTATTTAAGCTTTGATTCCTTCATATGGAAGTACAAAACCATTGGAAACAATAATGATTGTTGTGTTTACTTAAGAAATTTGCATGCAATACCATTGCTCCCCTTCTTCAAAATAAAATCTCTACTCATGACCGTTTTATTAGGAATTGAATCAAAAGAAGTTTGATCACAAAAACCCAATCATAAGAATTGTAAAGTAACCCCCAATTCCTTAGTGGATTTAAGATTAGAATAAAGCCTTACCGTACTAGAATTCTCTTGTTAAACTATTGCATTTGCAGCTAATTTAATTGGTTTCATGATCTGCATCTATCCCTAGACTACAAAATCTTGAATTTCCCATCTCAAGCATTCGTAAAGTTCACTTCCCTTTCAAAATACAAATCGTAGAACATTTTAATGTTGATCAAACAATAAAAAGCACTAAGCACATATATGAGAAAAATTATTCAATAAACTCATTCATATAATTAGAAATCAAATAAAAAAAATAAGGGTTTCATCTTGTTACACTCATTCCTAACAAATAGGGTTTAGTTACTCATGACAGAGATAGAAAATATAGATATTAGAAAAAAAATTACAAGAAAGATTCATGAATGATTCTTGATAAAACTACTCCAACGGTGTTAGAAACGACTATCTTTGAGTTTCTATGCTAGGACACAAGTCTCCAAACTTCCCAATAGTCAAAAAGATGCCTAGAAAGTGAAGAACAAAAAATGCATTTTAATGAATGCTGATGCGCGTCGCACGCTCCAGATGCGAGACTTGCGCTTCAGGCAACCTGGACAGTGTCACTAATGCGGAAATGCGCCCTAGGCGCATAGCTTATTTTGTTTGATGTTTTCTGCATTTTGATCCTCTTTTGAGTCTGATTTGGGTTCTGATGTCTTCATGAAAGTTATAGCTATGGATCTTAAATTTTATTTACACTTGGTGCTCCTCCAATTGAACATCTATAGCTCTAGATATGGCTGCAATACTCCACATAGGTAATGTTGATTTCTCGCCAAAATTCTGCACTGCACTAAAACAAAAGCAACGTAAAATTACGGAAAAATATCTACTTAAACAAGGAGATACGAACATAAACATTCCATTAAATCAAAGAACTAAAATGAACAAAATATATCAAATAACTCCTTAAATTAACTAAAGGTTAAAGATAAAGAAGACTAAAATCAATGAAAAATATGCATATGATGAAGAGTCATCAGCATATATCTTAGATATGCAGTTGAAGCATATGTTTCAAGAACGTCCTTAGTTCTTGTGAGTCAAGCTGGAGAATGATCAATCTTAATGGAACTTGCTTGATTCATCATTCTCCATAGCTTTTCTACTATGTATTTTGAATTGATTCTTTACTGAGATGAATCCTTTATATTCTTTCTAGAATACTGAAAATGCACTTTGTTCATTGCATGAGCTTTCCTTGCATTAATAGATGATTTGAACTTCCTTTTATGAAAATGAAAAGCTTATATCCTTGTTGGATGCATATATTCTTTCTAAAGTTTTGGTGTTCCTTTAACTTAGATCAAACATCAAATGATGCAACTTGAAGTCATATAGAATAACCTAATTTGAAAGTTGAACACTAAAACAAAACATTAGTGCTTCAAATTATTCCCACAAAATAATGTGGTTATCATCAAAACAAGTAAATAGAATATCAGGTCTAGAGGTTGTTAATTAGAGAAGAAAACCAATCATTACTCTATATACCTTATGAGCTACTTTTTTTACTTGACTCATCCTTATCAAGATAATCAATTGGATGCATAGGTGTAGACATATGCTTACATTCATCCATTTTAAATTTCATAAACAATTCTCTAGTTCTTGAGTATTATGCATACTTTCTGATTCATTGTAGGCTGGTTTTGTTGGTTCCTCTAATATATCTAGTTCCTCTGATATTTGTAGATCTAGAAAGTCTACATCTAGCTTTGACTTTTTATCATCAAACATGACATGAATGGATTCCTCAACAATCAGTTTTGGTTTGGTCTATACTTCCTAACAAGTAGATTATCCTTAGCTTCTTGTAGTTGTTTATTTCTTTCATAGTTTAGAATCAGAGCATTAAAGATACTCTTTGTCGTTTCTTTGTTGCTACATTTTTCAAACTTTTGGAAGGTGATAACATTCATCATGAAAGTTATGGCTTTATGATGCATCTTGTATTATTTCTTTAGATCAACATTGAAATAATTTTTGGATATTTCAATAGCAGCATAGTCTTTTGGAGCCTCATAGTCATTTTTGACTTTATCCCAAACATTAGGATCATGTGAGATGTAGAAACTTCTAAGGTTGTATTTCCAGTATTCGAATCATTCTCCATTAAATAGAGGAGGCGTATTAACCTTTCCACCTATAACTTCATCATAAAGTTAGTCATAATAACACAAATCTTTACTCAAACATGGTTAAGAGCTCAACATTGAGACCGAGCTCTAATGCCAATTGTAGAACAACTAAAAAACACATAACATCATAACAAATTGATTTTAGTTCACCACCAACACGGTAGTTATGCCCAATCCTTAAAAGTGAAGAGTTTAATTCACTAATTCTTCAACTAAATCACACTTCCATTGAACACGTGCTAGTCAAACTAACTATATTCATGTTTTCTCAAAAATCTAGCTTAGTACAATTAAGCTTTTTAGAAATGCATCCACTATTGGTTAGGTTACAAATAGAATAGATTTAAGGTTTTTTTTAATAGCTCTCACAACAGGGTGTTTACAATTTTGTATTCTCAGAAAATTCTTTCTCAGTACATAGACAAACAAAAAGAGCAAAATGGTTTTATTGTGCTTATTTAAGAGTGTTGTTGTTAAATAAGGGTTGCACGTCATTTTATAGAGAACTTTAGGGTTTTTTGTTGTTGTTTTGATTGCAAGAAACCATCATGTATCATGAAGTTTTGTATCAAATCTTTACCGATTGATTCACCATTAAACTTTTTCCAAAAATAGTCTTTGTAATTTATTCTATGTATCTTGATATGGAAACAGAAGCAATAAAGGATAATAAGATCAAAGTATATCCTATAGTCATTTAAATGAATAACAGATTCAAGGTGTTGATCAGGTGTTACACAATTTTTTTCTTCAAAGCGTTGAGTTTTCAGAGCATGTCATTTTATAATTACTATTTTCATCAGAGCATTGATTGTCTTGAGTGTTGACTTTGGTTGTATGCATTAGAGGTATGAGTTTATCAGAGGCAGACAACTAAATGCAGAAGTTGCTAGATGTTGGTTATATGCATCAGAGGCAAACCAATCATAGCATTATTTGTGTTAGATAGAGTCACTAGAGTTACGCTTCTGAACGCGCTCACCAGACTTAGAGTACAAAAATAGGCGAGTCTTAGAGTTCCTTTAACTTAAATCAAACCATTAGAGGATGCATCGTAAAGTCATTCAAAATAAACTTGATTCACCAACTTGGTTCTAACAAGTAGGGAGTAATCAATTAGATTTAATATATAGCTTAATTTAAAAGATATAAATTTTAATTCTAAATTAATTTTTTTTTGAGACAATAAATGGATAGATCTTTGATGATATTGAGTTTGCGTAGAGATTTGGTAAAAATAACATAATTGAGCAAGGAAAAATGGGTTATATATCAATCCATATAGTTGATATCAATGTAACACATTTAGATCCTTACGAGGATATTATATTCTTCCTCCCAATCAAATTAAGTAAATTACTTATGAATATCAACAAGAGCATTAGGTGTCAAAATTAATTGTTTGTAAAGAGAACTTCTATTTATATTTTTAAAGGAGTCTGTTAGGACATTCATAACACTTGTTTCTCATTATGATATTTTAGAGCTATATAAGATGGATCCCAATATGGTAATTTTAAATGACAACATTTATGAAACAAAATAGTGCAACAAAAGTAAATATTATGTTAAAAGGCACAAAGTAAATGATTTGTAAATTGATGTAATTCATTTATAGATTAATGAATAAGTCTCATTAGTGATATTTAAAATCTTATAAACTAACAATCTCATTTGATTTTGAGATTACTATTGTAGATAATTGTGGATATTACAAAGTATGTTAGAATAAATATATATTCTTATTATAATGTGTCGAACTTACTTTATTTAGTCAGTAATGATATAAGTTTCTTGCACGAAATCAAAATATCTTTGACAAACGTTTAGTAATGAAGGATCTTAAATACATCTCTTTTGTATTTTTCATTGTATTACTTAGAAATTATTCTCAAGATATCTTTAAGTTATATCACAAAAGAGATATTATGGATATGTTTCGATAATCATGGAGATATATTCCGAATAGTGAGTGGATTTCTTAAGTTCAAAAGGGACAACAATATGTTTAAGGCTCGTTAGTTTGGGCTAATAAGGTGAGTCACACCGTTTCGCGAGAATTAATGGTGAAAAAATAAAACACCGTTAATCAATTAACAAATTCAAAAATACCGTTTTTTCCATCTAAAATAGAATAAAAACATGTTTTTTCAAAATAAATCTAAACATAATCTTATCTTCTTATCTAGTTTTAATTTTCTTTTATCTCTAAACTAATATTATAGAACAAGTAATCTAAGATGATTTGATTTTTAGTTGCTGAATTTTATTCTTATTGTTGTACTAGTATAATCTAAGATGATTTTGATTTTCAAACTTCATACTTTTTTCAGCTGAAGTAACTTTTACAAATATAGGTAAATTTATTATATAAAATTGTTGATTATATTTGAAATATTATTACTCACACGAAATATTGAGAAAAAAATTAGTTCCATTTGTTCACAATTATCAATATTTTAGTAGTTTTTATTTATTTATTTTTTATATATTTAGTTGTACCGTTAATTATTCAATTTCCTACAGACTTTCTTGTTTTGGAAAAACAAATATATTTGTTTTCATGTATTTGTCCAATGATTTCAACAATGCTTTACTCCACTTAATTTTTATACATATAATCGTTCTTTCTATGAATGGATTAAGAAAAGCATATGACTCCCTTATTTAACACAATTTGGAGCAACTTTCCTTTAAATCTAACAACTATTAAACATAATACAATAAATATTGAACAAAAAAATGTGATGGAAGTAACGGGAAATCTATCCAAATCTTCTTAACAATTTAACCAATAAATATTTTGACAAGTATACTGCGAATTACACTTTAGATTGCAACTAATGATATAAGTATTGGCAGTTAGAGGCTAAATGAAACCCTTCTAAATACAAAGTTAAGTAAGTATAATCAATTCAACTTAGTACAATCAGTTCGCTTGAACGATACAACATTTTTAACAAGGTCATAACCAACCAACAAGTTCTGTTGAGCCAAGTTCCTAAAGATAGAACCAATATTAGATGGTATAAAAGCGAAACAAACCATCCCATCAACAACTGGAATAAAGGTATTAATAGAATTTAACTTAACATCTGCACCTCTGAAATTTGCCGTGATTATAGGAAAATCATATTCCTCTGATGTGACATTATAGCAAAGGCTAAATTGATTGTTTGGATCTTTAACACGATCTAGTTTAACAAATTCTGCTACAGTTGATTCCAAATTAGTATAATCTCTACTTGGTAAAAAAGTCAATGTAGTACCTAAATCAATTATAATGTTACCCTCGTTACCACCAATTGAATCCCCACCAAATTTTACCCTTTTGTTTTCAACAGTAAATGCTTCCAATGTCAAATAGTAAAAAGTTTGTAGGTTTTTTTTCGTTAAAGGAGTAGACACAACACCATGACCTGAAACAACGGCTGCTTCTCCAAAATTGAGTTTGCTTGTCGCACTTGACTCAACCAACAATGGCACCAAACAGTACGAGAACTTTCCACCAATTGTTGATCCCAATTGTGTTGTAAGAGACACAGATCAACCTCCAAGACCGACTATACCATAACTTTTACCTTTAAATGATACTGCATTTTGAGTTCCACATCCTATCACAATTTTAGGAAATGAAAATGAATGGCCAATGGTGGAATCTATTGTAAGAGTTTCAAAACTAAGATCTCATCTTAAATGTGATTTATCGCCATACTCAATATTATATTGACAATATTCTTGTTCAGTACAATAAGTGTCTCTCCTAGATTGACATGTATTAGATCGACAAGGAATAATTTTGTAACTTGATGATTTTGAAGGATCAAACATTGGGCTTGTTTGGTTAAAACATTGTAAACAATGTTGGCATTGAAGCCAAATAATTTCACTACCAGTATCAGCAATACCATACACTTTCAATGATGGGGTACCAATTGAATAAGTCAGGAGATACGCCCCTTTTTCAGGAATTACATTCGATTCAGGAGGATTAGAGAGTGAATCTGTGAAGAAATGATTAATACAACTAATGGAATGACGTTCAGCATTAACCACAAGTTGATATTTGGTTTGTTCAGGTTGGTAGAAGGGTGATTTTAAAGAGTCGCGCTGGATAAGCTCAACACTAAAACCATTGTTTTGTGCATGGGAATGAAAAACAATGAAACAAAGGGAAAATAATAAAAGGATAAGAAAGGATTGTATGTCCATCTTTGGTATTAGGAGAGGTTTGATGTGAAAATATGATTCAATTGTTGTATTCTTGAGTATTTTTTTATAAGAATCTTTGTGAGGTTCTTTGTTGCTTGAAATGCATACGATTGAGAATATAGATATACGCATTCTTAAGAAATAGAGAAATTTTAGTCTAAAAAGTTTTGACTCATCATTATTCTTTTGTAAGAAAAAAAATTAAACTAAAAGTTATATATTTTTCTTTATTGTTATAATTATTTTGACTGACATGCTACTTTATTTTATTTTCTTTTGATAATTAACACGCTGCTTTATTATTATACGTATATATACATGCAATTAAAAGTGATTTCGAATGAGATTTTCAACCGATTTCAGTTAATGATATGTTTTCATTCCA
>JBBPBT010000850.1:11385097-11400472 GCA_037974875.1 Cicer bijugum
CATTAAAAATTATAATTAAATATTTATATAATTTTTTGAAAATTGTATGGATAACTATATAAAGAGGACAATGCATAGAGACAAGATATAGGCAAAATACATTGATCAATTTATTATATGACTTTAAACTAAGCCAGCAAATCTTTGACTCTCTTTTCATGCTTTACTTCCTAAAACTAGTTATCCAACAAATTATAGAGTAGTGGAGTAGTAACTATTACATTATTTTTAATCTCGATTTATTGAACTCGGTTTTATTACTCTTACCTAACATTAAGAGGAAAATTAGGTATATTCAATTATTTCAACGATGGAAACTAAGTTTCATAGAGTCAAATGTATTAATCCACTTAATTTTTATGTACAGTGGTTTTTTCTATGAATCGGTTAAATAAATCATTTGAATCCCTCATTTAACACAACTTGGTGCAACTTTTCCTTTTTATCTAAAATAACAACAATGTTAATTAAATCTTCAGCAACAAACGTTTGTCACATGTATTATTTGTTGGAGATAATTCAAAATGATATAGTAAAAATGTAGTTAGAAGTTAGTTAGAATATGGTTAGAAGTTGGTTGATGTAAAACAGCCACAAAACTGCTGCTATAAAAGGCTATGATCAATCCATGAAGTAGAGTGTGTAATGCTGAAAAACAAAACCAGAAGATTGATCTGCAGAAGTGAAAAGATCAATCTTTGCATAATCCAGATCAATCTGAAGAAGTAGAAGATCAATCCGCGTTTTTCTGTTTTCTCTATTTTCTTTCTCAATTCTAATTCCTCTCAATTATACAACCTGTTCTAACAAATGGCATCAAGAGCTTGGGTTCTAGACCTTGGGAAACACGAGCGAAAGTGTGATGGGGAATCAAAATTGGGAAACACAAGTATGAGTGAAAGAAAAAAAAAAGAAATGAATGGAGGAGGATTTCCATTGAATTTGCTAATTCTGGATGGAAAGAACTGGGAGAGGTGGTCTGCATCAATGAGATCGTTGTTGGGAGCTCAAGAAGTGTTTGAGATTGTTCAAGATGGCTATGAACAGCTTGGTGCGAATCCAACCGAAAGACAACAAACAACTTTCAAAGATTGCAAGAAAAGGGATTGCAAGGCATTGTTTTACATCTAGCAAAGTGTGGATTCAAACAATTTTGAAAGGATCTCAAAGGTATCTACATCAAAAGAGGCATGGGATATCTTGGTGAAGTATTACACAGGTGAAGAAAAAACCAAGAAAGTGAAGCTCCAAATGCTAAGAATGCAATATGAATTGTTGCAGATGGAAGAAGAAGAAGCTATGGCAGATTACTTCAATTGTGTGCATGTTGTTGTTAATCAAATGAGAACAAATGGTGAATCATTAACTGAAGTGTGAGTTATTGAAAAGATCCTTAGAACATTAACACAAAGGTATGATCACATAGTGGTGGCAATTGAAGAATCAAAGTATCTTGATAAGATGAAGATGGAGGATTTGCAAGGATCTCTTGAAGCTCATGAACTGAGATTAAGAGAAAGGTGTTCAGCAACCTCAATATCACAAGTGCAGGCCCTGTAGGCTCAAGTTAGCAAGAAGACCAACCAAGGTGATGTGAAGCACAAGAAAGGCAAAGGTAACTTCAAGTGGTACAAGAAGTATGATTATGATGAAGAGACGAATGATTCTGATGAAGGGTCTGGAAGTTCAAGAGATCATAATAAAAGTAACAACAACAGCAAGAATTTGAATGGCAAGAACAAATTTAACAAGAAAGAAATCCAATGTTACAATTGTCAAAAATGGGGGCATTTTGCAAATGAGTGCAAATCCAAGAAAGTCCAAAGAGAGGATGATGATGCTCAAATGGCAGTTGAGGATTCGGATTCAGAGGATGTGTTATTGATGGCAATAACAAACAAAGATCGTTCCGGAAAAGGTGTTAAAAACAAAGATCGTTCTGGAAAAGGTGTTAAAAACAACGATCGTTCTGAAAAAGGTGAAGAACGTTCTTCTTATCAGTTTTGGTTTCTTGATACTAGATGCTCGAATCACATGACTTTTCACAGAGATTGGTTTGTAAGCATTGATGATAAGGTAAAAAGAGAGATTATATTTGCAGATGGCAGCAAAGTAACTGCAGAAGGAGTAGGAAATGTGTTGATTCAAAGGAAAGATGGCAAGCAATATTTCATATGTGATGTGTTGTATGTGCCAAGAATGAAGAACAATATGTTAAGTCATGGACAACTACTTGAAAAGGGATATTCAATGAAGATGAAGCATGGTGAAATAAAGATGTTTGATAGTGCAAACAAGTTTGTATTGAAGGCACCATTGTCCAGAAATAGAACTTTCAAAACAACACTATCAAATAGATCCTTGTGAATGATGGAGGTTGAAGGAATGGATGAGATGTTAAATCCAAGTGAATGTGATGTTAGTACCCCAGCTATTCAACCTCACACAGCTTGTAGAACTACAAATAAATGGAAAACAGTCAATCCTAAAGTAAGAGCAAGAGTTGTTGTAGGCGATGTTGAGCAAGGGAACAAACATGCTAATGTTCCAGCCACTCTTGCTATTGTGCCAAGCAATAGAAGAAAGGTCCCTGCAATTTCAATTTGCAGAAAGAATGAAGTGATTGGGCTAGATGATGATAGTGATGATGGTAAATGTGAGGTCCAAGGAAAGCTAGTAGATGCAACTAGGACTCATGTTGCAGCTCATAGCAATAAGGCAAGAGTCGTTGAATGTTTGACATGCAACAAGGCTGATTTGTAGCAGCTGGACAGATTGTTGGAAGATGACATTAAAGTGATAACAGGGATGAAATCTGAAGCATTGAAGACTGCAATTGGTCAAGGCGGCAAAGGGAAAAAGGCTGATGCATTGTTAACCATGAGTGTCGTGACTGAAGAAGGCATGATTTCGGAGAAAAATGCAGCTTGTGAGAGATTGTTGAATCTAAGAGCTGAGATAAAGATGAAGTCTAAGAAGATCAAGGAATGTTTGAACAAAACTGCAAAGTGCATGAAAATGTGTTATCGGTGTGGTGAAGAAGGACATTTTGCTCAAAAATGCGCAAGACATTCAAGTGTTCATAGAAAGAGCAATCATTTAGAAACAAGTTTTCACTTCTTAAGAGATCAAGTGACGAAAGGAAGGATGAGACTAGAGGACTGCAGTATGAGTGATCAAAAGGAAGGCATCCTAAATAAAAGCTTGAAGAGGGTGAAGTTCAAATAGATTAAGAACAATCTTGTATTAATGTCAATTGAATCACTTTGAATTAGGGGACATGTTGGAACCACTTAGAAGTTGGTTGATGTAAAACAGCCACAAAACTGCTGCTATAAAAGGCTATGATCAATCCATGAAGTAGAGTGTGTAATGATGAAAAACAAAACCAGAAGATTGATCTGCATAAGTGAAAAGATCAATCTTTGCAGAACCCAAATCAATATGAAGAAACAGAAGATCAATCTGTGTTTTTCTGTTTTCTCTATTTTCTTCTCTTTTCTTCTCAATTCCAATTCCTCTTAATTATACAACTTGTTCTAACATTATTTTTATAAGTCAAATTGTTAGTACATTATTTTTATAAGTCAAATTGTTAGTACAATCAAATCCGTTAATTGTTGTTTTCATGATAAAGCACAATCAATCTCTAATTATATTTGTTAAGTGCACAAATTAAGTTAGAAGACAAATATTTGTAGTAATGACTATCTATTTTAGGGTAGCATAAATTATGAGTAAGTTAGAGATAATAATAATCTAAGTGTTTTTTGCACAAATGATATCATCATCTAATAAAGAAGTCATTATATTTACTATTATAGAAAGTCATAATATAGCAATAAGAAGTATTGCAATGTGCGATATACAATTTAAGTCAAAGCCTTAGAAGCAAAAAAGAAATACAAGTCATTGTTCTAGTATAAGCTAGATCCTCTTATGAACAAGGAAAAGAAAATCTACTAAACATAGTTCTCAATGACTACGATGAACTCACTCTCAAAAGTTGTATAATTAAACATAGTTCTTCTTCTGATTATTCTGCTTCTAATAAGTGTGTCAAGCAAAATGATCATATACCTCTGACAAGTGCGTCAAACAAGATGATTGTCTGCCTATGATAACTATAGCAAGTGTTGGAACCAAGTTGGTTTTATACTTAGAGCTTTGATTTCAACAAAAGTATTTTATGAGAACAACATATCTAACTTCACAAATTATGAAAGAAAATTTATGTTTTTGAAGAAAATCTAATATAAGATTTGATTCATATTTACGAATGAAGAAAATCTTTGACCAAGTTGAAAAGAAGATATGGTCAAATGTTTTTGAAGAAAATCTAAAATAAGATTTGATTCAGATTTATAATTGAAGAAAATCTTTGACAAAATCGAAAAAAAGATATGGTTAACTGTTTTTGGAGAATATCTAAAACAAGATTTGATTATGACTTATGTTTGAAGAAAATCTTTGACCAAGTTAAATAGATATTATGGTCAAGATTTGAAAAATGTTTTATCAAGATTTATCACAAAAGATATGAATTATTTTCAAAAACAAATATGAATAATATCAATCTGAATAATTTACAAAATCAATCTGACCAAAATACGAACAAAATCAATCTAAATAATTTACAAAATTGATCTAAACAAATACAAACATAATCAATCTAGAAGAACTGCTCAGATTGGATTCAAAAATAAAGAATTGGCTAAAGAACATATAAATAAATAAAATATCTTGTTAAGAATTATTTTTTAATAAGATCATTGTTAACGAAAAATATCACCGAAAATTCGTAAAAGAGTATAAGAACTCAAGCTCAAAATTCCAAATTCATCTTAGAGTTCAAAGAGAGAAACACTTGTTCAAATGAGAAATATAATCTAAGTGTTTTTCTTAGAGTGTGATAGTCATTGTTATAAGAAACTACTCAAGTTCCAAGCCTTTGTATTCTAACCCGATAGTAGTGTTAGTATGTCTTCAACAATTTGGGGTTGTTATATTGTGTGGAAAAGACTTTGCTGGTAGAGTCAAGGTATATATGTTCTTCAAAAGTCTTGGGTTGTCAGGTTGTTTAAGAAGACTGGTTTGGAGGATCAAATGCTTTGTAATTTAAGTTGTTGAATTAGTGGATTAAATCCTTCTGACTGAAAGGACTGAATGGAGCCAAGTTAGTGTTGAACGATGATAAATTACTTGTGTCACTTTATTCCTACACTCCTTAATTTTGTTATTGTTTCCATTCCAAGTAAATCATCAAGTGTGAACTAGTTTAATCAAAGAATGCAAATGTTATTAACTAAGTCAAACACAATTCAACCTTTTTCTCGTGGTTGCACCTTTAATTGGCATCAAAGCGGTTTCAAGGTTAAGCACTTTATAGTGTTTAAGGAAAGATCCAAGGGGTCAATATGTCTATAAGGTATTGAGATTTCAAGGAAAAAGATAGATGTTGTTCAGAAGAAGATGTACAAGATACATCATTAGTCCATGACATTTGTGATAAATGACATCACTTTCAAGGAGTTTGACAAGTACACCAACAAAAAACAACAAAGAATATTTATGATAGTTTGATTCTAACCTACGAAGGAAATAAGCCAGTACAAGAAGAAAAGGTCAACCTCCTAGTTAAAAAGTAAAAGTTGTTGAAGATAAAAGAAGGATGAAGATGTTGAAACAATGTTTTCCAGACTATAGTCTCATAATTAAAGATACTTGAGAAGAGTTATACTAATGCAAATCATGTGAAGAAGTGCTATGAATTATGCCAAGCAAGTGGACACCTTATATCAATATCATTTAGGAAACAAAGGATTGTAATACTTTTAAGCTGGAAGAACTAATCAACTCTTTCACATCACATGAAATTGAACTTGTAGAGGATGAGCCCAAGAAATAGAAACCAACATTGGCTTTGAAATACAATTAAAAGAAAGTTATTAAGTCAATTGTAGAATGTAAGACCCATAATTTTAAATTATACTTTATGTATTTTAGCGGATTTTGGTATTGAACTCAAGGGCTTTTTAGCCAAGTTATTAATATTTTGGGAGTTTAAATGACCAAAAAGATATTTTGATGCCCGATTAGAATTACTCGTTGATGAATAAATTAAATTATCTGCGGTGAATCTCTTACGAATAATTTAATGCGTTATGGGTGAAATGATAATTTGACAAATATCTAGGTGTTTTGGGATATTTGTTAATTATAATTAATTAATTAATTAATATATATATATATATATGTTTGTGTGGAGGGAAAAAGGACGGAGATAGAAAAGAAAGAAAAGGAAATAGAAGGAAAGGAAATTAGGAGAAAGGAAAACCAAAAGAAAAGAGAAAGCATTTTCCCTCTCCCTGTCTCTCGCGCCAACTTCCTCCTTCCTCCATTGTTATACTTTTCCTTGCTTCCTTTGCTTCCTTTGAGTTCGAGAATTGAAACCCAATGCTAGTGGGTGAGAAAGATCAAGTTTCCAGCTTCTTCCTTTCTCCCGGATTCGAAAACGGTATTAGGGATTTCAAAACTGTCAAACATAAACCTTCCCGTTTCATCTAGATCTAAGCTTTTTTTCGCGAAGAGATAGAAGGGAAAGTTGCTCACTACCACACTACGGTGCTATGGGACCAACTTTGGACGCGACGTTGCGAGCGGAGATTTTACCGGATTTACTCGCGGTACCGTAATCGCACGTTAAAGCTAACGTGAAGGTAAGGGCTCCTTCCAAACTTTTAGTTTGCATTTAGGGACTTACTTGTGGTTGTCTGGAAAAGAATTTGTTAGGGTTGAAGCGTTGATTTGGGGAAAAAATGAATTAATGCTTTATGGGTGAAATTCAAATGTGGGGTTTTGGTGATATTGATGAATGTTTCATGAAAAATGAATTTACCTCATTTATGTATCATTTTGAGAAAACGAAATTTGTTGTGTTTGAGAGATGGATTGGGTTGATTTGTGTCGTCGTATTCGACGTGTTCATAATTGATAATTATAGAATTTGAGATGTGTTTTGTGTGGAAAAATGATTTGATGTGTTTTGGTGTGAATTATGGATTGAATGTGAAAGTATGTTTGAGCTTGTTTTGTGTGGAATTTGAAAACCATTAAGTTAAACGAGTATTAAGAATGGGGAACCTCTTAATGTCTTGTTTACTTAGTGTGTGTTTGTGAAAATCGTTTAAGTTAAATGAGTATTAAGAATGGGGAATCTTTTAATGTCTTGTTTACTTAATGTTTGTTGTGAAACTCGTTTAAGTTAAATGAATATTAAAAACGGGAAATCTTTTAATATTGCATTTACTTAACGATTGTAGTGGATAGAGTTAGGGTACTCTCAGGCAGTTCATAGTGATAGTGGTAACTGAGAGGATGTCATGTGATTTTTGGTTCATCTTGTCCGTGTTGGGATTGTTGAGTCAAGGTGATGCCATGTGATTTGTTGGTTCATCTTGTTAGTGTTGGGATTGTCGAGTCAAGGTGGTGCCATGTGATTTGTTGGTTCATCTTGTTTGTGTTGGGATTGTCGAGTCAAGGTGATGCCATGTGATTTGTTGGTTCATCTTGTCTGTGTTGGGATTGTCGAGTCAAGGTGATGCCATGTGATTTGTTGGTTCATCTTGTCTGTGTTGGGATTGTCGAGTCAAGGTGATGCCATGTGATTTGTTGGTTCATCTTGTCTGTGTTTGGATTGTCGAGTCAAGATGATGCCATGTGATTTGTTGGTTCATCTTGTCCGTGTTGGGATTGTCGAGTCAAGGTGATGCCATGTGATTTGTTGGTTTATCTTATATGTGTTGGGATTGTAATGTCAAGGTGATTCCATGTGATTTGTTGGTTCATCTTGTCTGTGTGGGTATTGCGTTGTAACTATTAAGCGTTATGTTTTGAAATTATGTGTAAGTGTGTTTGAATCAAATTTATGATTGTGATGATATCACTAAGAGTTATGTTTTGGAATTGTGTGATAACATGTTTGATTGCAAAACTATTTCGAAGCTCATAATGTCGTGGTGATCATGTTGAAATTGCTAAGTGTTATGTGTTAGAGTTGTGTATGAATGTGATTGAGTTAGTTTAGGTATTTTTGGAAGAACATGCAGGGAAATCGATTTCCCCAATCGATTTGATGAGTTACAGGGACTTCGCAAATTTGACAAAATCGATTTACCCAATCGATTTTGTAATATGTCTCTCAAAACCCTTAAGAAATCGATTTAGCAAATCGATTGGAGTCATCACAGGGGCTCAGTTTTTCAATCAATCGATTTCCCCAATCGATTGATTTAAGCCCAGAGTTCAGTTTTCACTAAAAACTTTCAGGAAATCGATTTGCCCAATCGATTGGCTCAGTATAAATTTTGATTTTGAGTTAGATAATTGATTGCTCAATTGATTTATCAATGTTTTGGTCAGTTATGTATTACTCGATGGATTGAGAACTTTATTTTGATTTCATTTACATTTGGCAAGCATTATATGGACTTTTAGCATATGGGAAATCCTTTTAAGGTGCATGCTAAGTTGAAAGGTTATTTGTGCATTTAAAAATTTAAATGTTATGTGTTAACTGTTAATTTCGGTTGGTGACCCTTTACAACTATTGTGGAAATTTGGGTTTTGCCCTCAGATGAGAGCCAAGACAATCCTACCAGTTCGTACCCTACGAATGGGAATGCTTGACTAGAGCTATGTTAGGAGGATCTTACTGGGCGCGTGGAGACCACTCAGGGCGTATAGTTTTTTTGTGTATAGAATGATCAGATTAGGTTGACATGGAGGAAACGGATGTCTTTCTTTTGGGTTGCTTTTATTTTAAATTGGAAGAATGTACATGTACTAATATTGTCATCATGACATGTTATTTTAGATGGATTCCATGTACCGCTTCTTGATGTGTAAAAGCTTTGGATTTATATTTCGAGAAACTTTTCCGCTGCTTGTAAATTTTAATGACTTAAATATTTATCCAAAGGTATTTCCTTATTTGTTTATCTGTTATATTTTAATTCCTTTTGAAAAAAAAAATACACCCTCGCTTTGAAAATCGGGGTGTTACATAGAATCAAAACATGATGATTCAAAGGATCAGAATGAAGACTTAAAGGAAGAGGAACTAACTTTCATATCCAGTAACGTTCACAATATGTGGCAGAACAAAAAGAAAAATTTCCCAAAGATATTCCAAACAATCTAGTAGAGGAAATGATGATAAATCTAACAAGAAAAGCATCATCTACTATGAATGCAATAAACCTGGACATATCAAGTCAAAATGTCCAAATTTGGAGAAAGGGAAACATCCGAGGAAAGATTCTAGATCCAAGAAGAAGAGTTTGATGGCTACATGGGATGATTATGATGAATCCTTTTATGACGAATAACAAGTAGATTTGGCTCTAATAGCTCATACCAACTCTACCTTTAGATCCAACAGCGATTCTGACTTTGGAAGTAAATTAACATATGAAGAAATTTAAGTATTTATTTATTTATCTCGATCTAATTTAGAACTAAAAACACTTAGAAAAAAAATGCAAACCTAATTGAACAAATTAATGTTTAAGATTGAAGTTGAAATAGAAAATGCAACTTTGAAAACTAATATTGTTGAACTTAAGGCTGAAAATCTAACTTTGAAAAATAATCATACTTCAACATCAATTGAAATACCACAAGTAACTCAGATAAGCATGAATAAGCATTTCAAATTTTCTTGTTGATGGTATGGAAAGAAGTAAGTATGCATATGTGATTTATGGTGTTAGTAGGAATAGTAAAAGAGGAATAGGATTTTAATAAAAAGAAATCGAACCTAAGTTTTTTTCCCTATGATGACCTATGCTAACCACATGAAAAGACAAGAAACCTTTTTAGAACTAACAATCCAGGACCAAACCAAAATTGTGTATCAAATGATAAAATTATTTATGTTACAAATGTTCTAAGCAACCAAATTAAAATACCAGTTGCGGTGCCTGATCAATGGATGATTTAAATGGTATACATTCTAAGACATAACAAATAAAAGCCAAGTGACTCTTGGAAGAAACCTACAAGACTAGACGATTTGAACCATAACTATAAGATGAACCAGAAATATCATAAAAATATGGAGTATCAAAACAAGAAAAACTAACAAAGAAATCACACATATCAACACAACTAGAACTACCAAAAGAACCCGAACTACCATTTGTTCCAGAATTACTAGAAAAACCTAATACATCAACAAAAACAGATGTGTCATATGAATAATCAGAATCAGGAGACTTCTCTAAACACTCCAATCAAATTCATCAAGGCTACAAACCTAGATGAAAATTCAAATCCCTTCATTTCGAATCTCTAATTAGAGGATATGCAATCCATAAACTAAAAACCAGAAAAAAAGAACTAAGAGGGTTTTTAGATTAATGCAGAAGGATGTCGATTTCTAGGTTGTATTTCTCTAATCTTTATTTATCTATTTGATATTATGTTAATTGTGATAAGAAGTAGCTTGATCTTAAAAATCAAAGAAAGATGAGTATTTTGCAGGCTCTAAAAACTTCTAGGAACCAGTAGAATCACAAAAACTGAACAATTCAACAAAAGCAAAAAATAGAAGTTTGTTTTTCATAAAAAAGAAGAATCCACGAGAAACAAAATTGATGTTTTGGTTGTATTGATTTCACTATTCAATTATCTAACATATATTATTTTAAATGAAAAACAACTTGACCATAAAAAGTCAAAGAAAGTTGAGGATATTGTAGGTTTACTACAACTAGAGGAAGTAGATGCAGACAAACTAGATGAACCTGAAAAATCAGAAGATACAAGGAAATCAGAAGAATATGACAACTCTTCACAGGTTGAATCTGATCAAGTCAAAAATAGTAAAGATAAGTCATAAGGAAGATTTGGATGAAAGTACAAGTCGTCACTAAAAGATACCACTTTATTTGACTTACTCTCATCATTTGAGCCTACCTCTGTTGATGAAGCATTGACAGATGATGGATGGATTCTTGCAATGCAAGAAGAGTTTAATGAATTAAAAAGGAATGATGTTTGGGAACTAGTATCTAGACCATAGAAGAACATAATTGGAACCAAGTGGATTTTCAAAAACAAGCTAAATGAAAAAGGTTAAATGGTCAAAAACAAGGCAAGACTTGTCACAAAAGGATACAATCAGCAAGAGGGCATTGATTACACTAAGACATTTGCTCCAATGGTCTAGTTATAAGCTATTCGTATCCTACTTTCTTTTTCTGTAAATAATAAAATTATATAATTTCAAACGGATGTTAAAAGTACTTTTCTAAATGGTTATATAAGTGAAGAAGTTTACGTTAAACTACCCCTAGGTTTTGAATGTTCAAAATTTTCAAAAAATATTTTTAAACTTAGGAAATCTCTTTATGGTCTAAAACAAGCCCATAGGGTATGGTATGATAAAATTATTAACTTTTAGCTTAAAAATATATTTGGAATAGGACAAGAAGATAATACACTTTTTAGAAATCAATAGGAGATGACATTCTTTTTATTCAAATTTATGTTGATGACATTATTTTTTGATCTACTAATAGCACATTTTGCAAAGAATTTTCTAAATTGATACAACTTGAATTTCAAATGAGTGTGATGGGATAACTTATGTTTTTCTTATAGATACAAATTCAGCAATGTCAAAGATGTATATACATTAATCAAACTAAATATACAAAAGAGCTTCTTAGGAAGTTTAAAATGAGTGATTGCAAACATATGGTTACATCAATGCACCTTACTTGTTCTCTTGAAAAAGATGAATCATACCAAAAAGTTGACCAGAAAATCTATAGAAGAATGATAGGATCCCTACTTTACCTTACTGCTTCCAACATCATGTTTAGTGTATGTGCAAGATTTCAAGCTGACCCAAGAGAGTCACATTTAATTGCTATTAATAGAACTCTTTAGATACCTAAAAGGCACTACTAACATTACCTTGTCCTACAATAAATCTTTTGAGTACAAACTAAGTGGTTATTTTGATTCTAATTATGTTGGAGATAAACTTGAGAGAAAAAACACAACCGGAAAATGTACATTTCTAGGTGACAACATAATCTCTTGGTCAAGTAAGAGAAAAAACACGATTTTCATGTCAACACCAGAAGTTGAGTACAGTTCAGCATCTGGTTGAATCTCTTAACTACTATGATTGAAATATCAACTAGAAGACTACAAAATCCTAAAAACCAACATTCGCATTTATTGTGACAACACTTCTGGAATTTGCCTAACCAAAAACCCTATACTTCATTATGGAGCTAAACACATAGAAATAATTCACCATTACATTAAGGGCTTATTTCAAAAAGGTGTACTTAATGTCAAGTTTATAGATATTGAGTATCAATGGGCTGACATATTCATCAAACCACTAGCTGAAGATAGGTTTAACTTCATCAAGAAAATATATTTGATTTCACATAGTATGAAAGAAGATTCACATTTTTTAAGAAAACCTAAAATAAGATTTGATTCAGATATATGATTGAAGAAAGTCAATGACGAACTTGAAAAGAAGATATGATCAAATGTTTTTGAAGAAAATCTTATAAGATTTGATTCAAATTGATGATCGAAGAAAATCTTAGACCATGTTGAAAAGAAGATATGGTCAAATGTTCTTGAACAAAATCTAAAATAATAATTGATTTTGGTTTTTGATTGAAGAAAATCTTTGGTCAATTTTAAAAGAATTTAAGGTCAAGATTTAAAGAAGATTTGATCAAGATTTATCATGAGAACATATGAATCATCTACAAGAAGATTTGATCAAAATTTATCTATAACAAAATATGAAAAGTATCAATATAAAGAATTTATAAACTCAAATAGAACAAAATACGAACATAATCAATCTTAAGATTTGACAAACTCAATTTGAACAAAATACGAATAGAATCACTCTGAATAATTTACAAAGTCAATCTTGACAAAATACGAACATAATCAATCTGAAGAATTGACAAAATTAATCTAAACAAAATATAAACATAATCCATCTACAAAAACTGCTTAGACTAGATTCAAAAATAATGAATTGGCTAAAGAATATAAAAAAAAAAAACATGTTGTTTAGAATTATTTTTGAATATGATCATTGTTGACTAAGCTAGGAATAAAGTTTCAATTCAAAATTAAGAAAGGATAAATTTGAAGCCATAACTTTATCTATCAATAGATACTCATGGTTGAAGAAGAAGATCATCAAAAAAATAAAAATGGAGTAGAATAACTCTAGCTCAAAATTCCAAATTCCTCTTAGTGGTCAAAGAGAGAAATGCTTCTTTGAGTGAGAAATATTTTCTAAGTGTTTTTCTTAAAACGTTATAGTCATTATTTTAATCAGTTTATTAGAAGCATCTACTCAAGTTCCAAACATTTTTATTCAAACCCAATAGTGGTGTTAGTGTGTCTTTAACAATTCGGGGTTGTTAGATTGTGTGGAGAAGACGTGATTGGTAGAGTCAAGCTGTTTACGAAGACTGACATAGAGGGTCAACTGCTTTGCAGTTCAAGTTGTTGAATAAGTAGATTAAATCTGTTTGAGTGAAAGGACTAGAGGAAGCCAAGTTATTGGTTAACTATGACAAATTACTTGTGTCACTTTATTCCTACACTCCATAATTTTGTTATTTCTTCTACTCCAAGTAAATCATCAAGTCTGAACCAGTCGAGTCAAAGAATGAAAAAATTTATCAACTTAGTTAAACATAATTCAACCCGCTTCTCATGTTTGCACCTTCAACAAAAAATGTATTGTTTGATTGTAATGAGTCAATGCTATTAAAAGTAAACGCTCTAAACATCCAACACTAAAAAAAAACAAATTAGTTTATCTTATGGTCAACATATTGAATCTATTAATTGTATGAATATATATATGTGTGTGTGTGTGTGTGAGTGTGTGTGTGTGTGTGTGTGTGTGAAGAATACTAAAAGGCTAAAGAGGTAGAGTAAATAATACTTGTATGCTATTATTTGAAATAGTGGATTAAGTCCTAGACCGTAGTGAGGAAAAATCTCTTTGATAGGGGACAACTAGATGTAACAACAAATAGGTTGTCAACTAGTATAAAAATATATGTATTCCCTCTTTCTTCGTTTCCCTTATCTTAGTATATTATGATTAAACTTTATTCTTACTAAACCTAATTTATATGAGTAAGTTAAATGTTTGGATAAACAATGTCTTGTGTTATCTTTAAAAAAATAGTGAAACACAATTTAAACTCTCCCTCTCTTGAGTTTTCTAGCTCCTTCATAAACAACTACCAAAATGTCGAAGACATGCTGAAGAGGAGGCATGTGTTGAGAATAATATGTCTAAATACCTTAAGAAGATTTTAGTTACATTTATATTGAGATATATATTTAAATATATTTAAGATTTAGAATGAAATATCATTATAATATAAAATTTACATTTTTGTTTAGAATATGTTCAGGATTTGTTACTAATTTTAAGGTTTGATATGTTTTTTTATAATTCAATGTAGTTTTATATATCGAGTGATGAATAATAAACTATAATATATGATTTCACACAAAAAGAAGATATTTATAAATATAAAAAAATTAAAAAAATAAAACATTGAGAGCGCCCTCTTAGGTGATCGTGTTGGATATTAATCTAATTACAAGTCATATTGTATCTTACATATAGTTGCTACAATCATATTCTAGTGGGGAAAGTTGTACACTCCTACACATGTATGTATTAGGATTTATCACATGTCTAATCTATTAAAGATGTAGCTTTAGAAATACATGGATCAGTCGTGAAATATATCTTTATTGCAATCCTAAAACACAAGATAAAACGACGAGCAACAATAATTCACTTAGTCTAGTTGCAAATATAGACTCATTTTCATGAAGTCATACCTACGATCTACCCATTACATGGAAAATTTGTTTCTCCATTAGGATGAATAAATTTCTCTACAATTAAGGAATTTTTCTAACTAAAAATTGTTCACACCTATTAGATATACATGTTGTGTTATATTATGAGTTATTTTATTGGTACTAGAGAGAAAGAATGGAGAATATTTGTGTATTTCAAGCAGTCATTTCCAATCTTCTTTCATTCTTTCACACTTTCACAACATTTTTGCTATTAACATACACCATCAATTAATCAAATAGTAAAATTATAAATAATGTGAACTTAATTTTTGTAGCTATTTTATTAATCAAAAAGTAGATCAATAATATAATATTCTTTAACATTAAACGTTGAAATTTTAACAATTATTGAATACTTTATCAACAATTTAAGTTTTGAAAAATAACTCAAAATAAAAAAATAATAATATTATA
>JBBPBT010000850.1:11414698-11434622 GCA_037974875.1 Cicer bijugum
TTAAAAAAAAATTAAAATGTGAGCAGTTTTCGAATCAATTTTATAAAATAACGTAATCATCAATTACTTAAAAAAAATTAAAAATGGAAAACATATTTGGAAGGAGTAATCATTAATCAAACATACGTTTTTTTCCATTCGGTTTTCTTTTAAAAATAGAGATATCTTTTTATTTTTAAAAACAGAGAGAATCTATATATCAAATCCTTTAAGTGGAACATGATAACACCTCTCAACTGAAAATTATACTAGTGAATTTTAGTTTTTTTTTTTAAATGTTATATTAATCACAATATAGAATTTAAATATATTTTTTTTCAATATGCCGTTCAATTTAAATAAAAAATAATTAAGCAGTGAAGAAAAGAGCTCTCATAACTATTTCACTGCAACCAATCAAAAGTTAAAACAACTTATATTAATGTAATGTCTCTTGGCATTCATAACTTGTACTTTATACCGACAAGACGATTCTTCATTTTCCTATGTATAAATGTTCAAAACTCCAAAATTGACACTGACATATAGAAGATTTTGGTATTGGTTTCAAAAAAATAACTTGTACTTACTATTAGCAAATTTTGACAAGTGAAAGCATATGTAATAACTGTACAGCTGTAGAGCATGATTTTAAATTGGAGGCAATTGTTGGACCGCAATATTAACGATTTTAAAGTTTGTTTTTTTAGTTAATTTTATCAATGTACATTTTTATTGTTACAATTGCAATTTAAAACATTGGTGTAGAGTAATATAAAGGTAAAAATTTGACACCGATAATTAAAACTTTCTTATTATATAGATGATTTTGACATTGATCCAAACAAACATGGCATTGGTTAAAAAATTTAAACACTATAAAATATAAACTAAATATAGTTATATAGATTATTTAATTGTACTATATATTGAAGAGCTAGGAAGTTAATTAAGCTTCAACATATCATAGTGAGGAAAAACTGTAATTAACTATGGCTACCCTTATTGCTCCCATCAACCATTCTCTTGTTGCAGATGCAGAAGCTCTTCATAAAGCTTTCCAAGGTGTTATAATTTCTCTGCCTATTTCTAGATTTTTTTCTCTTTTTTCGTAAAAAAAAAAAATTTGCTTTGATTGATTGGGCTTTCGAATTTACTTTGTTTTTCTTGTCATATTGAATAATCTATTAACAACATCGATTATGTGACTTGAAATAATATATAGGGGAATTTCATGCTCTAAGAGTTTTGATGAATCAATGTCAATTTAGTGATTTTACTTAGAAAAGAAAAATAAATACTAGTTGATCAATGTGATGAATTTTTTAAAATGTAAAATTTTATTTAGTAATTTATATCAAAGTTTTAAATTGCTTCATTCATTGAGATTATGAATGATTCGTTCTCACATCAGTGATCTAAGATATACATAAAATTAAATTATTGATGTCACAGTTTAGATTGTAGTTGCGAACTTTGCTTTTATCAGTGATTTATATTTTAACAATTTTGAATTGTAAAGGATGGGGGACTGATGAGAAGAGTGTTATTGAAATATTGGGGCATAGAAATGTATATCAAAGGCAACAAATCAGAAAATCTTATGAAGAAATATACCAAGAGGATATCCTCAAACGCCTCGAATCTGAGCTCTCTGGTGACTTTGAGGTACATTAAAAAACATGTTTTGCCAACAATTTCATATAGTTAATTTTTGTAACTTATTTTGTTTAATTAATGTAATGTGTCATGATTTTGAAAAAACGGGGTCTAATAATAAAAATAAAAACAGAGAGCTGTGTACCGTTGGATGTTGGAACCTGCTGATCGTGATGCTGTTTTGGTGAATGTAGCAATTAAGGATGGAAACAAAGGTTACAATGTTATTGTTGAAATTGTTTGTGTCCTTTCACCTGAAGAAGTGTTGGCAATGAGACGTGCATATCAAAACCGTTACAAGCATTCTTTAGAAGAAGATGTTGCTGCTTATACTACTGGACATCTTCGTCAGGCAAGTCATTATATCTTCTGTTTTCTAGTACTATGGGACTAAATAATCAAACTAGATCTCTTAAATGTTGATTGAGTCTTTCATTTATTTTATTGGTTTTGGTTTTGTTCCTTAACTTTACAAAGTTTTGAATGGATCCTTATATTTTAGTTTTGTTCAAAAATATCATTTAATCTATTATAATGTCTTTTTAAGATTTGAAATAGTTCATCAAAGTTATTTAGATATCAGTTTACTAATAAGAATTTGATTTGTAATCTTAATTGACGGAGTTTAAATCGTCTTAAAAAGAATTGTTAAATGACTATTAATATCATTTCAATTAATAATAGTATTTCGTTTTTTAATATTTATTTATTTTTAAATATTATTAAAAAAATTCAAATGAAAAGAATCTACCATTGAGACCTAAAATAAAGATAATTGGTCCATTCAAAGTTGTTAAAAGTTACAAGATCAATTAAAACAAAAAAATAGTATAGAAAACAAAAAATGTATTTTATACATATGTCTAATCATGATATTTTTTATACACACTATCAATATACTATTTAATACACTTATTTTAAATGTTTAAAATATAAAAGTTCTACTAAATTTATATGATATTTACAATATGTTTTGGTAGGACTTATGCAAATTTTAATCAATCAAAATAAAATGTTTTAAAAAATGTGTGTTAAATAATTTGTTGCTGGCAGTTTCTCGCGGTATACTTATGGTAGTTAATTTTTACTTTGTTTTTACTCTTGGCAGCTATTGGTTGGATTGGTGGGCTCATTTAGATATGGTGGTGATGAGATTAATCCAAGGTTAGCAAAAACAGAAGCTGATATTCTTCATGAATCTATCAAAGAGAAAAAAGGCAACTACGAAGAAGCTATTAGAATTATTACTACAAGGAGCAAGACTCAGCTTTTGGCGACTCTCAACCGTTATAGAGATGACCATGGAACCTCTATAACTAAGGTGAACAAGGAATAAATAAAACTCACTCTATTCTTTTTCTCTGTTCTTTTTACCTAATTTTCAGGACTTTGATCCTCTATTTCAGCACAATGTAACAATTGTGAAGTCCGTTTGATCTAAATAGATAAATTATCTGCTTGAATTTGATGATCCTCACAGATATTGTATTGTGCAAATTACTGTAGAAGATCATAACACTTATTTTCATGTTCACAAAAATTCTTATAATGTCCATAATTTTTCTCTAAATGTATGATCAAAAGAAAGAAAGAAAATATACTTACGTATATACATTTTTTATTTTGATTATAGAAATTGTTGGATAATGCATCTGATGACTTTCACAAGGCATTGCACACTGCAATTCGATGTATCAATGATCATAAGAAGTACTATGAAAAGGTTAGCTTCTAACTTTCAATTTGCAAAAGACACCGTTTACAAAACTATCATATTATTTTGGCACTACAAAACCAAACATACAATAACTAAACTAAAATTCAGTTGGACTTTCCCTTTACTATAACTTTTTATATGATGTAGAGTTTCAAATCTTCCATAATAGTGCTTCAAGTATTGTTTCATAAATACCAAAGTTATATACTATATGTTTTTATTTAAACTTAAATAACCTTATAAATTAGATTATATGTTTCACAACTTCAATTTTTTCTAAAGGATACAATTAGTAACATTTTTATTCATCAATGATTACCCTTGATTTTTTTTTTTACCATGATATTTAGGTTTTGCGCAATGCATTAAAAAGGGTTGGAACTGATGAAGATGGTCTCACTCGTGTGGTGGTCACAAGAGCTGAGAAAGATTTGAAGGACATCAAAGCGATCTATTATAAGAGAAACAGTGTTCACCTTGAAGATGAAGTGGCTAAGGAAATTTCAGGGGACTACAAGAAGTTCCTTCTCACATTGTTGGGGAAGTAATTAAGATTGAAGTAATTGGTTTAGCAAAATGCATGTCTTATAATAATGAGTTTTGGTTGCTTTGGTTTCTTGTTGTGTGATTTGGTCAATTTATCTCTTAATAGCATGTTTTCATGAGTCGTTGGTTGTGAGAGAGATAATATGTTCTTCTACTTTAATAAATTACTTTATTTTATCATTTGAATGTATGGTGGATTGAAAAGCGTGCATTTAATTCCTTCATTATAAGCGTCATCCTTTACTAACATAAATAATCGTGTTAGCAATTTTGGAGCCACTAATAAGGGCACACCAAAATGTTAGGTATATTCTGGTTCATTAGACTCGTTTAGACAATAACAAATTTATAAATTTTGTAGTGAGTTTGACTCCTAATACAAATGGAAAATAGTTGAACTGAGTTTTAATAAAAATAAAATTTGATTATTCTCTTATATTTTTGAACTAAAAAATGATGAGTTGACGTAATTTAAATAGTGTGAGATACAATTTCATGAAATAGAATTATTTAAATGTATTAATTATTTATATATCATTAATTAAATTACAAATATGAAATTTCTAAAATTAAAAGTTAAGTTTTTACGGTGTTTTATTTTGTTTTTTTTTTTTGTGTGAATAATTTTAACTATTGCATCATATGACATGTTATTTAAACTAAGCCTAATAATTTCTTTTGAACTTTTCCACCATGTGAGGCCTAATTTTAAGGGTACGAAAGGTATTAATTTTGAATTTGATATCTTCTATAAAACCCTTAGGTTATGTATCTATTATTTCTTTATCTAGGCTGGTAAACACCATCATGGGTTGTGTATCTACTATTTATTTCTCCATTCTCATCAATGGAACCTTCTACTTATTTTATAACTTATAGGGGTCTCAAACAAGGGAATCCCATATCCCCTCCCCGTACCTATTCATCTTATGTGTAGAGGTTGTCTGGCATTCAACTTAAGGTCCAAGCTAGGGCACAAATACATGGTATCAAAATATTACAAGAAGCCCACAGTATCTCTCTCTTTTTTATTTTTTTTGTTGATAATAGGCTTACCTTTTGTAGAGCAAATGAAATTGAGGTTAGAGAGTTTGCTAATATCCTTGAATCTTATCAAGAAGCCTAAAACATTTGATTAACCAAGATAAATTCGAAATGACCGTTATAAGAAGGTTGAGCATAATTTCAAGCACCAGATGCACCAATGGTTGCCTTTTGAAATGGTGGAATAAAGTTTCTAAGTATTTAGGTCTTCATACTATGATTGATGTATCAAATAAGCAAGTTTTTAATCATATCCATTATAGAGTTTGGAAAAATATGTATCTCTTTTGAAGGTTTTAGTGTTTTCATTAAAGCAGTTGCCCAGTCTATCTCCACTTATACCATGAGTTATTTTCTTCTTCAAAAAGCTTTGTGTATTCACATGGAGAAAATGATTTACAAATTTTGATGGATAGTAAGAATGATGATAGAACACTAATAGAGAGAATAGTTTAAGGAATCTTGAAGCTTTCAATCAAGTTATTTTGGCTAAACCATGCTTGTGACTCATCACTAATAGGGAATTTCTTATCTCTAAACATCTTAAGAAAAAATAATATCCATGGTGAATCAAACAAACATATATACTATATACCAATTGGTTGCAAAATGACTTTAAATTTTGGAGCACTAGACCAGATCACCCTCAACTCAACATGGTTAAAGACTTATTAAATGAAATATCAAAAGTCATGGAATTAAGAATATTGCTTCTATCTTCCTACCATTTGAGGCTACCCAAATCCTTCAAATTCCTCCTATTAACAACTCAGGTCGAGACACTATAGTTAGCGGGAGTACCAAGAATGGAAACTACGTTGTTAGGTAGTGTTGTAATGCTATTCAGATTTCGAAGACCATTAGCCAGAACGATCCTACATCAACTTATTAGAAGGCTCCTATTTGCTCTAAGATTTGGATTTTCGAAAACCTTGTTTGGCATATTTTTCACAACATTGATCCTACCAAAGTTCAACTTCGTAAAAAGGGAAGAAACTTTCTTATATGTAATATGTAGATGATGCCACAAACAATTGCTGCAGTGTAGATGATGCAAAAAGGTGATGCATTGCAAATGATGTAGATGATGCAATGCAGAAAAGACGCAAGCATACTATTAATTTTATTACTATATCTTCTACTTTTCTCTCCATTTGTCATTAACAAAAAGGGTGCAATTATAAAATTTACAATTAGCAATCATGCACAGCAAACACACACAAGAAATACAATAAAGACCATCAAACAACATATAAATGACGAACACAATTAAATTTTTAAAAGAAAGCTCAAAAGAAACATGAAAGACAAAAATAAAGAATGTGTAACCTTTCATTAAGATGAGGATCACAATTACAAATCAGACACAATATAGAAAATAAAAAATAACTTAAAGAATCCTACACAGAAGTTCTAGAGACATCTAAGGACACACCTTAAGAGTTCAGTTGTTTCTTCCATTTAAGAGGTGTGAATGACAACTTGTGGTTGACGTTTTACAAAGTAATCTATGCTTCTTCTTGTTCAAGAAAAATGTCACTCACCATCGAGGTCACTTTAGATTGTGGGATTTCCTTCTTCTCGGGAGAGGAAAGTGACTTCATTTGTTTTACTAGAAGACGAACCAACATCCATAGCAGATGAATTTCAGAAAGGATGAATAAAAAGTAAAACACATATATGTGAAGGCCTAAAGTGTTTTAAATGACTCTTGATTCTTAAAGAATCTATATAGGGATGGCAATAAAATCTGCACCTGCGGATACCCACCCGAACCCGTTTGATTTGGACGGAGAAATTTCGCTTTAATTGGATGCGGATGTGGGTACGAATTTTGCCCAACACTAAAATTCGGGGGCGGAAACGGGTTTGGAGTGGTGATATCCACCCCGCACCCGCACCCGAACGCGCTCCGCAAGTAATATTATTGTAATTTTTTAAGTTTTATGTACATATACATATTGAATATATTTAATGTTTTTTAAAATATTAAAAATTATAATTTTATCTCTATAAAAAATATTTTTTTTAATTTTATTATTATTTAATAATTATTATTTTATTATAATAAAAATAATTTATAAATTTATAATTATATATATATGAGTGGGTGTGGGGATACTCGAGACCCATTGCGGGCTGTGTGCTTAAATTTTATATCCGCTATGAAATGGGTGCGGGTTTTCCCAAATTAGTCGGATGCAGGTGCGGAGGAGGCGAAATCCGCCCCCACCCCGCCTCGTTGCCATGCCTAAATCCATAGCAAGATATGTGAAGATTGATACAATTCATAGTACGTTTGGATTTCATGTAATCACAACAATAGTCATAAATTCTAATTGTCATTAGATTTCTCTATATAAAGACTTCTGATCTTCACTATCAAATAACAAGAAACATATTTGACAGTCAACTGCAAAATATACAGCAATCTAAGAAACATTGTACTTTTACGTTAATATTGAAACTCTACTTATATACTAAGTGCATACTTTGTAACATTCTTTTGTGAGAGTTATTCAGAAAAACATTTAAAAATATTCTTGTAACCTAGCCAGTAGTGATTGTTATCCTCGGTAGTTTGACTATACTAAGCTAGAAGGTTTTGAAGATTTGAACACAGTTAGTCTGATTAGTTGGTGATTAGTAGACATGTAAAAAATCTTATTGATTAGTGTATTATATCCTTTAGAGTGAAAGGACTAAACGTATCTACCATAATTGTGGTGAATCATGATAAATTGGCTTGTGTTTCTTCTCTTTATCTATTTTTAATATGTTGTTTTTTCTTATATCTTTTAACATTTGTTTTCAATGAAGGTTTTTAAAACAATACACAATTCAAATTTGCCCTTTTTTTATATTTTTTTCACTCTTCAGTAACCTTCGTAGAAAACATATTCAAGCAAAAGGCAAAGACAAAATTAGATCAAAGGCTCATTCACCAAATACCATTAAAATAAATTTTGATGTTCACCTCTTAGGATATGGAATGTGGGGAATCAGAATTGTTGCTCGAGGTTATTTTGGGGAGTTTGTTGCTACAAAAAACTTGCTTACTGAGAAGCTTTAATTATTCAGTGGGTGGAAGAAGCGATTGATTTTGCGTGTTGTCACAATCTCTCATATGAAAACTTTGAATCCGACTTAGCTACTTTGTTGAAGGTTGGGATGAAAATTGGATTAATACTCAATGGATACATGAAAAAAATACCCATTATAGGTAGAGCAAAATCCACACTACAAGTGTGTTTTTTTTAATGAGAAGAAAATGAATTATAATTTAATCAATAAAAATTGATGTATTTGGTCTATAATATAGATCAAATATATCAACTTTTGATTAATTAATTTATTTATTTTTTATAAAAAAAATCGTAGATAATTTATTTTTTAAATAATAAATTAATGTAACCTTATCTCTAATTGATTAATTTATAATAATAACATAAATTTTTTTACACTATTATCTAATAATATTTTTTTAATCCATTTGACATGTTAATAAAATTCTCTACTTTTTCTCAAATCAAATTTTCTTTTTTTTTTCTTTGTCCTTATCTTTTGTATTGTGGTGAATTTTCTCATTTCTTCTTGGGTTTTTTCTACACGGCCCAAACATACTTACCATACTGATGACACTCCAAATAGGAGAATTGTACCTTGCACCTCCTTATTTTACCTCCCACCCCCCCCCAATCATAAGGAAAATACCAAATTGCCCCCAAAAAATTCACTTTGTCTAAAAAATATCAAACTTTCAAAACTTTCGTTATACATGAAAGTTTCGAAACACAAATTTTCAAAAGTTTCCTTGAGGTTGAAAGTTTCGAATGACATTTTTTTCAGGAAATATCAAACTTTCAGAACTTTTTTTCAACATGAAAGTTTTGAAACATGAAACTTTCGAAAGTTTCGAGCAATGCGAAAGTTTCAAAATGAAACTTATTCGAACATTTTGAAAATTTTGAAACATGAGGTTTCGAATGTTTGATGGAAATATCAAATTTCAAAAATTTAGGAAACAAAAATTCCAAAATACATTTTTTTAATAATAAATAATAATAAATTAATAGTAATAAATAATAATAAATATATAGTAATAAATAGTAATAATTAATACTAATAAATAGTAATAAATTTCCTACTTAATTTCAAAAATAGTAATAAATTTAATTAATAATAATATTATAAATTTATTTTTTAAAATAAAATTTTAATTATAATAATATTTTATTTTATTTTTAAAATAAAATAAAATAAAATAAAATCGAAAGTTTCGATTTTTTTGAAATTTTTGAAATTGAATTATTTTGAAAATTTGAAAGTTTCGAAATGTATTTTGAAAATTTGAAAGTTTCGAAATGTATTTTGAAAATTTGAAAGTTTTGAAATGTATTTTGAAAGTTTGGAAATGTATTTCGTAAATTTGAAATTTTCAAGCATCACGTTTCAGAAGTTTTAAATTCATCAAAACTTTCGAAAGTTTTGATGTTTTTTTTAGAAAATTATGGATCTAAATTTTTTGAAAAAGGACAAAATAGTCTTTATAAAAAAATGGGCGGTGGAAGATAAAATTGAGGGGGTGCACGGTATAATTCTCTTCAAATAGACTTTCATTTATTAATGTTTGAATTAGTCTAATATTTTGGTTTGTAGCAAACACATCAACATTTTTTAATTGGAAAAATGATAACTTTATGCAAACTTTAAAGGATGAATGTTCTGAATTAAAAAATATAGAATTGCAAGAAGAATCTTCGCTTTAACATCTAGGTAAAGTATATGGGAATTTAGATATCCAGAAATATACGAAAATTAAAATTCAATCAATGATTCATATATGAGTCTGGGTACGTGAATGGGAACGAATACCTTAATACCCTACCTAGGTAAAGGCTATTACTATTGACATTTTTCCTCAACAAATACTAGGGGATTCATTGCTTCTGGATGTGGAAAAGGATATGAAGAGTTTTAATGGGCTAAATTTAGCTTACTGGGTAGAAAATAATGTAGCCCATCATCTAGCTAGGCTGGTGGTTGATAAGCCCAATTAGGGATGGACCACTTAGCCACCCCAAGAGATTTTAACTCATTGCTTATATGATTTGGATTTTGACTAGTGTTTGATATCAATATTTTCAACAAAAAATAAATAAAATGAAAAAAGTAACTTCCAAAGTCCAAACATTATAGTAGTGTATAGGCGTTATTTCTCAAGGAGCCAACATGTACCAATAAATCGTCACTATGCTTTAATGTAACCCCATTTTGTCAACAAATAAAAGGTAACCGAGACATCATCATATTTTTGTTCACAACCACAACAGAAAGAGGAAATCATCAACTTACAATGGCTACTCTTGTTGTTCAAAGTTCAACTTCTCCTGTTCAAGATGCTGAGGCTATCCACAAATCATTTGAAGGTATTCATTAATTTTTGTACGTTCATATAAATTGTTCTCTAATTTTCTATTGTGTATGTGACTTGCATTTCCCTGCCTTGAGTAAATGATACGCGAGTTTAACTTTAAACTATAAGTATCATGAATTTAACTTTAAACTTACAATTTTGTTAGTACCCTCACCCTTAAATCTTAGTAGAAAAAAACAAAATATTGTCATTCATTGAATTTACTAGCGATTTTCAAGGACGCTTGCAATTTTTTGTGTTTTTTTTAATATTTACTTTTTCAAACTTTATTTACTTTCTAAACAAATTTTTCACTTTTAAAGTTGTTTCACTAGACAAAATTAAAAGATTAATTTTTTTTGGTATATATTCCCTAAGTATCAAAGAGTTTCAACATACGAAAAAGTATAAACAAAACTGCCTTTGTTTCAATATCATTATTAAGAAGTCGAGAATGTGATGATACTAATTAAGTTAAATTTATATTAATATTATTATTTATTTATTTTGGTACAAATACTATTATATTTATTTTTCCAAAAAAACTTTATATTATATATATTTTTCTTCTATTATGTGTTACAATTTTCTCAGAATTAAAAAGTTGTACGAGAGGAAAATATATGAATAAATAAAATCTTATAAAATAGAAAAAAATAAATCTATCAAAAAGTTTTATTTTCTAGAAAACTCAATAAATAATTAAATGCATTTTCTTAGATATTATATATACGAATTTTAACTTAAAAACAATTTTTATAACTATATCAACCTTTGAAAAATTATAATTACTTAAATTAAAAATTATATAAAAAAAACCTAAAAAAATACACATAAATTTTATCCATTTTAATTTTTTTATAAAGTCGCTAATAAGATTAGTTTATTTGAACAAACACTGACGTTCAGGATGCCTAGATACTCCAAGACACAACAAGTCCAAACATTTCCTCACAGTAGTGCTATATATTATGAAACTTTTTCTTAGTGAATTTTTAGGACGCTAACGTGTGTACGGTTTATAAAAATAGAAAATGGGTTTATTTTAGTGTTCAAGCAGAAAATACGGTGATTCAAGTATTTAACCATTTAATCAAATCCTCTGTGACTACTCGTGATCATTTCCCCGTGATATATTAATACTCAATTTATAAATAATTGCTTTGTAGAAATATATATCGATGAATTTTGAAGAGTGAAAAACACAAGAAAGATAGTTGAATTGTGTATTGTTTTAAAAATAAAAAAATTGTTTTAAAATAGATATTAAAAGATATAAGATGAAACAACAGAAAATAAAGAAATTGAGAAGAGAACACAAAGTCGTTTTATCCTACTTTATTGTTAATCAGGTAACTACTTTCAGTCTCTTCACTCTAAATGATTTAATTAACTCATTAATAGAATTTTCACACGTCCACTAAATATATACTAGTTAGACTAATTGTGTTCAAGTATTCTTAACCCTCTAGCTTAAAAAGGTTAATTTGTTAAAGACAACATCTACTATCAAATTATGTTAAACAATGTGTTTAATAGTTTAGCACTGAAGTGAACTCATAAGAGAAAGTATGAACTCATAATATAAGTAAAATTTTAGCACTAAAGTGAAAGTATAGTGTTTCTCAAATTAATTATATTTTGCGGTTGGCTTTCTCATGTATTTCTCGTATATTGTAATGAAGATTATGAACTTTTATATAAAGAAACTCCAAGGCAAATAGGGTTTTTGTCCATAGTAGTGATTATGAAATCCCCACGTAAAATGAATCATATCAAAATTTTAAGAAGACAAATATATCAGATGATGAATTTTTTTGGAGGATGTCATTCTATTTCTTCAATAAAAGGATAAGTCCAACTTTAATGAGCATATGATGTTGAGAAGTTGATTTCTTCAAAATTATTAAATTGTTCTTCAAACTAACTTAGTTCTAACACATTTGAGAAAATACATTTGATAAAAACTATAATACGAATATATAAAAGAGAGAAGAATGCACAAATATTTTTAAACTATAGTTTGCAATAATTGTTGCTATATCCATTTCTCTCTTAACAAAGAGATTTTTCCTTTTTCATCGAGGACTTATTCCACTAACAAAGTGTTTCATATTCTTTTCCAAAGCATCATCAATCTCGATGTACTAATGGTCATGTGTGATTCTGATAATATCCCACTAGACCAACTTAGGTAATTTTGATCAAGTCCTGGCGGACCAACCAAACGGATAATACATTATCTTTCCAACAATTTAACTTAGTATAGTCCATCCTTGTTAAGGAACCCGAGTATTATCAAAGCCTCTTTAGAAAAAGTATTATTTATGCCTTTCTAGACAAAGTACTTTTTATGCCTCTTAAAGCTCGTACCCCTTTCTCTTGAAAATGACTTACACATGTAAACCTTCCAATGAGACACATTCGATCACAGTTGTGTAGTTTTACAAAGGGTTGGTATTTACGATACATATTTTGTTGACAACTCTTTAAGAGAGAATATGCAATACAATTCCAAATTATGAATCAAGTTTATTTCTCATATACTTGATATTCATTTTCTTCTTGGATGGTCTATAAGATAACTACTCAAAATGAGAGGATATACAATTTACATCTTGTATTGTGGTTTATATTTCTGATTCTTCTATCAAAAAATGTACCACGATTTTCCATCAACAACAATTTGAGAGTAGAAGTGAGTTTAAATATGTCTTGACAATAGAGTCGTTGAGAAGATTTGTAAAAATTTGTTATCACTTTTAGAAAGAGTTGTTTTTATTTTGACATAAAGTTATGGCTATTTTCCAAGTTGTTATGTGAGAAAGCTTGAGTCTTTTAATATACTATAGTCTTTGAGCTCAGTCTTCATACTAATTCATTAGTTCCCTCTAGTGACCTTATCAAGTCATATGTAAGCTAGGACATATAATGTATTTGCATAGATAAGGTCTTCATCTTGTACCCAATTGCTAGTTAATATGATAACTTAGTGCTTTGAATCCAATCATACAATGTTGTTCTTCTAAGTGTAACTAACTCCCTATGCATCACCAGACGATGAGTATCAGAAGATATTTTCTCTTTCCTTTTCTTTTCTCTTTTCTTCTTTGTTTGTTGGCCGACAAAACACTACATGTGCACTCCAGCAAACATAAGAGGATAAAGTGTTCTCGTGATTCATTATCATCAAAACATCAAACGTAAGTATCGCATCTAAATCATTCTATTTCTCACAAAATCCTCCAACAAATTATATATTGAAAAAAATTCAAATTAAAACTAAGAATTTTTTAGACAACTTTAAAAGCAAATCACATTGAAAGAAAGTCATTCCACACTAGTGTCACTTACAAATGTAGCTCGGGGTGGAGAAGACTTCATCGATAGATATGATAATGGAATCCAATTTATTGGATACCATTGAAAAATATCAACAATGAATAGGATAAAAACTTATATTATGGCAATGTGTACGAGTATGACAAGCTTAGGGAACAAGTACATATATTGCGATTGCTTTCCACACAGGTGCGAATATGAATATTTATCCAACTATAAATATTGGACGACTGTATCCAAACACTACTCACAGAAAAGAAGAAGATGTCCTTATAACCATGGTGGTCTCTCTAATGGATGATGTCCTTATAGCCAAGGAGGAGATGTACTGATTCTCTCTTGATCAACCATATGGAATGATTTTGAGATTTCTAAGAAATGAGTTATCCACAAATGTTTTATTTGGAGGCTAAAATTGGTAAGAAAAATTCAAAAGAAAAAAAAAAATCGATTAGTGATCATCAATTCATCATTCATAAAATGGTGGATTTTTATTGAAATGTAAGGTCAGTCTAATAAAACTCTTTTTAATACTAAATCATAATTACATAAAAATTAATGATCTTACAAATATAAATTAATTAAAAACTTATTAATGACACATATATTAAAAATAATATTTAATAATGGACAATATTTATAATTTTTAAAACATTCTAGAAAGTATTTTTTTAATTATCAAAATTATTTTATTTTATCTTAGAAATTGTAAGAAACAAAAAGATTAGTGGTGTAATTTGAATTTAAACTGACCTCAAATTTGAAAACTTTACACTTTACCAACTAAATAAAAAATAATACCATAACCTTTTATGTTTTTGAGACTTTTTTCTATGTCAAATAAATTTTTTTAGGCTTGAAATCCTGCGATATTGCAACTAGCCACCAACAATATTTCTATAAAATATAAAAAGTTGCTAATACAATCACGATTTAAAAACTTTCTCTTAACTATTTAATTTTATTTTATTTTAAGACGAGTCTTAACGTTTTGTAGATTTATTTTTGGAAAAACGTTGAAAGTAGTTGGATAAATTAATGAAAATTACTATATATGTGTCAAGGTATCATCTGAGATCGGGGCTAAGATCACATTTCATTTATGTTGTACCTAACCCACAATTAGGTACCAAATCATTGATCATCTTAACCAATTACTCAATTACACTTGCATTTCTTCTTCTTTTTTATGGTACATAGAATAACTTGTATTCTTTACTCTTCATTTTCATCGGTACTAAACAAACTATAATACCTTAAATAACTTCAACTTTTTACTAATTTTTATATTAAAATTAATTAATTTATTCTTATAAAATAAAAAATGTCACAATTTTCATAAAACCAAAAAAAATTGATTTGAATTGTTATATATATATATGTGTGTGTATGTATTAAGTGTTTATTGGAAGTTTAACTCATCTTATAAAATCAATTTAACTTATTTTTGGATACAATAGAGGAAATTACTTTATATAATATATTGTTAAACATTTTTAAGACTTTATTTATTATTTATTTTCAAGAGGAAACTTGAGTTTTCAAAAATATTTTTTATATTTTTTTTAGTTAGTGTGAAACAGCTAAGAAAGAAAAAAGGTGCAATCGATAATTTATGGTACCTTCCAATTATTAATTGAAAAATACCATTTATAATATTCACTGAAAACCATTTCATAATATAAACAAACATGTATTAAAAAAAATTAAAAAAAAAAAAAAGAAAAAAAAAAGTAGGTGAACATAAACCTTTAAGGAGGAATTCAGAAATTTCAAGGTATCGTACACTTTATTTCGATGTTTTAATTTATAATAATTTACCATTTAAATGTTAATAAAGTGGCTTCACCGTCCATCACGTGACATTGATTTTCTCTCTAATCACTTTGATGGTAATACGTGGCAGTGATATCACCAATGTAAATAAAATAATTGCTTTTGTTTACAGATTTTCATATACTGCCAAAATTGCCTTAGAAACTGAATCTGTTCAACCTCAAAAGGAAAATAAAAACAAACATAATAAATTATTGTCCAAATATAAGATATTTATTAGCCATAAATGATATTTCCAATGCATGAATTGGAGCATATAATTTTCATTCTTTAATCTTTAGGTGTTTTAAAATAGAAATTTTGGCTTTGTCCCTCTTGATTTTCAAAAATAAAAAAAATGTATTTCTTTCTTTTTTTTCAACTTTTTTAATTGAAAAATTACAACATATATACTTTTTTTTTTTAAGTTTTGGTGAGTTAAGATTCAATCTCGATAATTTGTATGACCATGCGTACATTTAAATTTTCTTCTGCCAGTTCGTACAATTGAATAATTGTTTTGATATTTAGTTATGATAAATTTTCTTCTGATAGACCGTACAATTGAATAATTATTTTGATATCTAGTTTATAAAAATCACCGTGATATATTAAATAAAAAAACGATAATAAAAAATTAAACGTCAAATTAATCGAACACTAAAAATGTCTCGTCGTACGAAGATCATTTAGAGAATAAATATTTATATTTTTATTGTCTTATGTTATTTTAATTTTATTATATATTTCCGACAAGACAAATATTTATTATTATCTATATAATACTACTTCAATTTCAAATAAAAACAAAAACAAAATTTAATAAAAAAATCTGATATATTTAATTTAAAATTTAAAATTAAATATATCAACTTTTTTTAACTATTTTTTTTTTAATGGAGACCACAAACTATTATAAATAGAACAGTTGTGGGCATAGGTTTCTTCATCACATCACCATAGTTAGTACTATAGACAATATACATATTCAACTATGTCTACCGTTATTGCTCCTAGCATTAACACTCCCCAAGAAGATGCTGAAGCTCTCAGAAAGGCTTTTGAAGGTGTGATCTTCCCCTATCATCATTTTTTCTGTTGACAAATATGCATACTGATTTGGCCATTTAATTTGCCTACTTTGTTACTTTTTTTATATGAAACTGATATTCTTATGTATCTTTAATTAAATAATGGGGTGTTCAAAATTTAATTGATTGTATTATATATGTTCAATATTGTAGGATGGGGAACTGATGAAAACACTGTGATATCAATATTGGGTCATAGAACCTCACATCAGATACAATTAATTAGAAAATCTTATGAAGACATTTATCAGGAGGATCTTGTCAAACGCTTGGAGTCTGAGATCAAAGGAGATTTTGAGGTGCATATTAGTAATTTAGTATCAAAGTCAATTTTGTCAATTTTTTGAAATCCAATTAATTCATTTTCTTAAATTAATGTATCTAATTATAGTGTCACTACAGTGTCTGATTCATATTTTGGAATTTTATTTTAATGAACAGAAAGCTGTGTACCGTTGGATCTTGGAGCCTGCTGATCGTGACGCTGTTTTGATCCATGTTGCAATCAAGAGTAGAAAAAACTACAATGTGATTGTGGAAATTTCCTCTGTTCTTTCCCCTGAAGAGCTCTTTAATGTGAGGCGTGCATATATCAACCGCTACAAGCACTCCATTGAAGAAGATTTGGCTATTCATACTTCAGGCCATCTTCGCCAGGCAAGTCCTTTTTCAAATTAACTGATGATTTCTGATTAAAAGAAGTAAGATTTGATGCAAATTTTTACTTAATGGAAGGAACATTGCATTAGTGAAGATTTCAAAAACTTTGATGTTGTTTGGCCTATATCTTTGTTAAAGACTGTAAGTTTGTTTTTGATATTGAGCAGCTTTTAGTGGGGCTAGTGACCTCATACAGATATACTGGTGTTGAGATAAATGCAAAATTGGCTCAGACTGAAGCTGAAATTCTTCATGAGTCTGTGAAAGAGAAGAAAGGTAACCATGAAGAAGCAATAAGGATCTTGACTACAAGGAGCAAGACTCAACTCATTGCAACTTTCAATCGCTATAGAGAGACTCATGGTGGTTCCATCACTAAGGTATACAAAAAAGAGCTAACACTATTTTTTTTTTTTTCCTTTTCTTTGCAAAACAGTAAAAATTAGAAATAAAAATCTTTGATTCTATAATCTATCATTTAAATTTGTGTCCCTTACGTCTTAACAGAAACTATTGGACGAAGGATCAGATGATTTTCAGAAATCATTGTATACCACCATTCGTTGCTTCAATGATCATGTCAAGTACTATGAAAAGGTAGGACTCTCATTGTATTCTCCATTATTATGAATTTATAAAAGTAACTTTTGTTGCTGTATTTTAAATTCATTAAATAAAGAATAAAAATATGAGTTTATTTGAAAAATAGAGTTATAAATTTGATAAAATGTGTATTATATCAAAAATAATAATTAATTTTTTGAGTTTTATTTAAAGATTTTGATGAAAGAATAATATTGGTAACATTTTAAAATATAAAAGATCAAATAGTTACTTAAAATTAAATAAATGACTAAATCAAAAAGGAAAAAAAAAATAAATGATTGAATTATTATATAAAATTAAGTTAAAAGAGTGCTCGAGCAATTTCGCCTAAATTTACACCTACAAAAATTAGATAATGCATTTTTATTTTTATTATGAGTTTTGTATAGAATTATTAAAGTTTAACTCTAAATCGTGAAATTAACTCGAATGAATCATGACATTTTTTTTAATGTTATTATAGGTGGTGAGAGATGCTGTGAAGAAGATTGGAACTGATGAGGATGCACTCACACGTGTGATTGTGAGCAGAGCTTATACAGACTTGAAAAACATCTCAGATGTTTATTATAAGAGAAACAGTGTTCTTCTAGAACATGTTATTGCCAAAGAAATTTCAGGAGATTACAAGAAGTTCCTTCTCACTATCTTAGGGAAAGAAGACTGAGTTTATCCTTTTCTCTGGTGGTATTTGTGATAAATAATGAGTTTAAATAAGACAATTGTTGGATGGTATTATCTATGTTGTTTTATCTTATTGAGTGTGGTTTTAGATTTCCTTGCTTTTATGAGAACTTGAAGTTCTATCTTATTACATAGTTCAATGTATGTTTAATTTTGACTTGAATACTTTATTGGAAGTTTGAACCGTTATCAATAATACATGAGGAACAGGCTCAAAATTAAAAAAAACTTATATTTCAAAGTAGAATTGGTAATTCTTAGAAATTAAGACCTTAGAATCTACAAAATTTCAAAAAGTCCTTGATTCATGAAAATTCAAGAGATTCTAGGTTTATTATGTGAAATGTATATATATGTTTTTTTAAATATTTTATGTGATGAAAACAAGATGAAATGATAATGAATGAAAATATATTTATGGAAATAATAAATAAAAAATTAACATTTTCATTGTTTATTAAAATCATGTAACTATTCACCTTCAAAATTAATTATAGTTGGGAAATCACGTATTTGTTTCCGTCAATCAACCTCAAAGTTTGATATAATGACTTTAACAAATTCGTGATTCTCAATATGCAGAGAATTCTGAACAAGTTATATTGTATGTGCAAAGTGGCCTTTGTATTTTGGAATAAGACATTTTTATTTTTCACCAAGGGAAGAATAAATCCACGAATCAATGTGCTGTGCATACCGTAATGACCATGACATTATAACAAAAAAAAGTACAATAAATTCTATAAAAACATAATCTGCCAAACAACGAAGGTGTCTATACAATAATGCTACGGACTAACCAAACAAGATAAACGTCATTGCAACACTTCAAAAAGCCACATATTATAGTCATACAAATTTGATTATAATAAAGTATAGGTTAAAATATATTTTTTATTCTCCATTTAATCAAACTCGTAATATTGATTTTTTTTATTTATTTCCATAATTTTTATTTTCTTATTTTAATTTTTTTTTTAATTTGAGTTATAATTTAATGTCGACAATCAGTTTAAGTGATGTGTATATAAAAATACGAAAAATTATGGTGATGATAATAAATAAAATTAAGGTGATGTGGAGTTTAAATTTAAATTAAATAACACCACTTTAATACTTTTTTAAAATAAAGATAAATTAATAGAGCATTTATCTTTTTTTAAAAAAAAATTAAAGTTACTTTTTTTGTTTTAAAAATTTCTGAAAAAAATCTCATAATCATAAATAACTTTAAAATTTTCTGAAAATATAAAAAAAGTTATTTTTGTTTGAATTAAAAATTTAAGAAAAGTTTTCACAATCATTAATAATTTTAAAATAATTTTTTCAAATAAAAAAATTCAATTGTTTTTAAAATTACTTTTT